>SJYA01002533.1:473809-556131 GCA_006410615.1 Neotragus moschatus
ATTATATATATATAATGTATGTATATATTATATATATATAATGTATGTATATATAAAAAACTTTTATTAGTGTATATACTAAGTGCAAATATATACATATTTATACGTATGTATAAATATAAAACATAGGTATGTTTTATAAGTATATTATATATGTATGTATATATGGAATATATGAAATTCCAAAAGAAGCAAAGCTTTATATACTTATATTTTTATAGTATTTAAAAGAATGTTAGGCTTCCCTGATAGCTCAGTTAGTAAAAAATCCACCTGCAATGCAGGAAACCCCGCGTTGATTCCTGAGTCTGGAAGATCCGCTGGAGAAGGGATAGGCTATCCTCTCCAGTATTCTTAGTCTTCCCTTATGGCTTTACTGGTAAAGAATCCGCCTGCAATGTGGGATACCTGGGTTCAATCCTTGGATTGGGACCCCCTGGAGAAGGGAAAGGTTACCCATTCCAGTATTCTGTCCTGGAGAATTACATGGACTGTATAGTCCATGGGGTTGCAAAGAGTCGGACACTTTCACTTTACTTCAAAAGAAAGGTAAGTGAAGCAATCATTTGATAACTACTTGAGAAGCAAGTATATGTACATCTGTATATGACAGATGTCTTCTTAATACCATCACAGAAATTAGTTCTATTTTGGGAAAGTATCCCAGTGATCCCTATACAACTCCATAAATAAATATGTAAATCTATTTTGAAATTATTCACAGACTATACATTATAGATGTCTGTGATCCAAAGTACTTGCTTGGTAAAATATAAACCTATACAAAATGATGATATGCAAATGTTTTAACTTGATATAATTAAAGCAATTAAACCTAATGATGCAATAAAAATAAACGACAGGTAGATAGACATACATGCAAAACTTATTCACAGTAATAACCATTCTGCAATTAAAATTTCCTCAATAAAGTTAATACTTACCATTAGAAAACTCCATAAAATTCACTAATTTAAATATTTATGTTACAAAATAAACATCAGAGTGCAATGGAGTTCATTTTTACATTTTAACATTAGTCAACTGAGAAAACTCATTCCTGCAATAAATGAAATTAAAATAGGGACAAAAGTTAAGAATGTCAAAATTACCATACTGAATAATTGTTGAGAAAGTTATTATATGCAAAATAATCAGTTTTGTAAACTAAAGTGTTACAATAAAGGCAAAAATGCTCTGTGTAAATATAATTTAAAATTATTGAATAATATAATGTAACTTGTAAAGCAGTATTTGAAATTTTTGATTATTTTACAACTCTTGATAAGATGGAGATAGAAATAGCTTCCAAATCAATGATTTTGTGACTTTCTGTCACACTTGTTCAGTATACATAAAGATTTTGCAGAACAAATATTTTGTATAATAATAAATTCATTTGCTGGTGGGAAATATGCTAAAGCTGAAACTCCAGTACTTTGGCCACCTCATGTGAAGAAATGACTCATTGGAAAAGACTCTGATGCTGGGAGGGATTGGGGGCAGGAGGAGAAGGGGACGACAGAGGATGAGATGCCTGGATGGCATCACTGACTCGATGGGCGTGAGTCTGAGTGAACTCCGGGAGTTGGTGATGGACAAGGAGGCCTGGCGCGCTGTGATTCATGGGGTCACAAAGAGTCGGACATGACTGAGCAACTGAACTGAACTGAACTGATACATAAAACCAAATTGCAGTAAAAGTTTTGCCTAAGTTAAGGTACCATCTCATCCTCGGTCGTCCCCTTCTCCTCCCTCCTTCAAACTTTCCCGGCATCAGAGTATTTTCCAATGAGTCGGCTTTTTGTATAAGATGGCCAAAGTATTGGAGTTTCAGCTTCAGCATCTGTCCTTCCAAGGAATATTCAAGATTAATTTCCTTCAGGATGGACTCGTTGGATCTCCTTGCAGTCCAAGGGACTCTCAAGAATCTTCTCCAACACCACAGTTCAAAAGCATCAATTCTTTGGCACTCAGCTTTCTTTATAGTTCAGCTCTCATATCCATATATTCAGTTCACTTCAGTTCAGTCACTCAGTAGTGTCTGACTCTTTGTGACCCCATGAATCACAGCACGCCAGGCCTGCCTGTCCATCACCAACTTCTGGAGTTCACTCAGACTCACACCTGTCGAGTAGGTGATGCCATCAAGCCATCTCATCCTCGGTCGTCCCCTTCTCCTCCTGCCCCCAATCCCTCCCAGCATCAGAGTCTTTTCCAATGAGTCAACTCTTCGCATGAGGTGGCCAAAGTACTGGAGTTTCAGCTATAATTATTGTATAATAATTGTTAAGATATTAAGTCAATACAAACTGTCAGTCTTTTAAGTGAATACACAATCTTATTATCATTTATATCCAAGAAACAAAAATGATAAATGAAACGTGTTTACTTGAGAGAAGGCTTGATTTAGAATTGTATTAATCGTGACTTATAATAGCTAATTCAATTGTAATTATTGCATTAAACTATCTATAATGAGTTTCACCAAAGTACTAAGTAGTATAATAGCTTAGACATTCTATGAAGCATTGCTTTAACATTCTGGTAAAAATAGAGCAGATTTTTAGTGGCATGTTGGAAACAACTTTGCTATATCGATAGTAGAAAGAAATAGTCCCCAGATTGTATATAAATCTAAGGTCTTAAATCATTCAGAAACCTGAGACATATGTTTTATGTACTTAGAGTAAATTGCACAGTCCAACTGGTCTGTGAAAATCCAATTATTTCATTGGTCTTTAAAGACAGTAAAGAACAAAGAGAAGCTTTTGTGTTCGTTCAAGTATGGCTTTGTAAAAATAAGTATATTGCAATATAATTTACATTTTATTTAATAATGTCAGTTGTCATATCAGTTAACTAGAAATTTATCCAAACTTCCAGCAGATTTGGCTAATATAATTGGGAAAATAAGAATATTTTTGTATAGAAACCCTGGAATGTTATTCACATCTTTTACCTTTACCTATCTATTTCCATAAAGAAAGTGGCTCAGAGAGGAGAGAAACTGCCTGCAATGAGGGTTCAGTCCCTGGCTCTGGAAGATCCCATGGAGAAGGGAACAGTAACCCACTCCAGTATTCTTCCCTGGAGAATTCCATGGATAGAGGAGGCTGGCAGGCTACAGTCCATGAAATCACAAGGAACTGAACACAACTGAGCAACTAACACTTTCACATTTTTCACTTCTATGAGATTAAAATTTTCACATAAAATTTTCCTAATGCATTCCTTATGGATGCTTTAATTTAATTGATATATTTTTTCAGTTTTGCAAAATTCATTTTTCAGTGGAGGAAGAAAGATATACTCTATCAAAAAATTATCATAGACATAAATTTTTGTACTGAGTTTATTGGTTAAGCTTTCTAGTATTTATATAACTTTATTAAAGTTGCTATTGTGTCAAATACCAATGCCTATATTGTTCATTATTAAAATTTTTTTCTCATTACCAATGTACTATATTTATTGAAGAGAATATCAAAAATAGAAAAATAAGCCTCACAAAATAATCACTGTAAATTTTCTTCTGTGTTTTCTTTCATATTTAATTTTCACTGTGTTTGTTCCACTCATTTTTATTAAAAATGGAATCTTATAATAACTACCTCCTTTAAATAAAAGAGATATATTTCATTATCATCAGATACTTTAATATTAACCTCTTAATGATTTTATTAAGTACTAGCCCTTTATTTCAAGATCTGTTTGATTTCTTTGGGGCTTCCCTCATAGCTCAGACAGTAGAGAATTTAGGAAATGTAGGAAACATAGGTTTGATCCCTGGGTCAGGAAGATCCCATTGAGGAGGAAATAGCTGTTCACTCCAGTATTCTAGCCAGGAGAATTCTATGAAAACAAGAGCTTGGCAAGCTACAGTCCATGAGGCCCTAAAGAGTTGAACAAGACTGAGAAACTAACACATTTTAAACTGAAAGAAAGTCAAGGAGAGGTAGGAGATAAATGCAGTAAGGATACCATTACACTTAACAAAACTGAAATTTGACAAGTCTATTACAAGATGGTGGAGTAGAAGCATGTGCACTCATCTTCTGTGAAAACTCCAAATTTGCAACTTGCTGCTGAATAACCATCAGCAGCAAAATGTTGGCACCAAAAGAAGATACTCCATATCCAAGGGCAAAGGAGAAGTCCAAAAAAGATGATAGGAAGGGCAAAATCACATTTAGAATCAAACGCCATACGAGCCAGAGACACTCAGAGGGCTTAAACAAAATGTTGTGCACATCAGGACTCAAAGGAACCACGGAGACTGAGCCAGACCTGCCTTCGAGTATATGAATGTCTCCTGTGGAGGCATGGGTCAGCAGTGGCCTGTCTTGGGGACAGGGGCTCTGGCTGCAGCAGACCTAGGACACGTGGTATGTGGCGAAAACCTTCTTAGAGGAGATCACCATTAGCCCCACCGTAAAACCGCCAAGCAGACAACCTGTAAACTGCAGAAAAATTATACCAAAGAAGTTCTTGCACTGTTAAGAAAGTTCTAGGACCCATAACAGATTTTTCAACCTGGAGATCCTGCCAAGGGATTGAGAACACCCAGGGAACTTGACTTTAGAGGCCAGTTGGATTTGATTATTGAATTTCCATAGGACTGGGGAAACAGATGCTTGGAGGGCACAATCCGAACATTGTGCACACCAGGAGCCAGAATAAAGGAGCAGTGTCTCAACAAGAGCCTGAGTCAGTCTTGCCTGTGAGTATACAATAGCTCTGGCGGAGGTGTAGGTGGAGAGTGGCCTGCTGTGGCTTTGAAAGTGAAAGTGAACTCGCTCAGTCGTGTCGACTCTTTGCGACCCCGCGGACTGTGACCTGTCAGTCTCCTCTGTCCATGGAGTTCTCCAGGCAAGAATACTGGAGTGGGTTGCCATTTCCTTCTCCAGGGGATCTTCTCGACCCAGGGATTGAACCCAGGTCTCCCGCCTTGCAGGCAGACCCTTTAACCTCTGAGCCTTTCAGTTCAGTTCAGTTCAGTCACTCAGTCGTGTCNATGGCATCACGGACTCGATGGACATGAATCTGAGTGAACTCCGGGAGTTGGTGATGGACAGGGAGGCCTCGAGTGCTGTGATTCATGGGGTCACAAAGAGTTGGACACAGCTGAGTGACTGAACTGAACTGAAACATTAGTGTTTTGAGAAAATGAAAAAATGAGTACAAAACAATCTCAAAATTATTACTAATGAATACCAATTTAAAAAAACGTTTGTCCACCATACCATGATACCCCACCACAGCATGAGGCAGAAAACAGAATCCAGGTAAAGGTTGAATGCTTGTTATTTATTGAAAACCAATCACTCCGACCACATTTAAATAATGAAATGTATTTGATTATCTTGCTGACTACAAAAAAAATGAAAATAATGCTGATAATATTTGCTTCATTTCAAATGAATGATTGATGTCATTTAGCATTTGCCACGAAATCTAACATATCAGTACTTTAAAGAACTTCAGTATTTTTTAGATGAAATTCTGTGTGTAAAAATGAAAACTGATCTTCATTAAAAATCCTATCCACCAAGGCCCTAGAAGTTCCTGGAAACTCATTTGGCTGCTGAAAATTTCAATTCCCAAGATCATCCAAGCAGAGCAGTTGCCAGATGCTTCCGCAGCAACAGGACCAAATGCCCTATGTAGTTAGACATAAAATGTGATATTTAGTGAGGAAAAGTTATTTTTCCTTTATTTTTCTATAAGATAAAGAACCAAAAATAGTCTTAGAACAGGAGATGATTTCACTCTTTGCATCATCCAAATAAAGTTAGTGCCAAACTTCTTAAATCACACAGTTTAAAGAACAGAGCATGTCTGCTTTGAAGCAAATTCTTACATTATCATACACTACAGTGTGGTACATGGTGGCAGGCAAATTATATTTAAAGTTTAATTTAGAAATATTTCATAGGAATTTAAAAGTAAGAGATCTTAGAAAATATATAGGTCAAATCACATATTACATGGATGAGAATGGAGTCAGTAAAATTAATCAAATGGATTCTAAAAGTGGAAGGAATATCCATTAATGTATCTTTCATTGCTAAAAACTAGTTCTGTAGTTATTGTAGATTTCTTGGATATACAAAAATTGTATCTACTTTTTTTTAAGGAATTTTCAAACTAAGTATGATGTCCTTCCTTCCAGGATATAAGACATTAAATGCTAATTTAGTTTATGCATTACTTATGTGCATAGAAGTATAATATTATGAATATATAAACATGTTTTAAAAGCAATCTTTAATATAATACAATGGTTAGATTCAATAATTTTAATAGGTTATACATCACATACTCCACATAGCTTGTTCTACCTATGTTAAACATGATAAATAACTTTATATGTTTATCTATGTCCTAGATCATTATTAATACACAAACATCCATATGAAAGAGTAGTTACAGGTGAATAAACACTTTGTGCATATCTTAAAAACAACATATTATAAAAGCAGTGAAAAGCATTTTTTTTCAAATATAAAATTATCTTTGAAAGTTGGATGAAAAGATTAATTCATTGGAACTTCGTCCAGGGAATTGTTAAAGCAGAAAAGCAGAACAAAGTATTTCAAGGTCAGTAGTTCTCCTTATTTCCAACACAAACTCTATGAAGATCATGGTGTACATTAGATTTTTCATGGTTCTAATGAGCCCTAAGTAAAAAGGGCTAAAGATTCAAAGATGGAACCATAATGAAATGTGTAGGAAAGATGGAAATGTAGTATAGTCAAAAAATACACACATGTGAGTAGGTGATTCTCATGCTCAGGTAGGTGACCTACATGCAGGAAGATAATAAAAGTGGCACAGCTTCTCCCCAAGGAATGAGGAGTCTCAGCCTCACATCAGGCTCCCCAGCACGCGGATCCTGTGCCAGGAAGATGAGCTCAAGAACGGCTGGCTTTAAAGGCCAGCAGGACTGGTGTAAGAAGTGCAAAGGGGCAAACAGAGACTCCACTCTTAAAGGACTTGAGCTAAGTCCCACATGCTCTACACCCCAGTCCAGAGGTAGTAATTAGAAATAAGCCTGGGTCAGATGTGCTTGTTTGTTGATCCTGAAGCACCTCCTGAGAGGCAAGAGGCAATTGGGACTCCCTTTGGGAAAGGAGATGACGGTAGCAACACTTTTATAGACTCATTCTACCATGAGGACATTAGTGCTGGCAAAAGCCAAATTGGAGATCTCCCTTTAGCCTATTAGTGCAGATGCTTAACCATCCGCCAGCTGAAAGTGTTTTCTCTACAATCAGGATGTCAACTCTCACTACTTTTTATTCAACATAGTATCGGATGTCCAAGCCTCAGCATTCAGATGATAGAGAATAAATAAATAAATAAATGACTCTTTGTGACTATACAGTCCATGGGCTTCTCCAGACTAGAATACTGGAGTGGCTTGTTGTGCCCTTCTCCAGGGGATCTTCCCAACCCAGGGATTGAACTCAAGTCTCCTAAGCACTACAGGTGGATTTCTTTATCAGCTGAGCCACGAGGGAAGCCCAAATAAATAAAAGACACCCATACTGGAAAGGAAGAAGTAAAATGGTAACTGTTTGCAAATAATGCAATATTATATACAGAAAATCCTGAAGATGCCACCAAGAGACTATTAGAATTCATCAATGAATTCAGTAAAGTTTCAGAATACAAAATCAGTATACAAAACTGTTGGCATTTCTAATACACTAACAACCAACTATCAGAAGAGAAATTACTAAAACAATTAAACTGTAATCAATTGCATCAGAATGAATACAATACCTAGGAATAAATCTAACTAAATTGGAAAAAAAAAACTTGTACTTGGAAAATGATAAGACACTTATGAAAGACATTGTGATGATACAAACAAATGAAAGATATACTGTGCCTACAGATTGAAAGAATTAATATTTTAATAGAACAATAATCCCAAACCAATCTACAAATTCCATGCAATCTATATCAAAACGCCAAGGGCATTTTTCACAGAACTAAAACATATAATTCTAAAATTTGTATGGAAACATTAAAGACCCTGAGTAGACACAACGATCTTGAGAACAAAGGACAAAACTGGAAGTATCACATTCTATAATTTCAAACTATGCTACAAAGCTATAGGTAAAAAAAAAATACCATATGTGCCATTTGACTGGCACAAAAACAGTTGTAAAGATCAATGGAACAGAATAGAGAATTCATAAATAAACCCACACATATATGGTCAATTCATTTGTTGACAGACAAGGCAAGAATATATAATGGGGAAAAGACAACCTATTCAATATATTCAATATATATTCAATATTGGGGAAACTATATACAAAAGAATTGAACTGGACTACTTTTTTACACTATCCACACCCCCACACACAAGCCATCAATCTGTATTAAAGTCTTAGATGTTTCAAGATTTGAAACCTTAAAAACTCCTAGAAGGAAGCATCAGTATTGCACTCTTTGACATTGGTCTTAGCAATATTTTTCAGATGTGTCCTTCAGTTAAGGAAAACAAAAGCAAAAATAAACAAATGGAACTATATCAATTAAAAGATCTTTATCAGCAAAATGGAAAAGCAAACTGCCGAATAAGAGAAGATATTTGTAAATGACAAATCTGACAAGGGGTTAATATCCAAAATATACAAAGAACTCAAACAACTCAGCTTGAGAAAAAAAATTTTTTTAATAGCAGAAGATCCTTCTTAGGATCTTTTTCCTAAGAAGACATGTAGGTGGCCAACAGGCGCATGAAAAGATGCTCAACTTCAGTAATCCTCAAGGAAATGTAAATCCAAACCCTGTTGCGCTATCACTTCACACCTGTCAGAATGGCTTGTTATCAAAAAGACAAGAAATAAAAGTGTTCCTTGTTCTGGCCTGCAGCTCCCACTCCAGCATAGCATTTGACCCAGAGGCTCCCAACCAGCCTCCCCACTCCCCACACACGCCTGGCTGATCGCCTGTTGACAGTGTCGGTGCACTGTGATTCTGAGGTAGGGGCAGGAGGTGAAGTATCCAGGAGGATTGCATTTGCTTGATCAGTGATGTGAACCAGACTTCTCACAGACAAGCCTGAGATGAGTTGCCTGAGGCATCCAGGGCACCTGGGTGTTAATCATCCCATAACTCACCTATCTGACTCTGTAGAAATTCTGTAAGATCTGGCTTCTGGATAGAGTACAGATCCTAAGGCCTGTTTCCATGGTTTTCTATGTTGCTCCTGACACTTAGTGCATCACAGACCATCCCCTCTCTGACCCTCCATCAGAACTTGAACTTATACAAAAAAAGAGAAGAAAAAAAAAATTCAGCCTAACACCATCTGCCTCAGACTTTCAAAGATTCAGGCACAACCCATACACCAAACACAATCAAAATATATTCATCCCTTCCTAACAAACTCTGGTGTTGTGGGAGGAATTTTCATGAGGTTTATTTCACGTTTTATGGAACTCACCCTCTGAAAAATTATCCCTATGGTGGTAATCATCTAATTAGAAAAGGCAGTACAATATCCATCCCTGACTATAGATGAAGTGATCAATATCATTAACTCAGCCCAGGAAGACATTCTGGTTATCCTCAACACATCGTGGAGATGATGTTCTACATAGCCTCGGTTTCCACATTGTGGAGAATATACCCCACAGGATGTCTGCTTCCACATGAATATTTTCTTTAGACTCCCAGGTAGATTGCTAACTACTTTTCACATTTATTCAGCACACCTTACTCCTCTTTATCACACTGACCTGTGTCCACTTATTTTGTTGTGTGTCTTATTAGCCTATATCCTCTTCAAAATGAGGTCTTGCTGTGTTCACTTTTTGTATTTCCATCAGTATGGTCTAATGCATGGTAATATATGCTTTCAGAAAATTATATTAAAGAAATGTCTGTAAGAATACTTTTGTGGCATATTTTAATTGGAGTTTTAACAGCTCATTCAAGGCTTTTATAAGAGACATGCAATCATGAGTCCACTAAAGACTTTTCGAGGTGGATAGTGATATAGTCATATATGGAATTTAGTAAGACTAATTTGAGAGAGGTTTTTATAGTGCACTGGAGAAAGATATACATGAGGCAATTACTTCTGTTAGGAGAGTGTTTCAAAGTCTAAATGGTAGATGTAGTAGAGTTAATCCTAGATGGCTAATGGTCATTATAAAAAAGAAATAAAGACATCACATGGAAATATGCTATAAAACTAGAGGGAAGAGAATCTAAAAATTCAATAATGATGTGATGGAAGGGAAACAAGTGCTTATTTATTTTTTAAAAAAGAAAGTAGACAATTGATTATGCCACATCTTTTACTCCTGAAGAGCTGGTAAACATTTAGTAGTACACACACAGTGTGTGAATTATGAAAAATTAAAATTAAGAAATGTTTTACTATCCTGAATGACCACTCTTTACTCCATACAGGCTTGCAAATTGAAGCAGCTTTTAGTATGTTAATAATTTGGTCTCTGGCTTAATAAACCATTATGATGTACTTTGAATAAAACGTGGAAAATAACACTTTTACAAGGAGGAAATTAGAGAGGCAAGTGGAAAGACGCAATTTGAACCTGGCAAGATTCTATAGAGATGATAGTTGAAAGTAAGAGTAGGAGTGAGTCAGTGAGTCAAAGAAAAACTGTGCAAGTAACATGTCAATCAGGGAAACATGGTGAGTTCTGGCAAGCATAATACTTAATATGTCTGTCTCTAGGGAGTTATGAGTTATCCACTGCCCACTGGACAGAGAATAGTTCCCCAGCACGTGGTTCAGGAATGATGCTTAGCATCTACAGCACCAGGCTCACTGGAATTACTCTTTCTAAAATTAGGATCAGTCTACAAAGGCACAAGCCTATGAAACCCTGAATAAAAATCTCTTCCATGCGTACCCTGTGAACTCCCTAGGATAGAACAACCTTTTATTTGCCTTAGTATAAAATACTTAATTATCGTACAAGAAATTCTTTTGCCACTTTTGAGCACTGCAACCTGGAGGTGAAAAGAATTTAATGTCCTGGATTTCTCTTGTGTGGAAAGCTTATAACATTTCTACCCAATACGTTTCTTGCTTAAAAAATTAATAAATGAAAAAAAAATCTTTAGAACAAAACCTGGCAAGTAAGTGCTAAAAATATTAGCTATTATTTTCAATACTTGTATTATTCCTTTCTCTGCAAGGGAGATGGATCTTCACTCATCATAGTGATAGGCTGTTATATACGGATTTGATTTGGAAAATCTTTATCATCTTGTTAGATATGGCATTGTTAATATTTTAGAATCAAGTGGACTCAGGTACTTAAGTGATTTCTATAACAAAGAATACCACTTTGAGTACTTTTCTAGACCTCTCTAAATCAGTTTGCTTGCATTCTCAGTTGCTAAGTTGGTCTGACTCTTTGAGACCCCATGGACTGTAGCTTGCTATGCTCTTCTGTTGATGGGATTTTCCAGGCAAGAATATTGCAGTGGGTACCCATGTCCTCCTCCAGGGGATCTTCCTGACCCAGGAATCAAACCTGTGCTTCCTGAGTCTTTCTTCACTGGGAGACAGATATTTTACCATTGAGCCACCAGGGAAACCCGGCTTAATCAGTTTATTCATCTTTAAAACATAAAAATTTTAGAAGTATTGTGTAAAGGATAATATATGTAACATACTGAGATCAATATCTGATTTATGATATTCAATAAATTATATCTATACTTGTTAATTACTAATGTTATTTTAATCATAATAATATCAAGAATATCTCACAGTTCCTTTATTGATGGATAATATGTAGGTTGCTTCCAGGAGAAGGCAATGGCACCCCACTCCAATAATTTTGCCTGGAAAACCCCATGGACGGAGAAGCCTAGTAGGCTGCAATCTATGGGGTCACGAAAAGGCGAACACGACTGAGCTACTTCACTTTCACTTTTCACTCTCATGCATTGGAGAAGGAAATGGCAACCCACTCCAGTGTTCTTGTCTAGAGAATCCCAGGGATGGCGGAGCCTGGTGGGCTGCCGTCTATGGGGTCGCACAGAGTCAGACATNAAAACCCCATGGACGGAGAAGCCTAGTAGGCTGCAATCTATGGGGTCACGAAAAGGCGAACACGACTGAGCTACTTCACTTTCACTTTTCACTCTCATGCATTGGAGAAGGAAATGGCAACCCACTCCAGTGTTCTTGTCTAGAGAATCCCAGGGATGGCGGAGCCTGGTGGGCTGCCGTCTATGGGGTCGCACAGAGTCAGACATGACTGAAGTGACTTAGCAGCAGCAGCAGCATGTTGCTTCCACGTCCTGTTCACCTAATCTATGACAAAGGAGGCAAGAATATATAGTGGAGAAAAGACAGTCTCTTCAATAAGTAGTGCTGGGAAAATGGACTGCTGCTGCTGCTAAGTCATTTCAGCCATGTCTGATTCTGTGCGACCCCATAGACGGCAGCCCACCAGGCTCCCCGGTCCCTGGGATTCTCCAGGCTAGAGTACCAGAGTGGGGTGCCATTTCCTTCTCCAATGCATGAAAGTGAAAGGTGAAAGTGAAGTCGCTCAATTGTGTCCGACTGGTAGGGACCCCATGGACTGCTGCCCACCAGGCTCCTCCGTCCATGGGATTTTTCCAGGCAAGAGCACTGGAATGGGGTGCCATTGCCTTCTCTGGGAAAATGGACAACTACATGTAAAAGAATGAAATTAAAATACTCCCTAACATGATATAAAAAATAAACTCAAAATAGATTAAAGACTTTAAAGTAAGGCCAGGCTATAAAACTCTTAGAGGAAACCCTTTGACATAAAGAAGTTTTTGATCTACTGCCTAGAGTAATGAAAATAAAAATAAACAAATGAGATCTAATTAAACTTAAAAGCTTTTGCATAGCAAAGGAAACTATAAACAAGATGAAAAGATAATCTTCAGAATGAGAGAAAATATTTGCAAATAAAACTAAGAAACAAAGGAACCAAAACCAACCAAACAAAAATAACCCAATCAAAAATGGATGGAAGATCTAAATAAACATTTCTTCAAAGAAGACATACAGATGGCCAATAAACACATGAAGATGCTCAACATTGCTCATTATTAGACAAAATGCAAATCAAATGTACAATGAAGTATTTTATTACTTCACATAAGTAAGAATGGCCACTATCAAAAAATCTACAAACAATAAATGCTAGAGAGGGTGTGGAGAAAATGGAACCCTCCTATATTTTTGGTGGCAGTGTCAATTGATACAGCCACTATGGGTAACAGCATGGAGATTCCTTTAAAAACTAAAAGTAGAACTACCATATGACCCAACAATCCAACTCCTTGGAATATATATGGAGAAAACCATAATTCAGAAAATATGTGCACCCCAATGTTCATTGCAGCATTGTTTACAACAGCCAGGATTACCCTTATTTCTTCATTCTTGTGTCTACTAACTTTGACTTCCTTGACTGCCCTATCTCACTCTTTGCCATTAACATGTTCTTATACTTGAAAGAAAGATTTCCCAGATGGTGCAGTGATAAAAAAAAATAATCCACCCGCCAATGCAGATGATGTGGGTTTGATCCCTGGGTCAGAAAGATCCCCTGGAGGATGAAATGGCAACCCATTCCAGTATTCTTCCCTGGAAAATTCCATGGAGAAAGGAGCCTGGTAGGCTACAGTCCATGGGGTCACAAAGAGTTAGACATGGTTTTTCCAGTGGTCATGTATGGATGTGAGAGTTGGACTGTGAAGAAGGCTGAGCACCAAAGAATTGATGCTTTTGAACTGTGGTGTTGGAGAAGACTCTTGAGAGTCCCTTGGACTGCAAGGACATCCAACCAGTCCATTCTGAAGGAGATCAGCCCTGGGATTTCTTGGAAGGAATGATGCTAAAGCTGCAACTCCAGTACTTTGGCCACCTCATGCGAAGAGTTGACTCACTGGAAAAGACTCTGATGCTGGGAGGGATTGGGGGCAGGAGGAGAAGGGGACGACAGAGGATGAGATGGCTGGATGGCATCACTGACTCGATGGACATGAGTCTGAGTGAACTCCAGGAGTTGGTGATGGACAGGGAGGCCTGGAGTGCTTAGATTCGTGGAGTCGCAAAGAGTCAGACATGACTGAGAGACTGAACTGAACTGAACTGAGCATAGACTAGCAGTGTACTTGGAAGATGTATCTATTGAGTATCTACTAAATGTTAAATAAGTTTCAAGTGCTAGTTGCTCAATTGTGTCTGACTCTTTGTGATCTCATGAACTGTAGCCCACCAGGTTCCTCTGTCCATGAAATTCTCCAAGCAAGAGTACTGGAATGGGTAGCCATTCCTTTCTCCAGAGGCTTTTCATGACCCGGGGATCAAACCCAGGGCCTCCTGCATTGCAAGTGACTTTTTGCTGTCTGACCACTAGGGAAGCCTGATCTACTAGGTGTGAGACAAATGGTAGCAAACAAAAGAAAGCCCCTATGTTTAGAAAAAAGAAAATAAGCAAGTAGTGCTCACTGAGGCAAAGATAATTGAATTATGATCATGGGTTAGGTTATTTTGGTGAAGGATTATCTAATAGTAATCAATAATGTCACCTTATATAAGGAGACATTTGAACAGAGACCTAAGTAAAGTGAAAGAACAAATGATACAGATAAAAAGAGAAACCATTCCAGGAAGATAAATAGTAAGAGTCAAGGCACAAAGAGTGTGAATCTTAGGAAAGTTCTAGGAGTATCAAAGAAGCCAGGGTTAGTATCTGAACAAGCAAGAAAATGAAAAGTGCTATGGTTAGAGAAGTCATTAGGTATGTGAGAGTGGCTGTGTGCTCCATAGGGTCTTATGGAGCCTATGAAGACTTCAAGTTTTATTTTGAGTGAGCTATATAAACTTTGCAGTGTTTTGAGTATGTGAGTTACATAGTCTTATGTCAAGTTTAAAAGCATCATTCACTGGCTAATGGGTAAGACTATAATTAATAGAGGCAAAAATGAAACCAGGGAGATCAGTTTGGAAGTTGTTGATATTTTCTGAGTGATGCATAATGGTAACTTTAAATCGAATAACAGAAGCAAAGATTTGATAATAGCTTGGTTTGTATTCTTTTCAAATATTCAGCTAAGAGAAATTACTAATGAACTTATCATGGGACTATGAGAAGAGATTTAAATAAAGAGATTTAAATTAAAATTTATTTAAACTTGGATATAAGCAATTGGAGTAATTGAGTTACCATTTAGAGAAAGGGATAAGTTTGGGGAAACATAAATTTTTTTCAAGGAAAAACAAAGAATTTAATTTTGCACAAATTTAGCCTGAAATGCCTATTAGATATCTAATTAATGAGTACCACTTTGAATCCATTAAAAAAAAAGCTTTAATTCTTATGGAGATTGTATCTTAAAATCTCAATATTTATTTTATTTCATTACAAACCTCTATTTTATATTAGAATTAGAATAATATTGTTATTTTACATTTTCCCTAAAGAAGTTATATATAAATATTATTTTTTAAGGATGAATCACATGAAAGTATCTATTTCAAGTTTGTCTTTTGCATCAACCTTAAAGTGGATCATTTCTTTGAGTTGTTTCAGACCTTCATTGACGTCTCTTGGTATTTAATGTATTATCCCATGAAGACATAAGTCATATGTATTTCCATATTTTTCCTTCTTTTGCAGTTACTAGTTAAATGCTGCCAGCTCCTTACACATCCATAGTGTTGTGTGAGATGTGAGAATCTTATGATGATTTCCAAGCCATCCAATATCTTCTGTAAATCTCATAATCTAATTTTGTAAGTTTTGTATTTGTTGCCATTGTTAGAAAAAATGTTGAGATTAGTGGGTTAGGATAAAGAGAAGTGTTAAGCATAAGCTAATGTTATACAGACTTAGTTCACTTAGTGAATAATTTTGTTTCATGAAGAGTTTTTTGTCACCCTACTGAGAGTTCAGGCTACCTCCAAGCAACACAGGATTGGTAATCTTTGTTGAGGGGTGTGGGAGGCTGACTACACAATCAAATAAATTCTATGGCTTATTGATATTCCAATTGTGAGAAAGCATACAACTAGTGGTGCTGAATAACTGATATATGACTTTAAGGACATGAAATATTAGAGAAATCTTTAATGCATAAATTTTTTCTTTCCACTTTTCAAAGCTCTCCTAAACCCAAAGTCTAAAGGATTTATGCCTTCTTGGAAGATGTATCTGGAAGACTGAAAAGTAGTGTTGCCCTTCAGTGGTACTTATTTATACAGAAGAATGTGTACCTAAAATCAAACTTCAAGTAGGAATTCTTATGTAAGAAGGAAACTATTTGCCTGCATTGAGGATATTCTTGAAAACGTGCTATTAACAGTCTGTGTTCATTTTAATTATACAATGATGGTTTGAGATATGACAGCTATAAGGTAAAAATAAATGGCTTTTGTGTATTTAAAGTGTTTTGCTATGACCAAGATCAGACAAACATTATCAGTTGCAAAGAATTGACAGTGCCAAGTGACTTGCAGGAAATATAGGAAGTGCAGAAGGTTTAGGCTGTGCTATGTCAAATTGGTACAAAATCTGTTTAGCATTATATGAAGGGCCTGAAAGGTAGAGAAATCAAAAGAGCATATGGTTGAGGAAAGTACACTTGCATCTACTATGTTAATAACCAAGTGATTAAAGAATGGGGTATATGTGATGTGTGTACCTAGATACTTGGCAGCACTTCGGATGAAAAATTCTATCTTAATTTTCTAAAGAGATGAAAAAATAACAACATAGGTTCATCTGAAAATAATCTGCTGTAATTAAACAATAGAGAGAATGGAAAAATATCAGGAAACAAAAGGATTAGTAATAAATGTTTCTCTCTGTAGATAGATGATTGATAGACACAGATACAGACATAGATTAGATAAATAACTATATAGAAAATTGATAAAAACACCATAGTTTTAGGGATAAAAACATACCTGCTCTCATAAATATCTTATGAATAAGTGGAGGAAGACAAATATGTAAATCTAAAATTATAATAAAATGTGCTATACTCATTACTAACTGCTGTCCAATGCACTATGAAAATACAAAGTAAGGTATTTTGTATACCAGATTTTAGTTGTTAGTGTATTTTTAAAATGCATGAGTCTTTGGAAACATAATATATAAACATAAGGGGAAAATAATATATTTGAAGGAGACTGTACATATTGAAAGAGATTCAGATAAAGATATATTTTGAGGAAACTAGAACTGCAGAAGCAAAAATAAAAAGAACTCTACATTGGTCAGTGACATAAAAACATTTTGAGAATCTGCCAACCTTCCAAGGAAACTGGAAGAGGTATGACAACAATTAAAATAAAACATACTGGATGAAGAGGTCAAGGCATAAAGATTAAACCTGCAAATATATGGTGGAGATATAAGAAAAAAAAAACTATATTCAGAGAAAAATACATAATGTAACAATGCTGTGCTGCACTGTGCTTAGTTGCTCAGTCATGTCTGACTCTTTGTGACCCCATGGACTGTAGCCCACCAGGCTCCTCTGTATATGGGGATTCTCCAGGCAAGAATACTGGAGTGGCTTGCTATGCCCTTCTCCAGGGGATCTTCCCAACCCAGGGATCAAACCCAGGTCTCCCACATTGCAGGGAGATTCTTTAGCAGCTGAACTACCAGGGAAGTCCAATGAAACAAGACTGAAAAGAAGTTAACATATCATTCACAATAAGAAAGATAAAAATAAAGTAAAAAAAAAACTATACAAAACAAAAATAATGTATTCAGTTCATATATATAATGACAAAAAGGCAGTCAACATCAGTTTACTGGAAAAATAGCCATTGATTTTAAGTCAATTCCTAGAAATCCATAAAATAAACAGAATATATTTAAGAACTATAATATCATATAATTAAAAGAGCAAAGGAATAGGACATGCACTTCACAAATGAATATTTCCAAATAGTTAAGAAATGTATTAAATGCAAGCAATGTTATCAGAGAAAATAATGTGACCAAATTGCTTCAGTCATGTCCAACTCTGCAACTTTATGGACTGTAACCTACTAGGCTACTCTGTCCATGGCATTTCCCACGAAAGAATACCAGAGTAGGTTGCCATTTCTTTAAATAAAGAGAATTCATTGGATAATGGATAGATATTTCAACAAATTATACAAGAATAACTGGATGCTCATAAAAAAAAAAGATTCCTAACACATACATCACAACTTGCCCCAAAACTAACTCAAACAGAGCAATCAACAAATCAAAAAAAAAAAAAAAAAACTATAAGATTCCTAGGAAATTTTAGAGGAAAACTTATATAACCCAGTGCTTAGCAATGAATTTTTATATAGAACAGAAAAAGCATATAGAAGAAACAGTTGACTTGCCTGGTGGTCCAGTGGTTAGAAATCTACCTGCCAATGGGGGGGACACAGGTTCAGTCCCTGGTTCAGGAAGATTCCACATGCTGAGGAGCAACTAAGCCCACGCACCACAGCTACTGAATCTGCATTCTAAAGCCTCGTGCAGCAACTAATGAAGCCTGTGTGCCTAGAGCCTGTGCTCCACAGCAAGAGAAGCCACCACAAAGAGTAGACCATACACCACAATGAAGAGCATATCCAATTCATTGCAACTAGAGAAAGCCTGCAACAAAGACCCAGCCCAG
Source organism: Neotragus moschatus (assembly GCA_006410615.1). Classification (NCBI taxonomy): domain Eukaryota; kingdom Metazoa; phylum Chordata; class Mammalia; order Artiodactyla; family Bovidae; genus Neotragus; species Neotragus moschatus. Next base: position 492,494 of record SJYA01002533.1, read on the forward strand.
CCAAAAATAAATAACAATAAAGCCAAGGATTGTTCCACTCAAACTTCTGCTTCTGTTGTCACATCTCTTACTCTGACACTTTTGTCTTCCTCTTACACCTTTAGAGTCCCTCAGATTACACTGGACCATCCTGGATAATCCAGGATTATCTCCTTATGTTATGGTCAGTTTATTAGCAACCTAAATTCATTCTGCAATCTTGATTCCTTCTTTTTATGCAGCATAATATGTTCAAGAGGTACCAGGGATTAGAACATGACCTTTTTCATTGTTATTGTTTAGTTGCTCAGGCATGTCCTACTCCAAAGAGTGCTGCAATTGACTGCAGCACACCAGGCTTCCTTGACCTTCACCATCTCCTGGAGCTTACTCAAGCTTATGTCCACTGAGTCAGTGATGCCATCCAACCCTCTCATCCTCTGTCATCCCCTTATCATCCTGCCCTCAATCTTTCCCAGAATCAGTATCTTTTCCGATGAGTTGGCTCCTTGCATCAGGTGGCCAAAGTATTGGAGCTTCAACCTCAGCATTCGTCCTTTTGATGAATATTCAGGATTGATTTCCTTTAGAACTGACTGGTTTGATCTCCCTGCTGTCCAAGGGGTTTTTGGTACCACCTGATGATAGACGTTAGATGAAGGGCTTCCCTGATGGCTCAGATAGTAAAGAATCTGCCTGCAGTGCAGGAGACACGGGTTCAATTCCTGGGTCAGGAAGATACCCTAGAGAAGGAAATGGCAACCCATTCTAGTATTCTTGCCTGGAGAATTCCATGGACAGGGGAGCCTGGAGGGCTACAGTCCATGTGGTAGCAAAGAGCTGGATACAACTAAGAGACTAACAATTATTTACTTATGTTTTCAATAGTACTGACCTGTAGGTGGCACTAAGGAGTCTGTGGCTTCTGGTAGTATACTGTATCTTAATGGAGTCATCGTTACAGTGTTTTGTTCCCTTTTTGGTAATAATGCGGAAGGCTTCAACTACTATATTCATGAAAAAGTGAAAATGAAACTTGCTCAGTTATGTCTGACTCTTTGTAACCCCATGTATAAGACCATGGAATTCTCCAGGCCAGAAAACTGAAGTGGGTAGCCATTCTCTTCTCCAGGGGATCTTCCCAACCATAATTTTTCACAATTTTAATTGATATATTAAACTTCAATAGACTAGTACATAAAAGCACAAACTCAGGAAAATTATTTTTAATATTGGAAAATATGTAGCATTATGTAAGAATAAAAGGATAAGTTTAAGAAAAATAAATTATATTGTTTTTCAGAAAAGAATTATATATATGCCTAAATGGTCTTGTGAACAAGCAGTTGTATTAGAGGAAAGTTCAAAATTTAAGGAAAACATATTTTTTATTATTCTTTTACTTTCCAAATACATTTAATGAGATAATGTGTGTGCTTCTGTTTATCATAAATATAAAACCAAGAGCTGACAAAAATAAATCTTAAGATTCATGTAAGGAGTGAAAATTAAAATAATGCAGTATTAAGTATCTTGGAGACAATAAGGTGACAAGCTCAAAACAAAGTTGATTAAATCCATCAAGAAACTTACTCTATAGCTATTGAAAACATGTTATTGTAAACCGTGGACCTGAACGATATCTCATAATGTACATAATCACAAAATGAAACTGTTGTCTCAGTATAGGTGGAAAAATGAAGATGTTTATGTTGTTTATGTTTTTCATCTGTTTTTTTCTGTATTTCTTCTGAATTCATATAATATGGATTTTAATTTGAAACTATTTTAAATTTAAAATTAATTATATACAAACACATACATATAAAAAATGTATATACACAAATATCTATGAATATATATATATGTGCAGAAACAAGTGTGTATACATATATATGTATATCTATACAGTTTTATTACCTTTATTTTTCTTCATAGTATTTATTAGGCTATGGCACAGAGCATTTATTCATTATAAACTAAGTTGCTCCATTATGGCAGTGTCTTTGTGTTATTTAATGCTCTTAAAAGGCCAAAAGGTATGACACTGAAAGATGAACTCCCCAGGTGGGTAGATGCCCAATATGCTACTGGAGAAGAGTGGACAAATAACTCCAGGAAGAATGAAACTGCTACTGCTGCTGCTGCTAAGTCACTTCAGTTGTATCTGACTCTGTGCGATCATTGACAGCAGCCCACCAGGCTTCCCTGTCTCTGGGATTCTCCAGGCAAGAACACTGGAGTGGGTTGCCATTTCCTTCTCCAAAATGCGTGAATGTGAAAAATGAAAGTGAAGTCGCTCAATCATGTCCGACTGGTAGTAACCTCATGGACTGCAGCCCACCAGGCTCCTCCGTCCATGGGATTTTCCAGGCAAGAGTACTGGAGTGGGGTGCCATTGTCTTCTCTGAGAAAGAATGAAGAGACGGAGCCAAAGCAAAAACAACACCCAGTTGTGGATATGATGGGTGATGGAAGAAAAGTCCCTTGCTGTAAAGAGCAATTTACATAGAAACCTGGAATGTTAGGTCCATGAATCAAGGTAAATTGCAAGTGGTCAAAAAGGATATGGCAAGAGTGAACATCAACATTTTAGGAATCAGTGAACTAAAATGGGCTGGAATGGGTGAATTTAACTCGGATGACCATTATATCTACTAATGTAGGCAACAGTCCCTTAGAAGAAATGGAGTAGCCCTCATAGTAAAAAAAAAAAAAAAAAAAAAAAGAGTCCGAAATGCAGTTCTTGGATGTAATCTCAAAAACAACAGAATGATCTCTGTTCCTTTCCAAGGCAAACCCTTCAACATCACAGTAATCCAAGTCTATGCCCCGACCAGTAATGCTGAGGAAGCTGAAGCTGAAAGGTTCTTGAAGACCTACAAGACCTTCTAGGAATAACATCCCAAAAAGATGTCCTCTTCATTATAGGGGATTGGAAGTAGGAAGTCAAGAGCTCCTGGAGTAATAAGCAAATTTTACTTGGAGTACAAAATGAAGCAGGGCAAAGACTAAGTGTATTTCCAAGAGAACACACTGGTCATAGCAAATACCCTCTTCCAATAACACAAGAGAAAACTCTACACATGGACATCACCAGATGGTCAATACCAAAATCAGACAGATTATATTCTTTGCAGATAAAGATAGAGAAGCTCTATACAGCCATCAAAAACAAGACCAGGAGCTGACTGTGGCTCAGATCATGAAGTTCTTATTGTCAATTTCAGACTTAAATTGAAGAAAGTAGGGAAAACCACTAGACCACTCATGTATGACCTAAATAAAATCCTTTACAATTATTCATTGGAAGCGACAAACAGATTCAAGGGATTAGATCTGTAAGACAGAGTGTCTGAAATACTATGGACAGAGGTTCATGACATTGTACATGTGGCATTGATCAAGACCATCCCCAAAAGAAAGAAATGCAAAAAGGCAAAATGGTTCTCTAAGAAGGCCTTACAAATAGCTAAGAAAAGAAGAGAAGCTAAAGACAAAGGAGAAAGGAAAGATATACCCACGTGAATGCAGAGTTCCAAAGAATAGCAAGGAGAGAAAAGAAAGCCTTCCTCAGTGATCAATGCAAAGAAATAGAGGAAAACAATAGAATGGGAAAGACTAGAGATCTCTTCAAGAAAATTAGAGACACCCAGAGAACATTTCATGCAAAGATGGTCATAATAAAGGACAGAAATGATATGGACCTAACAGAAGTAGATTTTAAGAGGTAGCAATACACAGAAGAACTATACAAAAAAGATCTTCATGACCCAGACCAGTGTGATCACTCACCTAGAGCCAGACATCCTGGAGTGTGAAGTCAAATGAGTCTTAAGAAGCATAACTATGAACAAACCTAGTGGATGTGATGGAATTTCAGTTGAGCTATTTCAAATCCTCAAGGATGGTGCTGTGAAAGTACTGCATTAATTATGCCAGCAAATCTGGAAAACTCAGCAGTGGCCACAGGACTGGAAAAGGTCAGCTTTCACTCCAAACCCAAGGAAAGGCAATGCCAAAGAATGTTCAAACTACCATACAATTGCACTCATCTCACATGCTAGAAAAGTAATGCTCAAAATTCTCCAAGCCAGGCTTCATCAATAAGTGAGCCATGAATTTCCAGATGTTCAAGGTTGATTTAGAAAAGGTAGAGGAATCAGAGATCAGATTGCCAACATCCTTTGGATCATTGAAAAGGCAAGAGAGTTCCATAAAACATCTACTTCTGCTTCATTGACTATGCCAAAGTCAATGAAGTTATCTTTTCAAGAGATAGGAATAACAGACCACTTGATCTTCCTCTTGAGAAATCTGTATACAGGTCTAGAAGCAAAAGTTTGGACTGGACATGGAAAAACAGACTGGTTCCAAATAGGAAAAGGAATATGTCAAGGCTTTATATTGTCACCCTGCTTATTTAACTTATATGCAGAGCACATCATGTAATATGCCAGGCTGGATGAAGCACAAGCTGGAATTAAGACTGCCAGGAGGAATACCAATAACCTCAGATGCAGATGACACCATGCTTATGGCAGAAAATGAAGAACTACAGAACCTCTAGATGAAAGAGGAGAGTTAAAAAGTTGCCTTAAAATTCAACTTTCAGAAAACTATGATCATGGCATTCAGTCCCATTACTTCACAGAAAAGAGATGGGGAAACCAACTTTATTGTTGGGGGCTTCAAAATCATTGCAGATGGTGAGTGCAGCCATGAAATTAAAATCACTTTTTCCTTGGAAGGAAAGCTATGACCAACCTACACAGCATATTGCTAAGCAGAGACATTACTTACCAAGAAAATCTATCTAGTCAAAGCTATGGTTTCTCCAGTAGTCACATATGGATTTGAGAGTTGGACTATAAAGAAAGCTTAGTGCTGAAGAATTGATGGTTTTGAACTGTAGTATTGGATAAGACTCTTGAGAGTCCCTTGGATTGGAAGGAGATCCAACCAGTCAATCCTAAAGGAAATCAATCCTGAATATTCACCAGAAGGATTGATGCTCAAGCTGAAACTCCAATACTTTGGCCACCTGATGTGAAAAGCTGACTCATTGGAAAAGATCCTGACGCCGGGGAAGATTGCAGGTGGGAAGAAAAGGGGATGACAGAGGACGAGATAGTTGGATGGCACCACTGACACAATGGACATGAGTTTGAAGAGGCTCCAGGAGTTGGTGATGGACAGGGAAGCCTGGTGTGGTGCAATCCATGGGGTCACAAAAAGTCAGACACGACTGACTGACTGAACTAGACTGACTGACTGAACCGGACTGACTGAGTGCTGTGGAATATCATTTACTTTCAAAACAATGAATTTCTTAGTCATGGCATCTTTCTATGGCAGATTTTGCAGTTTATTTAAACTGAATAAATTCTTCCATATATTTAATTTTTCAATGTAATTTTAGTGTTCTTACAGTTTTTAAGTACATTCTATGATACTTCATCTTTCACTTGATAAATGTGATATTTATACTTAAACATTACCATTTCTGGAAGCAAACAGTTTTTAAAGACTTTTATTATTTTCTTTTATTTTTCTGTTGTAGAATCATTCCAGTCTAATTATGCTTACCTTGAACTTTGCTATCTGTATCTCTATGAATATAGGAATGCACTTGAATTTTATATAGATATTGCAATTAAATCTGAATAAGTGCATTTATTTCAGTGTGTTTATAGAAAACATTATATGTTTTTGTTTATATTCCAGTATACAAAGTAGATGGAGAAGGCAATGGCACCCCACTCCAGTACTCTTGCCTGGAAAATCCCATGGACAGAGGAGCCTGGTAGGCTGCAGATCATGGGGTCGCTAAAAGTCGGACACGACTGAGTGACTTCACTTTTACTTTTCACTTTCACTTTTCACTTTCATGCATTGGAGAAGGAAATGGCAATTCACTCCAGTGTTCTTGCCAGGAGAATCCCAGGGACGGGGGAGCCTGCTGGGCTGCTGTCTGTGGGGTCGCACAGTAGGACACGACTGAAGCGACTTAGCAGCAGCAGCAGCATAGAAAGTAGATATTTTAAAATAACTATATATCCACTAATTGAAATAACCAAATGCTTCCTTTAGCAAACTTATACATGCAATAAACGTCTTTACATTACTAATTCACAATAGTTTATATCCAAGTACAGCAACTAATATATTTGTGTGAAGTTATCAAGACATATTTTGTAGCTTTTCCTGAAAATTTCCTCAAAACAGTAATTCACCCATAGTGTCTCTGACTGCTGTAATATCAGAAGTTTCTCTTTCACTTCTCCTAAATCATAAAGTGATGTGCACCATTTTTATTAACTCTAGTGACTAAAAATCTTTAGGAGGTGATGGATGTGACCATTCCCAAATGAAGCAGCTACCAGCATTCAGACCTACAGAGATGATCTCTGAAAATGATGGACTGCTAAATTCTGCAGGAGAGAGAATTTTTCTATTAAGGTTTGATAAACGACAGCAACTTCTGTGTTAATTTACTTTTCATCTTGCTTTAACTTCTTCATTTTTTTAACTTGAGTTTTCTAATCCATCTTCTGCTCAGAAGTGGCTTATCAGGTATTAGTTAAAAAAAAAAAACTAAGAAATTATTTGAAGACACTGAAATTACTTGTTTAAATAGGATGACAAGTAAATCACCATTTGATAATTTCATCAAATTTAACTCAGTAATTCAATTACAAACTTAATAAAGGTCCTGCTAAATTGATCAGATTTATTTTTCCCAGGAGCCACTGATTCAGTAGTCCTTTGGCTTCTAGTGGTCCCAACACTAAAATTCAGAGTTCTTTGTGAGTCTTTCTCAGTATAGTATTATAGTTACATACAACCAAGATAGAATTAGCTTTAGGACTTTGAAATAGAATTTAACCTAATTTTTAAGTGCTTTAAATAAATTATACAGTCATATAATATGAACATACAGTTTCTTTTGTGTGTATGTTTTTGCCATTGTGTAAGAAATCCTTCCTTTTTTCAATATATGCTTTAAAAATAAACTACAGCACATCCACAAATGCCTTTTTCCATCTTTGATATATTTATGTAGGCATAAAAGTGAATGAGTGAATCCTACTAACTTAACTATATGGATCTGCCAGCATTTTTAGAACCTGTCCTGTTGATAATAATGAGAGTGACATATTTTATTAGATGTAGAGTTCTGTGCTTTTTAAAAAATATCATTTATTTCACCAATATTTATGTAAATGGATTGTAAAATATTCAGTGAGTGCTTCATTTCTGTCCCTTTCCTTTCCAGTTACTGATCAGGATGTTAGAATGAATTATTCCCAGCTTACTAAAATTTTTGAATAATTGAAATATTATTTGCTTTCTCTCCTATGCCATAATTTAGCATTTAACTATGTTAACTATGTGCAGTGTTAGCAAACTAGAGGTAAAGGAATTCAAAACCGACTCATTTTGTCTCATGTATTGAATTCTCTCTACAAAATAATACACTTTTGTTAGAATTTTAACTTTTTTTAATCCTTTTGGAAGGCTGCAGATTTGAGTGGCTTCAAATTAAAGGACAACAATAATATCAATAACACAAAGATAATAATAGATAACATTTATTGAGCTGATGCTATGCAGCAGGAAATATACTATGACTTATGCCAGAAAAGTATCATTTCATCTTCACAAAGTTCTACATAAATTATTAATATATCATCTGTAACATATGAGAATTAATTTGTTAGAGAGATTAACGGACTTTTCCAAGGTAAACTATCTTGTCAATGGAGGTATTCAAAACATTTTACATCCAGTTTCTCTAACACAGTCATGTGAGGCTACAATCTGAGTTGACTCAACCACATTTTTAAAAGCAAAATAGTTCTAATGATAGAAAGTGGCCCTGAATATTCATTGGAAGAACTGATGCTAAAGCTGAAACTCTAATACTTTGGCCACCTGATGTGAAGAACTGACCCATTGGAAAAGACCCTTATGCTGGGAAAGATTGAAGGCAGTAGGAAGGGGTGACATAGGATAAGATAGTTGGATGGCATCATTGAATGAATGTACATGAGTGTGAGCAAGCTCCAGGAGTTGGTGATGGAAAGGGAAGCCTGACATCCTGCAATCCATGAAGTCACAAAGAGCTGGACATGAATGAGTGACTGAACAGGCTGAGTTCTGATAGCTCTTGTTGAGGGAAGTTCAGTTAGAGTATAATAAATTTTAATTGATGGAATCTGCCAACCTAAAAGGCCATAACAATAATCAGACTTATGACCTGCCATTCTTTCCAAAATATTAGTATTCTCACTTTTTCAGCTTACACAGATTATTACATCTAAAATAGTTGTTTTTTTAATCCTATTGACTGTTTCCCTACAATGATTACTAAAATTAGACAAACTTAGGGATCAAATTATGTATGTGCTCAGAAAATATTTTATGAATTTAGTCATGGAAACCTGCCCAAGATAAATTTTTAAAAAAATATATAAGCAAGAACAAAAATAAAAACATAAAAATATTGAATAGCATTTAATATGTAATATATCATTGAATCAAATAAGGCATCATTTTATATCCAGGTATAGGCCAAAATACAGCTTTTTAATGATGTATTACTTTAAGAGTAGCAGGAAATTTAGTAATGTTAACAAAATGAGTACTGTTAAATTCATAGTAAGAAGCTTTTGTATTTTTTTCCTTAGAAGTAGTGCTTATAATTCTGTTAAATACTAATTGGTGTGTTATTTTCCTGGAACAAAATTATCCTTTCTTGAAAACAAAACAAATTTGCCCTTAAATTGAAAATTCAATACCATAAATAAGTGTAAAAAATAGATACTTTATATAACAAAAACTTGCTAATCTCAAGGGAAAGCATTTATAAATTGAATTATACTAAAATTTAATATCTGCATTTGTTTATCATATAACTCCTTTTTATGAGTGAAAAGAAAACTACAGAGTAGTAGCAGACATATACAACATGTACACCAAATATTCTGAGCTAGAATGATCTAGCATGTGAAAAAGAACATAATGGAAATATAATTTTTTTCATATTTTATAAAAATTGGATATCCAGCTGGTTAATAAGAATATAATAGTTGTTCAGCCTCAATAAAGAACAGGAAAATGAAAACTAAATCACAATATTATGCCTCTGCATCTCCTCTGAATAGGAAAAATTGAAAAAGAAAACAAACAAATTAAATGATAATGCTGAAGGTTGAAATATTTGTTGAATATAAGAACGCTCATGATTCCTTGTGTGTGAAAATTCTTACAAACACTTTGAAAATATATTTAATACTATTTAATTAGAACATTCCCTTCGATATCTACATAGACCTATATTATATAGATGTTGATATAGATACAACAAAAATGAATACATAAAAAAACACATATATGATGGATACACTCATATACCTAGTCCACTCTTTATAATGGCCCCACTCTCCAGGAGTTGGTGATGGACAGGGAGGCCTGGCATGCTGCGATTCATGGGGTCGCAAAGAATCGGACATGACTGAGCGACTGAACCGAACTGAACTGAACTGAAGGAAAAACCTAAGTTTCAGTAATAGAATGAATTAAGAGTTTAAAAAGACATACTATAAAGATGTTGCCCAACACAATTGTTACCAGATAGACCATATCCATCACTCTGGTAAGAAAGCAACAGAATTAATCTCTGCTACACACAACAATGCAGATGAATTTTACATAAATTTGAAGCAAAAGCATAAATTTGATTGAGAGAGAAGAGGCACAAAAGAATGAATACTGGATCAGTTTATTTAAATTCAGTTCAGTTCAGTCACTCAGGCATGTCCAATTCTACAGACACATTGACTATAGCACGCAAGGCTTCCCTGTCCTTTCCCGACACTCAGAACTTGCTCAAACTCATGTCCATCTAGTTTGTGATGACATTCAACCATCTCATCTTCTGTTGTCCCCTTCTTGTCCTGCTGTCAATTTTTCCCAGCATCAGGGTCTTTCCCAATGAATCAGTTCTTCACATCAGATGTCCTAAATATTGGAGTTTCTTTCAGCTTCAGCATCAGAACTTCCAAAGAATATTTAGGACTGATTTACTTTAGGATTGACTGGTTGGAGCTCCTTGATGTCCAAGGGACTCTCAAGAGTCTTCTCCAACACCACAGTTCAAAAGCATCAATTCTTCAGCGTTCAGCTTTCTTTTTAGTCCAACTCCACACTCATACATGACTACTGGAGAAACCATAGCTTTGACTAGATGGACTTTTGTTGGCAAAGTAATGTCTCTGCTTTTTAATATACTGTATAGGTTGGTCATAGCTTATCTTCCAAGGAGCAAAAGTCTTAATTTCAGGGCTGTAGTCATCATATGCAGTGATTTTGTAGACCAAAAGAATAAACTCACTTTTTCCATTGTTTCCCTTCTATTTGCCATGAACCGACAGGGCCAGATGCCATGATCTTATTTTTCTGAATGTTGAGCTTTAAGCCAACATTTTCACTCTCCTCCTTCACTTTCATCAAGAGGCTCTTTAGTTCTTCTTCCCTTTCTGTCACAAGGGTGGTGTCATCTGCATATCCGAAGTTAATATTTCCCCCGGCAATCTTGATTCTAGTTTGTGATTCATCAAGTCCAGCATTTCCCATGATGTACTCTGCATATAAGTTAAATAAGCATGGTGACAATACTCCTTTCCCAATTTGTAACCAGTCTGTAGTTCCATGTTCACTTTTAACTATTACTTCTTGACATACTCCTTTCCAAATTTGTAACCAGTCTGTAGTTCCATGTTCACCTTTAACTATTACTTCTTGACCAGCATACAGATTTCTCAGGAAGCAAGTCAGGTGACCTGGTATTCCCATATCTTGAAGAATTTTCCAGTTTGTGGTGATCCACACAATCAAAAGCTTAGGCATAGTCAATGAGTCAGAAATAGATGTTTTTCTGGAACTGTTTTGCTCTTTTGATGATCCAGCAGATGTTGGCAATTTGATCTCTGGTTCCTCTGCCTTTTCTAAAACCAGCTTGAACATCTGGAAGTTTATGGTTCACATAATGATGAAGCGAGGCTTGGATAATTTTGACTATTGCTTTGCTAGCATGTGAGATGAGTGCAATGGTGCAGTAGCTTGAAGATTCATTGCCATAGCCTTTCTTTGGGATTGGAATGAAAGCTGATCTTTTCCAGTTCTATGGCCACTGTGGAGTTTTCCAGATTTGCTAGCATATTGAGTACAACACTTTAATAGCATCATCTTTGAGGATTTGAAATGGCTCAACTGGAATTCCATCACCTTCACTAGCCTTTTTTTGTAGTGATTCTTTCTAAGGCCCACTTAACTTCGCATTCCAGGATATCTGGCTCTAAGTGAGTGATCACACCATTGTGATTACCTGGGTCATGAAGGTCTTTTTTATATAGTTCTTCTGTGTATTCTTGCCACCTCTTCTTAATATCTTCTGTTTCTGCTAGGTCCATACCATTTCTGTCCTTTATTGTGACCATCTTTGCATGAAATGTTCCCTTGGTAGCTCTAATTTTTTTGAAGAGATCACCTGTATTTCCCATTCTATTGTTTTCCTCTATTTCTTTGCATTGATCACTGAAGAAGTAAGTATTTCTTATCTCTCCTTGCTATACCTTGGAAATCTGTATTCAAATAGGTATATCTTTCCCTTTCTCCTTTGCCTTTTGTTTCTCTTGTTTTCTCAGCTATTAGTAAGGCCTCCTCAGACAATCATTTTGCTTTTTAATTTCTTTTTCTTAGGGATGGTCTTGAACACTGCTTCTGTACAATGTCACAAACCTTTGTCCATAATTCTTCCGTGACTTTGTCAATAGATCTAATCCCTTGAATCTATTGATCACTTCCACTTTATCATCTTAGGAGATATGATTTAGGTCATACCTGAATAGTCTAGTGGTTTTCCCTACTTTCTTTAATTTAAATCTGAATTTTTCAATAAGGATTTCATGATCTGAGTCACAGTCAACTCCCAGTCTTGTTTTTGCTGACTGTATACAGTTTCTCCATCTTTGGTTGCAAAGAATATAGTCAATCTGATTTGGGTATTGGCCATCTGGTTCTGTCCATGTGTAGAGTCTTCTCTTATGTTGTTGGAAGAGGGCGTTCCCTATGACTAGTGAGTACTCTTGGCAAAACTCTGTTAGCCTTTGCTCTGCTTCATTTTGTATTCCAAGGCCAAATTTGCCTGTTAGTCCATGTATCTCTTAACTTCCTACTTTTGTATTCTATTCCCATATAATGTAAGGGACATCTTTTGGGGGAGTTTTAGTTCTAGAAGGTATTTTAGGTCTTCATAGAACCATTCAATTTCAGCTTCTTCAGCATTACTGGTTGGGTCATAGAGTTAGATTACTGTGATATTAAATGGCTTGCCATGGAAATGAATAGCAATCATTCTGTTGTTTTTGAGACTGCAGCCTAGAACTGCATTTTGGACTCTTGTTCACTATAAGGGCTACTCCATTTCTTCTAAGGGATTCTTGGCCACAGTAGTAGATATAATTGTCATCTGAGTTAAATTCTCCCATTCCAGTCCATTTTAGTTCACGGATTCCTAAAATGTCGATTTTCACTCTTGCCATCTTCTGTTTGACTACTTCCATTTACTTTGATTCATTGACCTAACATTCCAGGTTCCTATGCAGATTGTTCTTACAGTATCGGACTTTACATACGTTACAGGGAATGTAATCTACAATGTGAGAAATCATGATGCTTATTTCTCTTTTGAATACCGCTGCTGCTCTACTAAGTTGCTTCAGTCATGTCCGACTCTGTGTGACCCCGTAGATGGAAGCCCACCAGGCTCCTCCATCCCTGGGATTCTCCAGGCAAGAACACTGGAGTGGGTTGCCATTCCGCTAATATTTATTTATTAATCCGGGTGTAGTTACACGGGTATATTCACTTTATGACAGTTCATAAACTTCACTTGTGATTTGTTCACTTTCAGTAAGAAATGTTATTTTAGAGAATCAGAGAAGAAAGGAGAAAGAAATCTGAGAAGAGCAAAATAATTAGAAAACAAAGCCAAAAAATTGGCTTAGTATCTTTCTTTAAGTGGTGTCAATTTTAACTTTGTCAAGAAATGTATTTCTTACATTCAGTATATATAATTATGTGAATGCAAATTAATAGAAGGTGAAGTAAAAAATGTGAAATATATTCTATTTTATATAGAACATAAGTCATTTATTATATCAATTTGTTAATAAGAAATTTTATAGGCTAATTTAAATATGTGTAAATTCAAACTTTCATATAAAATTTTACATTGAGGAAGGTCATGTCTGTTTTGGAAAATCATTTTAATAAATAATTTTACTGTTATTGTATTCCTTACATTAAAAAGGGTATATTTCCTAACAAAGAAAAATACAATAGCTAATGCTTTAGACTCTGTTTATCTACATGATTTCAGTGTTTCACATGTGCAAATAAAGTCTTTTAAGTTTAAGCAGGAAACTGAATTTTACTTCAACTGACAGGTATAATTGAGAAAACTTCCTGTTTTGTGTTGTCAAATATTACTAAGAGTTTCAGTACCAATTTCTTAAAACCACTTTTTTATAAAACAGCTTAAATATGTGAAAAATAAATGTGAGTTTTCTAGTGAAAGTGTCACAGAATTTTAGGCAACCATTGATCCGGCCTTTTCTTGAATCATTTGTTTTTAAAGTCAAGGACATGGTCTGCAGGTGACATTTAATGTAGAAACACAGCATATTAAACAGCACATCAAATTTTTTAAAGTGCTATTCTAAATGACAAAAAGTGGAAGGCAGAACCTATAGTATGTTTCTCTGTTTTCCTAATTTCCCAGTATTCCTCAGCACGGGCCTTTAGAACACTTTCAAGAAACCAACAATGGATGGTCAGTAGAGTGCTCAAGAATCAAACAACAATTTTAGTTAATTTCTCAGGTTACTGAAATAAATCCATGAGAAAATGAATCATATTATTCAATATCACATATTTGGTTAGTGGGAAAACAAAGACAGAATTTCCCTGACCTTAAAAATTGTTTATTTGCAATTCCCAACTACAACCTTTCCACTTAATACTACAGCTAGGCAATCTGGAATTATGCTTAACGGTGTTAGGAAGTATGTGAACTTGCTAAATATTTCTGCACATTTTAATTGTTTGTTTTCCTCTGAAATCTGAATCCTGGGGTTGAGAAAAGATACAAAAGTATTATCAGGAATTTCTAATTATTTTTTTCTTCAGCTTCTTTTCAAAACTTCTCATGTTTCCATGAAAATGAACAATTTTCTAACAAACTTTCTGTCCAGGGAAAAATATCATTTAGATGACAATAAAACTACTTCATTTCTCATAGATAATTGAAAAATGTTTGTCTCTCTCTAAGCTTATTCTGACTGGATATAAACAAAAGCAAGTTATTTTCAATTAAATTGGTATTAAAATATAACCACATCTTAACTTCTTCTTTATCAAACTTTGAGTTGTAATGCTGCCACTGACTTTTAATAGTATCTTAGCATATTTTTCTACAATATCTTCTAACAAATAATATATCTGAAATATGTTATTTGTACAGAATGCCTATTTAATCATATATGAATCCATTCAGTTTAGTTCAGTTCAGTTGCTTAATCATGTCCGACTCCTTGTGATCCCATGAACCGCAGCATGTCAGGCCTCCCTGTCCATCACCAACTCCCAGAGTCCATCCAAACATATGTCCATCAAATTGGTGATACTATCCAACCATCTCATCCTCTGTCATCCCCTTCTCCTCTTGCCCTCAATCTTTCCCAACATGAGTGTCTTTTCAAATCAGTCAGCTCTTCACATCAGGTGGCCAAAGTATTGGAGTTTCTGCTTCAAGAACAATCTTTCCAATGAACACCCAGGACTGATCTTCTTTAGGATGGACTGGTTGGATCTCCTTGAAATCCAAGGTACTCTCAAGAGTCTTTTCCAACATGACAGTTCAAAAGCGTCAGTTCTTCAGCACTCAGCTTTCTTCACAGTCCAACTCTCACATCCATANTGGGGAGTTCCTCTTTCAGTATCCTATCATTTTGCCTTTTCATACTGCTCATGGGGTTCTCAAGGATACTGAAGTGGTCTGCCACTTTCTTCTCCAGTGGGCCATATTCTGTCAGACTTCCCCACCATGACCTGTCCCTCTTGGGTTGCCCCACAGGCATGGTTTGGGCATGGGGTATCTGTTCATGGCTGCTCCAACAAAGCGCAGCCCCTTCTCCTTACCTTGGATGAAGGGTATCTCCTCACCACCACCCTTCCTCACCTTCAACGTGGGATGGCTCCTCTAGGCTCTCCGGTGCTACTTGCTTGTTGGGTTGCTCCTCTCGGTGACTGTACCTGCCTCGGGCATGGGGTTGCTCATCCCAGCCAACGCCCGTAAATATATGTTGAAATTTGTCAAAGGCTTTCTCTGCATCTATTGAGATAATCATATGGTTTTCATTTTTCAATTAGTTGTATTACATTGTGGTAATACATTGTGTATTACAATGTGGTGTATTACATTGAGTGATTTGTGGGTATTGAAGTATCCTGCATCCCTGGGATAAAGCCCACTTGCTTATGATGTATGATCTTTTTGTATGTTGTTGGATTCTGTTTGCTAGAAATTTGTTAAGATTTTTACNTTGTATTACATTGTGGTAATACATTGTGTATTACAATGTGGTGTATTACATTGAGTGATTTGTGGGTATTGAAGTATCCTGCATCCCTGGGATAAAGCCCACTTGCTTATGATGTATGATCTTTTTGTATGTTGTTGGATTCTGTTTGCTAGAAATTTGTTAAGATTTTTACATCTATGTTCATCAGTGATATTGGCCTGTAGTTTTCTTTTTTGTGTGTGGCATCATTGTCAGGTATTGGTATTAAGGTGATGGTGGCCTCATAGCATGAGTTTGGAAATTTACATTCCTCTTCAGTTTTCTGGAAGAGTTTGAGTTGGATAGGTGTTAGATCTTCTCTAAATTTTTGGTAGAATTCAGCTGTGAGGCCATTTGGTCCCGGGCTTTTGTTTGCTGGAAGATTTCTGATTATAGTTTCAATTTCTGTGCTTGTGATAGGTCTGTTAAGATTTTCTATTTCTTCCTGGCTCAGTTTAGAAAGTTGTACTTTTCTAAGAATTTTTCAGTTTCTTCCAAGTTGTCCATTTTATTGGCATTTAGATGCTGATAAGCCTCTCTTATGATCCTTTGTATTGCTGTGTTGTCTGTTATGATCTCTCCACTTTTATTTCTAATTTTGTTGATTTGATTTTTCTCCCTTTATTTCTTGATGAGTCTGCCTAATGGTTTGTCAATATTATTTATCTTCCCAAAGACCCAGCTTTTGGCTTTGTTGATTTTTGCTATGACTATGGTCTCTTTTGCTTCTTTTGCATTTACTTCTGCCCTAATTTTTAAGATTTCTTTCCTTCTACTAACCCTCGGGTTCTTCATTTCTCCCTTGTCTGGTTACTTTAGGTGCAGAGTTAGGTTATTTACTTGACTTTTTTTTCTCATTTCTTGAGGTAAAGCCTGTATTGTTATAAACTTTCCCCTTAGCACTGCGTTTATAGTGTCCAATAGGGTTTTTGTTGTTGTTGTTTTCATTTTCATTCATTTCTTTGCATATTTTGAGTTCTGTGTTGATTTCTTCTCTGATTTGTTGGTTATTCAGCAGCATGTTGTTCAGCCCCCGTATGTTGGAATTTTTAATAGTTTTTATCCTGTAACTGACATCTAATCTTACTGCATTGTGGTCAAAAAAGATGCTTGGAGTGATTTCTTTCTTTATTTTTTTTGAATTTACTAAGACTAGATTTATGGCCCATGATGTGATCGATCATGGAGAAGGTTCCATGTACACTTGAGAAAAAGGTGAAATTCATTGTTTTGGGGTCAAATTTCCTATGCCAATTAGGTCTAACTGGTTTGTTGTATCATTTAAAGTTTGTGTTTCCTTGTTAATTTTCTGTTTAGTTGATCTATCCATACGTGTGAATGGGTTATTAAAGTTTCCCACTATTACGTTATTGTTAATTTCCCCTTTCATGAATGTTAGCATTTGTCTTACATATTGCAGTGTTCCTAAGTTGAGTGGATATATAATTGTGATATCTTCTTCTTGAATTGATCCTTTTATCATCATGTGGTGTCCTTCTTGTCTCTTTTCTTAGCCTTTGTTTTAAAGTAAATTTTATCTGATATGAGTATTGCTATTCCTGCTTTATTTTGGTCTCTATTGGCATGAAATATCTTTTTTCAGCTCATCACTTTCAGTGTGTATGTGTCCCTTGTTTCTAGATGCGTCTCTTGTAGACAACATATACAGCGGCCATGTTTTTGTATCCATTCAGCCAGTCTTTGTCTTTTGGTTGGGGCATTCAACCCATTTACATTTAAGGTAATTATTGATAAGTATGATCAAGTTGCCATTTACTTTATTGTTTTGTGTTTGAGTTTATACATCCTTTCTGTGTTTCTTGTCTAGAGAAGATCCTTTAGCATTTGTTGGTGAGCTGGTTTGGTGGTGCTGAATTCTTTCTGCTTTTGCTTGTCTGTAAAGCTTTTGATTTCTCCTTCATAGTTGAATGAGATCCTTGATGGGTACAGTAATCTGAAATGAAAGTTATTTTTTTTCATCACTTTAAGTATGTCCTGCCATTCCCTTCTGGCCTGAAGAGTTTCTATTGAAAGATCAGCTGTAATCGTTATGGGAATCTCCTTGTGTGTTATTTGTTGTTTTTCCCTTGCTGCTTATAATATTACTCTTCATGTTTGATCTTTGTTAATTTGATTAATATATGTCTTGGGGTATTTCAACTAGGGTTTATACTGTTTGGGATTCTTTGGGTTTCTTGGATTGGGTGAGTATTTCCTTCCCCATTTTAGGGAAGTTTTCAACTGTTATTGCCTCAAGTATTTTCACATGGTCTTGTTTTTCATTTTCTTCTGGGACTCTATGATTTAAATGTTGGGGCATTTAACATTGTCTCAGAGGTCTCTGAGGTTGTCATAATCTCTTTTCATTCTTTTTCCTTATTTCCACTCTATTTCATTTATTTCTACCCTTCTATCTTCTACCTCTTACAGCTTTACAAATAGCTGTGAATAGAAGAGAAGTGGAAGATATTAAGAAGAGGTGGCAAGAATACACAGAAGAATTGTACAAAAAAGATCTTTATGACCAAGATAATAACAATGGTGTGATAATTCATCTAGAGCCAGACATCTTGGAAAGTGAGGTCAAGTGGGCCTTAGAAAGCATCACTATGAACAAAGAGAGTGGAAGTGATGGAATAACAGTGGAGCTATTTCAAATCCTGAAAGATGATACTGTGAGAGTGCTGCACTCAATATGCCAGCAAAATTGGGAAACTCAGCAGTGGCCACAGGACTGGAAAAGTTCAGTTTTTATTCTAATCCAAAGAAAGGAAATGCCAAAGAATGCTCAAACTACTGCACAATTGCACTCATCTCACACGCTAGTAAAAGTATGCTCAAAATTTTCCAAGCCAGGCTTCAGCAATACATGAACCATGAACTTCCAGATGTTCAAGCTGGTTTTAGAAAAGGCAGAGTAACCAGAGATCAAATTGCCAACATCCACTGGATCATCAAAAAAGCAAGAGAGTTCCAGAAAAACAACTATTTGTGCTTTATTGACTATGCCAAAGCCTTTGACTGTGTGGATCGCAATAAACTGTGGAAAATTCTGAAAGAGATNTCACCTCCACTAGCTTTGTTCGTAGTGATGCATTCTAAGGCCAACTTGACTTCACATTCCACGATGTCTGACTCCAGGTGAGTGATCACATCATCATGATTATCTTGGATGTGAAGATCTTTTTTGCACAGTTCTTCTGGGTATTCTTTCCATCTCTTCTTAATATCTTCTGCTTCTGTTAGGTTCCTAGCATTTCTGTCCCTTATTGATCCCATATTTTGCATATTTCCTTTGGTATCTCTAATTTTCTTGAAGAGATCTCTAGTCTTTCCCATTCTATTGTTTTCCTCTATTTCTTTACACTGATCACTGAGGAAGGCTTTCTTATCTCTCCTTGCTATTTTTTGGAACTCTCCATTCACATAGGTATATCTTTCTTTTCCTCCTTTTCTTTTGCCTCCCTTATTTTCACAGCTATTTGTAAGACCTCCTCAGACAGCCATTTGCTTTTTTGCATTTCTTTTTCTTGGAGATGGTCTTGATTCCTGTCTCTTGTACAATGTCAGAACCTCCATCCATAGCTCATCAGGCACTCTGTCTATCCGATCTAGTCCCTTAAATCTATTTCTCACTTCCCCTGTACAGTCATAAGGGATTTGATTTATGTCATCCCTGAATAGTCTAGTTATTTTCTCCACTTTCTTCAATTTCAGTCTGAATTTGGCAATAAGGAGTCCATGATCCAAGCCACAGTCAGTTCCTGGTCTTGGTTTTGCTGACCTCTATAGAGCTTCTCTGTCTTTGGCTGCAAAAAATATAATCAATTATACATAATATAAATACATTCAAGATTTATATTCAGTTCTATATATTATTTCGTTTGAGCTACTCTAGATATCAGAACATGATCATAAACAAATGTTATTAACATACATAGTATTATCCTTTTCTTTATATTTGACAATTTTTTCCAAGACTAGCATGAGAAGAGTAATCAAAAAAAGAGTGAGAATGCCCTGTAAATTTTTCTCTCAAATCAATGGTTTTTATTTATATTTATCTATCATGTTCTGAAATGTATACATTCTTCATAATAATCTATAATAATTCAACTCTCAAAGTACTTATATTCAGTTGGTCAGTTCAGTCACTCAGTCATGTCCGACTCTTTGCAGCTCCATTAATTGCAGCATGCCAGGCCTCCCTGTCCATTACCAACTCCCAGAGTTCATCCAAACTCATGTCCATCGAGTAGGTGATGGCATCCAGTCATCTCATCCTCTGTCATCCCCTTCTCCTCCTGCCCCTAATCCCTCCCAGCATCAGAGTCTTTTCCAATGAGTCAAATCTTTGCATGAGGTAGCCAAAGTACTGGAGTTTCAGCTTCAACACTAGTCCTTCCAATGAACACCCAGGAATGATCTCCTAGAGATGGAGTAATTTTGACTGGATTATTTATAGAGGGGACTTAAGTACTGAATAGAAGCCAAATATGTGCTTAATGGTCAAAGACCTAAATTTGTCATCTATAATATCTTTGCAGCTCTGTAGAATTGTAATTATGCCAGCACATACATCTACATGCAAAAATTTTATTTACATACACTTATATTTGCCTCCTTATTGCCAAATTCAGACTTAAATTGAATAAAGTAGGGAAAACCACTAGGCCATTCAGGTATGACCTAAATCAAATCCCTTATGATTATACAGTGGAAGTGAGAAATAGATTTAAGGGACTAGATCTGATAGAGTGCCCGATGAACTATGGAATGAGGTTCGTGACACTGTACAGGAGACAGGGATCGAGACCATCCCCATGGAAAAGAAATGCAAAAAAGCAAAATGTCTGTCTGGGGAGGGCTTACAAATAGCTGTGAAAAAAAGAGAAGTGAAAAGTAAAAGAGAAAAGGAAAGATATAAGCATCTGAATGCAGAGTTCCAAAGAATAGCAAGGAGAGATAAGAAAGCCTTCTTCAGTGATGAGTGTAAAGAAATAGAGAAAAACAACAGAATGGGAAAGACTAGAGATCTCTTCAAGAAAATTAGAGATACCAAGGGAACATTTCATGCAAAGATGGGCTCGATAAAGGACAGAAATGGTATGGACCTAACAGAAGCAGAAGATATTAAGAAGAGGTGGCAAGAATACACAGAAGAATTGTACAAAAAAGATCTTTATGACCAAGATAATAACAATGGTGTGATAATTCATCTAGAGCCAGACATCTTGGAAAGTGAGGTCAAGTGGGCCTTAGAAAGCATCACTATGAACAAAGAGAGTGGAAGTGATGGAATAACAGTGGAGCTATTTCAAATCCTGAAAGATGATACTGTGAGAGTGCTGCACTCAATATGCCAGCAAAATTGGGAAACTCATCAGTGGCCACAGGACTGGAAAAGTTCAGTTTTTATTCCAATCCAAAGAAAGGAAATGCCAAAGAATGCTCAAACTACTGCACAATTGCACTCATCTCACACGCTAGTAAAAGTATGCTCAAAATTTTCCAAGCCAGGCTTCAGCAATACATGAACCATGAACTTCCAGATGTTCAAGGTGGTTTTAGAAAAGGCAGAGTAACCAGAGATCAAATTGCCAACATCCACTGGATCATCAAAAAAGCAAGAGAGTTCCAGAAAAACAACTATTTGTGCTTTATTGACTATGCCAAAGCCTTTGACTGTGTGGATCGCAATAAACTGTGGAAAATTCTGAAAGAGATGGAAATACCAGACCACCTGACCTGCCTCTTGGGAAACCTATATGCAGGTCAGGAAGCAACAGTTTGAATTGGACGTGGAACAACAGACTGGTTCCAAATAGGAAAAGGAGTATGTGAAGGCTGTATATTGTCACCCTGCTTATTTAACTTATATGCAGAGTACATCATGAGAAGCAGTGGGCTTGAAGAAGCACAATCTGGAATCAAGATTGCTGGGAGAAATATCAATAACCTGAGTTATGCAGAGGACATCACCTTTATGGCAAAAAGTGAAAAGGAACTAAAAAGCTTCTTGATGAAAGAGGAGAGTGAAAAAGTTGGCTTAAAGTTCAACACTCAGAAAACAAATATCATGGCCTCCGGTTCCATCACTTCATGGGAAATAGATGGGGAAACAGTGGAAACAGTGTCAAACTTTATTTTGGGGCAGCTCCAAAATCACTGCAGATGGTGATTGCAGTCATGAAATTAAAAGACACTCTTTGGAAGGAAATTATGACCAACCTCGATTGCATATTCAAAAGCAGAGACATTACTTTGCCAAAAAAGGCCCGTCTAGTCAAGGCTATGGTTTTTCCTGTGGTCAGTATGGATGTGAAAGTTGGATTGTGAAGAAAGCTGAGTGCCGAAGAATTGATGCTTTTGAACTGTGGTGTTGGAAGAAGACTCTTGCGAGTCCTTTCACCTGCAAGGAGATCCAAGTAGTCCATCCTAAAGAAGACCAGTCCTGGGTGTTAGTTGGAACAACTAATGCTGAAGCTGAAACTCCAGTAATCTGGCCACCTCATGTGAAGAATCAACTCATTGGAAAAGTCCCTGATACTGGGAGGGATTTGGGGCAGGAGGAGAACAGGACGACAGAGCATGAGATGGTTGGATGGCATTACTGATTCGATGAAGATGAGTTTGGGTGAACTTTAGCAGTTGGTGATGGACAGGGAGGCCTGGCGTGCTGCGATTCATGGGGTCGTAAAGAGTAGTGACTGACCTGAACTGAACTGATCTTCTACCTCACTTATCCTATCTTCTGCCTCAGTTATTCTATTCTTGGTTCCCTCCAGAGAGTTTTTTATCTCATTGCAGTATTCTTTACATATTGACTCTTTTTTATTTCTTTAGGTCCTTGTTATACCTTTCTTCATCTTCTCCATCCTTGTCTCCATGATATTTACTATAACTGCAATTTGTTTTCAAGATTTTGGATCATTTTCTCTATCATTATTTGGAATTCCTTATCAGATAGATTCCCTATCTCTTCCTCTTTTGTTTGGTTTGCTGGGCATTTATCCTGTTCCTATACCTGCTTGGTATTTCTCTGACTTTTCATCTTGTTTATATTGCTGTGTTTGGTGTGGCCTTTCTGTATTCTGGCAGTTTGTGGTTCCTCTTTATNGAGAAATATCAATAACCTCAGATATGCAGATGACACCACCCTTATGGCAGAAAGTGAAGAGGAGCTAAAAAGCCTCTTGATGAAAGTGAAAGTGAAGAGTGAAAAACTTGACTTAAAGCTCAACATTCAGAAAACAAAGATCATGGCATCTGGTCTCATCACTTCATGGGAAATAGATGAGGACACAGTAGAAACAGTGTCAGAGTTTATTTTGGGGGTCTCCAAAATCACTGCAGATGGTGACTGCAGCAATGAAATTAAAAGACATTTACTCCTTGGAAGAAAAGTTATGACCAACCTAGATAGCATATTCAAAAGCAGAGACATTACTTTGCCGACTAAGGTCCATCTAGTCAATGCTAAGGTTTTTCCTGTGATCATGTATGGATGTGAGAGTTGGACTGTGAAGAAGGCTGAGCCCCGAAGAATTGATGCTTTTGAACTGTGGTGTTGGAGAAGACTCTTGAGAGTCCCTTGGACTGCAAGGAGATCCAACCAGTCCATTCCGAAGGAGATCGGCCCTGGGATTCCTTTGGAAGGAATGATGCTAAAGCTGAAGCTTCAGTACTTTGGCCACCTCATGTGACGAGTTGACTCATTGGAAAATACTCTAATGCTGGGAGGGATTGGGGGCAGGAGGAGAAGGTGACAAACGAGGATGAGACGGCTGGATGGCATCACAGACTCGATGGACGTAAATCTGAGTGAACTCCGGGAGATGGTGATGGACAGGGAGGCCTGGCATGCTCCTATTCATAGGGTCACAAAGAGTCAGACACGACTGAGTGACTGAACTGAACTGATATTTCCCTAAAAATATGAGAAAGAAATAGTAGTTCTAAAACACGAATGAAACTTTAAAAATTATGTGTAAATATATAACCCATATGGAATTTCCCTGGTGGCTCAGATTGTAAAGAATTTTCCTGCAATGCAGGAGACATGGGTTCATTGCCTGGGTTGGGAAGACCCCTTGGAGAAAGAAATGGCAGCCCACTTCAGTATCTTTGCCTGGGGAGTCCATGGACAGAGGAGCCTGGCAGGTTACAGTTCATGGGGTTGCAATAGAATCAGGCACTACTTATCAACTAAGCAACAACAATACAATACATATATAGTATATGTCAAGTTGATCCCATGTATCTTTGGGACAAATATCATGTTAATTTAATCTGAGTAAAAACATACAAATATTGATAAAAGGAGATATCTATCTATTTTGCAGACATTTATTCACAACACAGCTTTTAATAAATGTTGTTATGTACAAGAGGAGAAGGGGATAACAGAGGATGAGATGGTTGGATTGCACCACTGACTTGACGGACATCAGTTTCAACAAGCTCCCGAAGTTGATGATGGAGACTGATGTGCTGCATGCAGTACGTGGAGTCACAAAGAGCTGGACATGACTGAGTGACCGAACTGAACACAAAATTATTTCACAGTAAAATATATAGCATGAGAAAAGTGAGAAATATAAGATAAAATTAATTGAATAAAGACTGTTGTAAGATTACTTTTGAAATTTATGGTTTAAAATTAAGGGAAATTTTAATTTCCTTACTCAGCCCAGAGTAGTTTTGTTTTACTTTATAGTTCACCAGTCTTTTTGTTCCATGTGATTTTGCTTCATCTTCATAATCGGTAACGTTTTTATTCTCTATCAATTTATTCTTTTGTTTCATTTGGTAAAATTTTAGGCCATACCTTATACACTAGCCAGTATTCTAGACACTGAGAATATAGTAATATTTCTAAGTCCTCATAAAGCTACTTTATTCATGAAATAAATAAGTCTATATTAGCTAAAAACATATGCTATTACATGTATATATATACATGATATAGTATATACTTGAACAAACTCAGAGAGATAGTGATGGACAAAGAAACCTGGTGTGCTGTAGTTCATGGGGTTGCAAAGAGTTGGACATGACTTAGCAATTAAACAACAACAATTACATATACATTCCAGTGTAGCTCAGTTGGTAAAGAATCTGTCTGCAATGCTGGAGACCTGGGCTTAATTCCTGGGTCAGGAAGATTCCCTGGAGAAGGAAATGGCCACCAGTTCCAGTATTCTTGCCTGGAGAGTCCCATGGACAGTGGAGCTTGGGAGGCTACAATCCACAGTGTCGCAAGAGTCAATGAAATGTCAATATGCACTCACACTTAGCACTTAGAATTACGACTTTAAGACTTGTAACTATTATATGTATATATGTGTGTATATATGTACATACACACATATATGTGAAAAAGAACAGTTGCAGAGAGATATGGGAAATGATTGCAGCTACTGAGACTTTCTTTCCATTTATATATTTACCTTTACTTTATCCTTTCTAAAGAATGAGTCCACTCAGGGATATAATAAAAAATTTTCTTTTCAAAAAAATCAAAGTTGTTAGCTCATAAGAAAAACAATGAAAATAAATGAAAATAAACCCCCTCCTCTCATTCTGAATAACATCTGCTTTTACATTTTATGTATAATTAGGCACAAAAATATTTATAGATTGGATATTTTGTTTCAGGTACTTTTATCTGATTTTGCTGAAGTCCAGGTGTTGGCTGCTTCTGGAAGATGCTGATCAGAAGTGAAGGGAGTGGCCTGCTTGCCAAGGGCATTGGCCTGCAGCTGTGGCTCCACTGTCCCAATAGCTTCAGACTCCATGGGACTCAGAATAACCATGTCACAGGGCGGATGTGGCCCCTGAAGAAATGAGTAGGGGCTTTGAACCACTGGAGAACTTAGGCTTGTTCTTAGGGAACTGAAGAACCAAGACTCCAGACTAGAGAGCATTGTCTAAAAAACCTAAGCAGTAGTTCTTTTACAATTTATTTTTCTACAAAGGGACAGAGCAGAGAGCCAAAGTTCCGAAGTGAGCCTTTGAACCGTGCCCTGCCCATCCTGACTCTCCTTTACACAGTTTCCCCAAGGCATGACCAGTCCAGGAATTATACTGACACCATTTCCTTGTCTGTCACACAGGTGTCTATCAGCTGCCTTCATCCTAAACTGAGATGTCTTGTCTCAAGCAGGATGACTTGTCCTCTGTAACGTCCCACCCAGGAAAGTCTTCATTATTTGACCTGCTCTGGTCCAGATAGCACAGAACACAAGTGGGGATGGAGACAGCTGCTTCTGATGCTGCTTCTTCTCCTTTCTCCTATTCCACAGTCAACGCTTCTCTTTCCTCCTTTTTTTCTATTTCTTCTTCTAATCCTTTTTTTTTTTTTCGTTCTGTATTTTGAAGCACCTTGAATTATCTTCTTTTACACTTATTCAATTTTTTTGGTACAATAGTTTTTTTCTTTTTTAATACTGACCATGAAATAAATATTCATCTTGTCTTGTTTCAGTTTACTTGTAAACCAAGCTTGCTATGTCCTTCTCACTTTGATTACAATCCAATCTATTTTTTTTTTGTCCTGTTGCCTTTCATATCAGTGAAATTTCATCATTTGACTTGACATATAAATACCTTTAAGTTTCAAATTAACTCTGGCTATCTTTTTATTTTCAGATTTACTGCTTATGTCCCACAGGCACTATTTATTCTCTTATATATATAAATATAAATATATATATATATATATATATTTTTTAAAAAGATTCTTCATGGTGATGAGGAAATTAGGAAACATGTTTGTTTGTTTGTTTGTTTTAATCAGGAAAAACCATGCAAAGGAAGTAATACATAGACTGGTCAGTCATTTGTGAGTTTTAGAATGCTGATAAAAGTTAATGTAATTCCATTATCCAGCTGGCCTTTTAATAAGGAACAGAGATCTCTGTTGAGAGTTTAGTTAAGCTACTCCATAGTATTGCTCTCTCAGCATCCATTTTGTTTGGTCAAGTGGCCTGCAATGATCTGAAACTGACACTAGCCCCCTCATGGAAGCACAGGTCCTAGAAGGCAGCCCACAGAGTCACAAGTAAATGTAGGTTCCTGATATGACTTCCCAAAGGCCCTTGTGATCAGCAGTTTTCCTTGACTCCCAGTTCCTTTCTTTATGTGCCTTTTAGAAAAGATCCCCACTTTGGCTTAACAGCACACTTCTGGTTTGAATTCATGGGACTTAGAAGTCCTGCTTGTTTGAAAACGCACCTGCCTTGATCTACCACATAGCCCCTTTCTAAGCTACTGATGTGGGGA
This sequence comes from Neotragus moschatus, assembly GCA_006410615.1. NCBI lineage: Eukaryota > Metazoa > Chordata > Mammalia > Artiodactyla > Bovidae > Neotragus > Neotragus moschatus. The sequence continues at coordinate 519,448 of SJYA01002533.1, forward strand.
AAGAGCAAATTAGCCAAGATGGTGTGTACAGACTTTCTTGCCCCATGTTTTATAAATAATGAACATAATAGCTGAGGTACTTTGTAGCACTGAGAATGTGTGTCACAAGTTACTCGCTTGATAATGAGGTACTTTGTGCTGTAGGAATATATGAGCTTCACCATGAAGGCCCTGGCTGCTCCGCATTGAGGCTACACTGGAATGACATCATGGTTGTGTTATGTGAGGTTATGTTTTGGCTATGTTATGGTTATGTTATAGTTATGTTGTGGCTGCTACTATGGCACCTGTGTCAGCTGGGAGAGAGGCTGTGTTATGGCTGCCATGCCAGCCAGGAGAGAAGAAATATGTGTGCAGTTCCTATGGCTCTTTTGACTCTCCTAGTACCTTTTGCCTCACACCTTGCCTACCCTGGGTTTAGCAAAGAGTGAGATACAATGAAACAATTGGCATTATGAATGGGATCAACAATACAATTGAGTACTTCTTTCAAGACCTATTTGTAGTAAACTTCTCTATTTTGACTTCTCTTGTGGTCTGTGATTAAGCCATAGCTCATCATTTGATACTCTCTCTTCCACTTAATAAATGCTAACTTGACAAACATATAACAATCTCTTTGTAGTAAGATACTTAAGCAAACACACATATTAAAGTGGTTTAAATTGGGATGGGTGATATTTTGCTTCTGTCTAAACACACATATACTCTGTATATTCTCACTCTGCTTATTCAACTTACATGTAGAGTACATAATGTGAAATGCCAGGCTTGATGAAGCACAAGCTGGAATCAAGATTGCTGGGAGAAATATCAATAACCTCAAATATGCAGATGACACCACCCTTATGGCAGAACGTGAAGAAGTAAAGAGCCCTTTGATGAAAGTGAAAGAGAAGAGTGAAAAAGTTAGCTTAAAACTGAACTTCATAAAACTAAGATCATGTCATCTGGTTCCATCACTTCATGGGAAATAGATTGGGAAACAGTGGAAACAGTGGCAGACTTTATTTTCTTGGGCTCCAAAGTCACTGCAGATGGTGACTGTAGCCAGGAAATTAAAACACCCTTACTCCTTGGAAGAAAAACTATGATCAACCTAGACAACATGTTAAAAAGCAGAGATATTACTTTGCCAACGAAGGTCTGTCTAGTCTAATCTATGGTTTTTTATATAGTCGTGTATGAATGTGAGAGTTAGACTATAAAGAAAGCTAAGCACCAAAAATTTAATGCTTTTGTATAGTGGTATTGGATAAGACTCTTGAGAGTCCCTAGGACTACAAAGAGATCAAACCAATCCTAAAGCAAATCAGTCCTGAATATTCATTGGAAGGATTGATGCTGAAGCTGAAGCTCCAATACTTTGGCCACCTGATGGGAAGAACTGACTCACTTGAAAAGACGCTGATGCTGGGAAAGACTGAAGGCAGGAGGAAAAGGGAATGACACAGGATGAGGTGGTTGTTTCACATCATCAACTCGATGGACTTGAGTTTAAGTAGACTCTGGGAGCTGGTGATGGACTGGGAAGTCTGGTGTTCTGCGGTCCATGGGGTCACAAAGAGTCAGACAGGACTGAATGACTGAATTGAACTGAATTGAACACACATACACAAAATTTGACAATAAAATACATTAGAACTAGGAGTAGGTTCATGGACTTTCAAAAGTAAATGTCAAGCACAAGCGGCTGTGACAGCCAGGTGGGCCGGTGCACTCAGTGCGGCTGAGAGGAGCTACTCCACGTTGAAGGACAGAGACAGTGGCTGAGAGTGCCGGGCTGTGGCGGCGCAGGAACAGCTGAGAGGAGCCATCCCACTTCCCACTCAGCACGGCCTAGAGGAGCTACCCCATGTCAGAGGTCAGAGATAGCGGCTGAGAGTGCCAGGCTGTGACAGCGCAGGAACAGCTGAGAGGAGTCACCTCACTTCCAAGGTCAGGGGCAGTGGCCGAGAGTGCCAGGCTGCGAAGGCACAGGAACAGCTGAGAGGAGCCACCCCATGTCCGAGGTTGGGGAGTGGAGGCTGTGCTTTGCTGGGTCAGCCATAAAGATACCCCACACTCAAGAGAGAAGAAATCCAGCTCCACCCACCAGAACTCCAAAACAAGCCTCCCTAACCAAGAAACCTTGACAAGCCACTGATACAACCCTGCCTACAGGGAGGAAACTCCATAATAAAGAGAACTCCACAAATTCCCAGAATATAGAAAGGCCACACCAAACTCAGCAATATAAACAAGATGAAGAGACAGAGGAATACCCAGGAGGTAAAGGAACAGGAGAAATGCCCACCAAACCAAACAAAAGAGGAAGAGATAGGGAATCTACCTGAGAAAGAATTCAGAATATTGATAGTGAAAACGATCCAAAATCTTGAAATCAAAATGGAATCATAGATAAATAATCTGGAGACAAGGATTGAGAAGATGCAAGAAAGGTTTAACAAGGACCTAGAAGAAATAAAAAAGCATCAATATATAATGAATAATGCAAAAAAATGAGATCAGAAACACTCTGGAGGCAATAAATAGTAGAATAACGAGGTAGAAGATAGGATTAGTGAAATAGAAGATAGAATGGTAGAAATAAATGAATCAGAGAGGAAAAAAGAAAANGAACCAAAATCTTGAAATCAAAATGGAATCATAGATAAATAATCTGGAGACAAGGATTGAGAAGATGCAAGAAAGGTTTAATAAGGACCTAGAAGAAATAAAAAAGCATCAATATATAATGAATAATGCAAAAAAATGAGATCAGAAACACTCTGGAGGCAATAAATAGTAGAATAACGAGGTAGAAGATAGGATTAGTGAAATAGAAGATAGAATGGTAGAAAAAAAATGAATCAGAGAGGGAAAAAAAGAAAAAATGAATTAAAAGAAATGAAGACAACCTCAGAGACCTTCAGGATAATATGAAACACTCCAACATTCAAATTATAGGAGTCCCAGAAGAAGAAGACAAAAATAAAGACCATGAGAAAATACTTGAGGAGATAATAGTTGAAAACTTCCCTAAAATGGGGAAGGAAATAATCATCCAAGTCCAAGAAACCCACAGAGTTCCAAACAGGATAAACCCAAGGTGAAACNGAAGTAAGCCAGAAAGAAAAGCACCAATACAGTATACTAACTCATATATATAGAAACATGGTAATGAGAACCCTGTCTGCAAGACAGTAAAAGAGACACAGATGTATAGAATGGACTTTTGGACTTTGAAGGAGAAGGAGAAGGTGGGAAGATTTGGGACAATGGCACTGAAACATGTATACTATCATGTAAGAAACGAATCATTGGTCTATGTTCAATATAGGATACAGGATCCTTGGGACTGGTGCACGGGGATGATCCAGAGAGTTGATATGGGGTGGGAGGTGGGGGGTAGGGTTCAAGATTGGGAACTCATGTACAACTGAGATGGAAAAAAATAAANGTCTATGTTCAATATAGGATACAGGATCCTTGGGACTGGTGCACGGGGATGATCCAGAGAGTTGATATGGGGTGGGAGGTGGGGGGTAGGGTTCAAGATTGGGAACTCATGTACAACTGAGATGGAAAAAAATAAAATAAAATAAAGTAATTAATAATAAAAATATATATATAAAAGCTATATCCATTTATAGTTGCTATTAAAAAAAACACATCCAATAGGCTAGCTATAATTTAAAATACTAAAAAAAAAAAAAAAGGTTGAGGGGACTGGGGACTTCCAAAAAAAAAAAAAAAAGTAAATATCAAATTGGCTTCAACATTTTAACAGTGCTGTGGGCATGGGGTGGAAGGGTGGTGGGAAGGATTGAAGTATCCCCTAAAATGAGAAGTTATAAAGCAATCAGTTTAGTTCAACTAATATTTTGACATTTTTGACTAATAGACATTTTTTATTCTTTAATGTTTTTTAGCTTTTTTAGTCTTTCTCATCAGATTATAAAATAATTTTTATATTAAATTATTTATAAATAATTGGATAAAAATAATAATAGCAATTATGAAAATAGAAGGAATCTGGTCTTTGGTACCAGGCCAGTGAAAATATACTGTCATTGACTCTGTGGCAGAAAACAAATTTTCCTTAGTGCCAGTACTATTTGTAAGAATATATTCCCCAAGTAGTTAATAAATTACATCATTCTTTACATTTGCTAATCTACAAAATGGCAACTAACAAAGTCAATAATCTATGAAGTGGGAATAACTGAAGTCAACACTCTAGTCAGGGGCATAGACTATAGAATAAAATTATAAAAATCACATAGGAATATCTGATAGATTTGTGAATTTATGGTCTTTAGGGTTATGGGTTAGTTGCTCAGTTATGTCCAATTCTTTGTGACCCCATGGACTGTAGCCCACCAGGATCCTCTGTTCGTGGGAATTCTCCAGACCAGAATACTGGAGTGTGGTGCCATTTCCTTCTCCAGAGGAATCTTCTTGACCCAGGGATTGAACAAGGGTCGCTATACTGCAGACAGATTCTTTCCCATTTGAACCACCAGGGAAGTCTCTTAAGTCTTTAAGTCTCTTACAAAACACTTTCCCCAAGAACCTAACAACAAAGAAATGTCTCTAACTATTTCACTATAGATAATAAGTGTAAAAGCATTATGAAAGGTCAGGGTAGGAAGAAGAATTGAGCAAAGAAGGATTGCAGGAGATATCCTAGAATTTTGTTAAAATTCTTGGAAAAACATACAGAGGCTGTATTTATAGATATTTCATTAAGAAAGATATTATGAACACAGAATATACAAAATAAAATAATATGGGAGTTTATGCCGGCATTTTACTTTTAAAACATTAGTATGATAGTCTGTTTTCAATGGCAACAGCTTACTAAATTGCCTAACCCATACATAACACATAGGTGTTTTGCTATAGCTACAGCTGACAAATCAGGCTTTGCAAAAATATAGGGGAAGAAAGCAATAAAACATCTTAAGAAAAAAAAAAAAGATTTGATTGTTTTATCATATTCATGTGTCACATACCTCCACACTACAGAGGGCTAAGGAATCAGCTATATTTCTGACAATAAATGATAGATTGATACATTGAACCATATTTTGATTAAGAATTATTTGATCATATATTCTATTATGGGTTTCTAAGAGGTTAAAGTGTCTGCCTGTAATTCAGGGAGACCTGGGTTCGATCCCTGGGTCAGGAAGATCCCCTGGAGAAGGAAATGGCAACCCACTCCAGTATTCTTGCCTGGAGAATCCCATGGGTGGAGGAGCCTGGTGGGCTACAGTCCATGGGGTTGCAAAGAGTCGGACACGACTGAGTGACTTCACTTCAATAATATGATTTGAGAAAAATTTCTATAACAACCTGTTCTACTTGGTTACACATAAAATTTACATTAATACTTGAGACCTAATTATGAGGCAGATTCTATGTTCAGAGTCTTGCAAAAGTCATGACTGAGAGACTGGTGAAAAGGAGATTCTTCACTAACTTAATAAGACTCCTAGAAGAATTTCAGAGTTTGAATCTTTTTATGTTACACATGACAAGCCATCAGACCATTGGCAAAGGGGCTCTTAGAAGTGACAGAATAACACGTTCTATGAATGTGTCCGTGCGTGCTCAATTGTGTCCAACTCTTTGCAACCTCATGGACTGTAGACCACCAGGCTTCTCTTTCCACGAGATTTTCCAGGCAAGAATGCTGGAGTGAGTTGCTATTTCCTATGCCAGGGAATCTTTCCAACTTATGGATTGATCCCACCTCTCCTGCATTGGCAGGCGGGTTCTTTACAACTGGTGCCACCTAGGATGTGACAATAAATATGATTCATAACATTCGTAACACTCTCTGGGTTCATGACTACACAAGCAGAAATTCTCATGGGTACATAAAATGAACATCATCTCCTAAGACTGAACAGCCTTTGCCATCAAAGAGTTGCCAGTTTTTCAGTGAAAATCCCAAACTATATCTGATACCATGCTATCTCAAAGATAACAGATACATTACTTGTTGCAAGTTGAACACATGGAAATCCTATGATGTGAGAGGGACATGAACACTAATATAGATATTAAAATTGGATTTGGTTTGAACATTCTTTTTGCCCTTGGGAGTACTTCCTTCAATGCCAATTATTTTATCAAAGTGGTCCATAAAAAATTGATTACTTTCAAAAAGCCATTTTAAAGACAAATAAACATAGCCTAACCCATTCATAAGAAACTGGATATCTTAACGAAAACCTATTGAAGGTATTTAAGATAATGCACTTCTTTAGAGACATTTCCCTTATCGTTGAGTTATAAGGAGTAACAAGTCAAGTAACAAGAGTGACCCCTCAAAAAGTAATTTCTAAAAACACAAACTCTGAATGTTTGCATTTCTATACTTGAAACTCTGGGTTGTTCCTATAGATATTCTAGTACATGAGAGACAGAGACAGAGAAATTAGCTGGAATTATTAATAATGAGTATGTAAATCTGAATTATACAACTCCTGGAAGGCTGGTTATCAAAGCAAATTGGTTAATAGACTCAAAAAATAGGTAGTTGTCCAAATCAAACTGGTTACTTTATAAAGATTTTATGAAGAAGAGACTTGAGAAGACTCTTAAGAGTTCCTTGCACTACAAGGAGATCAAACCAGTTAATCCTGAAGAAAATCAACCCTGAATATTCATTAGAAGAACTGATTCAAAAGCTGAAGCTCCATTACTTTGCTCACCTGATGCGAATAGGAGATTCATTGGAAAAGACCATGATGCTGGGAAAGATTGAAGGCAAAATGGAAAGAGAGAAGCAGAGGATGGCATGGTTAGAAAGTATCACCAACTCTATGGAATGAAATTGAGCAAACTCCAGGAGATAGTAAAGGACAGGGAAGCCTGGTGTGCTGTAGTCCATGGGATTGCAAGAGTCACATACGACTTAGCGACTAAACACCAATAACAAAGATTTTATGATAGTCTCTGTTGTTGTTTAGTCAATAATTTGTGCTTGACTATTTTTTGACCCTATGAGCCTGCCAGTTTCCTCTGTCCATGGAGTTTTCTAGGTAAGAATACTAGAGTGATTTGTCATTTCCTTCTCCAGAGTATCTTCCCAACCAACCCAGAATTGAATCCATGTCTCCCACATTGGCAGGCAGTTTCTTTACTATTGATCCTTCAGGGAAGTCCATGCTGGTGTTTAATATTCCTTAAATACCTTATAAAGGTTAGCTATTTTAAGTGCTACTAACACAGATCTATAGCTTCTTGTCTCGGATATTATCACAAAGGTCCTCTAATTTCCCCCCTCACCATAGTCAGCTTCTTATCATCTTACCCTCAAAGGAGATTCTACACAGTTCCAGGAGCTCTCAAATAGCTTTCTACTCTCAAAGAACCACAGGTAGAATGTTACTTTAATACCAAAACTCTGTAACACCAGCAAGCCCCCCATCACACTTAAGCTCACCTCTTTTTCTACAACTTTGTCCTATTGCTTCTTATCTCAGTGGAAAGCAAATTGCAACATATCTCTCCTGGGTGCTGGCTCCATCAATCACCCTTCATATTTCTCATATCTTCACACTTTTATTCTGCTGGTTTTCTCTTTAGCTCACAAAAATGCTCACATCTCTATCCTACAGAGAAATTCTCTCTCCCTAGTATGACAGGTTCATCTAAAATATCCTCGCTTTCCCTAGGATTTTTATTTTTAGAAGAATTATTATACTCCAGATTTCCCCATTTTCTCATTTGCTTTTTATTGTTTAGCATATTTATAATTTAGTTGTTCCCCAGTAATCAATTCAATCAATATGTTAAATATTTATTTTGGCAAATCCTGAGGATATTTCTTGTAGACTTTGGATTCTAATGTAGTTCACTCCCTATCAAGGGAGTGCTACTCGCCTTTTCCTAATATGATTATCTGATAAACTTGTAAATCTAACTTCTACCATGGAAACTCAATTCTACAATGGTATCTAGGGGGAAGTTCTACTCTGCTACATTCAACTGCTTCCTTGTAGCTCTCCTTAGTTTACACTGTCGCCTCAAGCTCAGAAAGTCCAGAGTCCATACTCTTTCATCTTTCATGAAATTTTGCTCCTTCAGTGTTAACTCAATAGACCCAACTTACACAGCTGTCTAAATCAGGATTAAAACAACATTACTCCTATCCTTCTGTCTATAGTTGTCAAGTCCTACCATTTCTGAATTTAATTTGTTTTATCTCTACCTTTTATTATATTCCTTGTGTGTGTGTGTGTGGTGGTACCATATGGGATCTTAGTTCCCAGATCAGGGATCAAACACATACACCCTGAAGTGGAAGGGTGGAGTATTAACCACTGGACCACCAGCGAAGACCCTTCTGCCTATTAGCTCTGCTGCTGCTGCTGCTGCTGTTAAGTCGCTTCAGTCATGTCCGACTCTGTGTGACCCCATAGACGGCGGCCCACCAGGCTCCACTGTCCCTGGGATTCTCTAGGCAAGAACACTACTATCACTCTATTCTCACTGATCTCCCATTACTTTAGTCTGGCCCTTTCAAATCTCTTCTCTATCTGAATGCTCACATAATCAATGAACACAGTTTAGTGCCACATATAACCTTCCCACTACATTCAAATTAATGTCTATATTACTTAATACAGGTTCTTTATCTGGTTTTAAGTTCTTTTATATCCTCATTCATCTCTATGTATTTCCTCAAGATTTTTGACGGTATCACAGAACTTCTGGGTTTTCTTGGGTATACTATGTGTTTTCAAAATGTCATACATTTTCATGTTTATCCCTTGATTGCAATGATTATATTCTCAGTAAAATGCCCACTTTAATCATTTCCTCCCCCTTTCTTGGAAAAAGTCACCTTCATTTCTAAGGCCTAGTTAAGGTCCTAACTTCCTAGGAAGAATTTGCCATTTAGTCTGAAACCACCTTAGAGTTCATCATTCCAAACTGCATATTTTATAAATGCTCTAGATTCCCACATGTTATGGTACATAATAATTACTTCTAGTAATGCTGATTTGTTCACAAAATTACTATTACGATCCTCTATTTTAAATCCCTACAAAGAATAGGGAAAATTTAACTAGAAATAAAAATGGGTTACTCTCTTAGACCAGGTCATGTGATGTATTGGAATTATACACACACACACGTATATTTATAATTATGTATATTTATGCAATGATGTAATATATATATAGTGTTTTGTGCAATTATGTATACTTATGTGTTATATATAATTATTCTCCATTCAGAACTTTCATTTTGGTAAGGAATTTAGCTTTAGAAATATTGAAATATCTCAGCTTAACAAAAAGCTGATCTCTTCCTAAATAGAAAGCACTTTGTCACAGAGTATGTTACTGCAGGTTCTCCAAGAAGCAGACTCCGAGGAAAGATTTTGCAAGAATTGTATTAGAAGATATCCTGGTTAGAGAAAATGGAGAAGTAGAAGGAAGAAGCTGGGCCAGTCATCAGATCATAATTTAAATTTGATCCAGTGAAGCAGAGAAAGAATGAAAACTGGATGAAAATATTGATGCTAAGTTTAAGCAAAGCTATTGGGGATTTCTTGAGCAAAAGTTCTGTTACTCCCAGGAAGGGACTCATTTATTGATTCGTGCTGCACTCACCTTGGCTTCCACACAAACATGTTGATATATTTCCAAGTATAGTATTCAGAATCCGTGTTCATTTATTCTCACTGTTTTTAGATGTCTGAGAGGTGCATTATCATGGCCACCCACTGTGGCAAAACCGGGAAACAAATACGTTCTCCTGAAGTAGTTATCCAGTGGGTCAACTGGAGTGCTGTAAATACCAGCCTGTTGCCAATGATCAATTTATCTCATCTTTCATGGGAAGCACATTGCAAAGTGTAAAAAGGTTTCTTGAAGTTGAATTGCAGTTGAAGCCAGAAACACTGAATTTTAGAATGAATTTATCCATCTTCATGAACTGTAGAATCCCTTAATTCAATTTTATTCTCAGTTAACTTGTATCATATTCTCTAATAGGTACTCATTTATTTAAAAAGTTAGTTGACACATTTCTTCTGAGTAGATATGTAGGTTGATAAACAAACACAGAGACACTCCTATTTCTATATACAGTAACATTTTCAGGAAACTCGGGTTTCGTTCCCATATCTGTTAAACTATCATATACATATATGTATATATATATCTGTTAAGTTACTCTTCAATAGAGATGTCATTGCAGTATTTTTCTGAATACTGCAGATAGAGGGAAACTCAATCCTCTAGATAATTAAAACAGCTACATATGTCTTAGTCCTAAAGCTGAGTGATGTAAATACCATTCACATTGCACCTGATTTTTTTTTTTTTAATACAGGGCTATCCAATAGATGATTGTTTCCATAATACATAAGGGAAATTAAAGAAGAAACAAAATCATAATTTCTTTCTCATAACTTGATGAACTACAAGAAAATGCAGCTTATCTTATAAAAATTTAAGGCAAACCATCGTGATGAATTTTACAAGTTAGCACTAAGGATCTTGGTAAATTTCAGACAATCTGTTCAAAATATTTTTCATTACACATATTCACTTTGCCTCACTTGCTCAAACAAGATTAGCACTTGCTAGTAAAAATAAAAACAAACAATTGAGAAAGAGTCAAACATCACTGAATTTATTAGGATAGAGTTGTTTCAGCTAAAGTCATTACTTATTCGAAACACTACACTTATCCAAAATAAGGGCATTTTCTTTATAAGCGTCTAGAGAACTGTCTGATTTTATACATTCTTGGATCTGACATGTTACAGCATAAATAAATAATGGTAATTTCAGTTCTAGTACAACTAAAATTTCATTTCTAATATAATTTCGTTTTATTAAATGATACAATTAAATATTTAGTTGCTTACTCACCAAGAATTCTGAATATATAAAATAAACATCCCATTTGGGATATAAACTATTAGCATGTAAATGACCAGTATTTACATTTTTTCTTATTTTCTTTACTAAATTGTTCCAATATACTTGCATATAAGTTATAGTCTATCCATGCAAAAAATTATTGTGGATAAATTCATGTTCATCACTGATTGTTTCAATAAATTACTGTGTTCATACTTTATGTGAGAATCTGTTCTAGATTCTGGGGACAAAGCAATAAACCGAAGATAAATTCCCTACCACTAAAAATGAAAGCTAAGATGCACACTGGTTTAAAAATATAGTACAAACTATGGAGGAAGCATATTTGAAAGGAAATCTAGGGGAAACCTCATTCAAATGAGCAAGTGATAGCTTGACTGGTTTTCTCTAGACTGAAGAATGAGAGAGAGAGAGAGAAATGAATAGAAGGCAGACATACGTACACCCAAGATGGAACCCACTCTTTTGTATAACCTAATGATGGAAATAGAATTGCACCACTTTTGCCACATTCTATCTTTAGATTATAGTCAGGAAGACCACACTTAAGAGGAAGGAAACCAAGTCTGATTTGTTGAGAGACAGAATAATCAAATAAATGTGACTAGGCCTTTAAAACCATTATCATTCCTTCACCCTCTACATTTAATTGGATTTCAGGAAATTTGGCTTTCCTCTTTTGTCTTTTTCTGTTGAGACATAATTGGCATATACCATTGTATAAGTTTAAGGTGTTTATTTGATCTATTTGTATATTGCAATATGATTATCACCATAGGCATAACTAACACCTCCTTCACTTCACACAACTATCTTTTTCTGTGTGTCTGGTAAACACACAGAAGATATAGTTTTGCTATTCGCCCCCTCTTTCTTATTATCTATCAGGCCATCATGTGTTGGTTGCTTCCTTTTATCCAAATCCACAGCTTCATACAGCAACCTGTTCACCCTTTAGATTTTTATAGGCTGTCTCTCCTTGGTCATTTTATACCTATGGGAGGAAAAGGCTCTCTGTTACCATTCTTTGCTATTGCATATTGAAAACACTTAAAGTAGATTCAGAATGGTTTTACATTCTTGTGTGTACTGATTAATAATACTACACTAATAACATAACTGCACTATTAGTATGGCACACATATTACACAAGTATATAATGTAAAGGTATTTACTAATAGAGGAATAGTGATGAACTGAGTGAAGCAACTTGGCATGCAGCATGCATACATATTAACTAAATAAAATGAAATCAAGGCGATTGACAAACAACCCGAAGTCTTCATCAACTAAAATCTTCTGAGTGCTTCCCCCTTAAATCTTCCTCCTTTCCAGAAATTCTGATACCTATTTTTGTGAATTATGTTGTCTTTTAAAACTAAGCTTGACCCCACTGAGGAGAGAAAGTAGTACAAAGAGCAGTCGTGACAGTTTAATTATACCTAAACTTAAAAAATAAAACAAACAAAAAACACCTAAGAACTTAAGAGTTTCCTGGGTCAAATTCTCCTGATGTCTTACTTCCTTTTCTAGAGAAGCAACAACTTCAAGTTTTAGCAAAAACTAGTAGGTTCCACTTTAAGCAATATCTCAGAGCAAAAATAGCCTGGGATCTTTATTCACTTTTTTCCCTCTATGATTTTTTCTGCTTCTTCTCAGAAAAGCTCTCATCATACCACCTCCCTTATTTAAATTCCTCTGACTCTTCTACTCTTATGCCTACCACCCTGCCCAGTGCACACACTTCTCCTTCCTGGTACATGACCCCAACTTTGTCTCTGATTCCCTCTCACTTCCAATCCCTTGCTATCTTCACTCCACCTCTAAAACTTGTCACCTACAAATTGGCACTTGCCATCTACCTCTACACATGAGCTGCTGCACCTGCTGACCTTCAACATCCCCTGAAAGGAGTTCAGGGTGGAGACTAGGAATGAAACACTCTGTCCTCTGGGAAAACTGGCAGAAGAGGTCTTTAGATAGTTATTTTCAGGAGACAATATTATGAGCCCAGTTCTTGCATCTTGTCATATCTAGAAAAGCACTAAAAGCCTGCATGGTGATGTCTGCTCCTTGTGACTAGCAGTAACCTTCTGAACTCCCAAAAGGAGAAGCTCAGCAGCCATTGCCTTCTTCTTCTTTCCTTGGTGTCCTACCCAGAGGATAGGCAGGATCCAGTCCCATTACTTCATGGCAGATAGATGGGGAAACAGTGACAGACTTTATTTTGGGGAGCTCCAAAATCACTGCAGATGGTGACTGCAGCCATGAAATTAAAAGACGTTTACTCCTAGAAAGGAAAGTTATGACCAACTTAGCATATTAAAAAGCAGAGACATTACTTTACCAAAAAAGGTCCATCTAATCAATGCTATTTCCAGTAGTCATGTATGGATGTGAGAATTGGACTATAAAGAAAGCTGAGTGCTGAAGAATTGATGCTTTTGAAATGTGGTGTTGGAGAAGATTCTTGAGAGTCCCTGGGACTGCAAGGATATCCAACCAGTCCATCCTAAAGGAAATCAGTTCTGAATATTCATTGGAAGGACTGATGCTGAAGCTGAAACTCCAATATTTTGGCTACCTGATGCGAAGAACTGACTCATTTGAAAAGACCCTGAGTCTGGGAAAGATTGAGGCGGGGGGAGAAAGGGATGACAGAGGATAAGATGATTGGATGGCATCACCGACTCAATGGACATGAGTTTGAGTAGACTCCGGAAGTTGGTGATGCGCAGGGAGACCTGATGTGCTGCAGTCCGTGGGGTCACAAAGAGTTAGACACGACTGAGTGACTGAACTGAACTGAGTGATGGATTAAGAATATTATAATATTCTGTTTTTCTTAAACTCTGCCTTCTGCTGCTGCTGCTGCTAAGTAGGTTCAGTTGTGTCCGACTCTGTGCGACCCCATAGACAGCAGCCCACCAGGCTCTTCTGTCCCTGGGATTCTCCAGGCAAGAATACTAGAGTGGTTGCCATTTCCTTCTCCAAAACTCTGCCTATACCTATATAAAATGACCTTTAGCAAAGTTCTCTTCACATTACTTAGAGTACAGTGTCTGCTTTCTATAGGGTTTCTAACTGATGTAATAATTAAGAAGGCAGATCTTAGACCCAGATAAACTTGAGATTTTAAGCTAAGCTTTATGTTACTTAATAGCTGTGTGACATGGGAAAGATTCTGAAGTTCCAAATGCCTCAATTTCATCTTCTAACATATCTAATAAAAGTTTACTAAGCATCTAGTACTGTTTAGGCACTGAAAAAGTTACAAATCAATTCACATAGCCCTTAGTATATTCCCATGATGCTGATCAATTATTCTTCATTTTTGGTAGTTTTCAGTAGCTAATGAACTCACCAGAGTTTACAGCCATATGAATTGAAATCTCCTGACCCCAAAGCACATTCTTGCCCACTGCTCTGGGTCATAATGCCTCCATCAAATCACTGATGTGAGAAATCAATATATTCACAAGAGTAAAGAGCTTAGAGATGCTCTAAGCTCTAAGACGCTCTATGTCAGTCCTCAGTAAATGTGAGTTCTTCCAGTTGATGATCATAAATTTCTCTCCTACAGAAACAATTTAGCTATAGAATAAAACTAATATATTTGTTTCAATAACAAGTTTTCTCCTAACTAGAAGTGAAAGTTACTTTGTGTGGGGGGGGCGGGGGAAGGAGTGTTACAAATATTTAAATTTAAAAGTTAGTTTTAGTTTTATCAGATTGGTTCCCTGATGGCTCAGCTGGTAAAGAATCCGCCTGCAATGAGGGAGACCTGGGTGTGATCCCTGGGGTGGGAAGATACCCTGGAGAAGAGAAAGGCTACCCACTCCAGTATTCTGACCTGGAGGATTCCTTGGGGTTGCAAAGAGTCGGACAGAACTGAACAACTTTCACTTCACTTTATCAGATCATCAATGAAAAATTCCTCAACAAATCTGAATTGTGCTCCGCATAAAACTCTAAGTTGATTTACAAGAAGGCATAAAAGAGTTCACATACAGTGCATAGCTGTCCTTAATAATGTCAAAGCATTGTAATTAGATCTTTTAGTTGCAAAAACATAACATCATTTTTCTGCTTTTTTGTGATATATATATTTTAAAGAGCATCTTGTTAGTATGGCAACACAGTAAGGCTTCACTCACAAATTTCTGAACCACTAATTTATAATACAAATTTTAAAGAATATAGATTCTTTGTCTCTTAGTCTCTAAGAGAATAGAAGCCTACATTCTGTGAGGGCAGCACAGGGCATATTACTCCAAGTTATAAGACGGCGCTAGAGAAAATTTCCTTTGACTGAGGCCAATTAAAAAATGCAGATGACCTATGACACTCCCTACCCTATCCCATCCCAGCTCTTTTTAAATTTTTAAAAAAATTTTAATTGGAGGATAAATGCTTTGCAATGCTGTGTTGGCTTCTGTCATACTACAATGCAAATCAGTCATGATATCCCTTCCTTCTTGAGCCTCCCTCTCTGCTCCCATCCCACCTCTCTAGGTTGTCACAAGTGCCAGGCTATTTAACAGCTTCCCACTAGTTATCTATCTTACACATGATACCGTGTACATGTCATGTCACTTTCTCAATTCATCCCACCTTCTCCTTCCCCTGCTGTGTCCACAAGTCCATTCTCTACGTTTGCGTCTCCATTCCTTTCCTGAAAATAGGTTCGGCAGTACTATTTTTATAATTTCATATATATGCATTAATATACATTTTTCTCTTTCTGACCTACTTCACTCTGTATAACAGACTCTAAGTTTATCCACCTCACTGCAACTCACTAATTCCCAGCTCCTAAAATCTCTCCAGCCCTTTGTCTTGGCCGGTGCACTTTCCCTTACTGCCTAACCACAAAACCAACTGCTATTGGCTTATCCGTCTGATGTGATATTTTTCCTTAACATAGATCAGGCTATTAGAAATACATGTGAAAGCTGGGAGGGAATGACTTCCATTAGATGTTTCAAAGAGTGCAGTTTTGTCTATCTGCTGAATAGGATCTATATGCTCACATTCTGGAGAAGGCAATGGCACCCTACTCCAGTACTCTTGCCTGGGAAATCCCACAGAAGGAGGAGCCTGGTAGGATGTAGTTCATAGGGTCGCTAAGAGTCGGACACGAATGAGCGACTTCCCTTTCACTTTTCACTTTCATGCACTGGAGAAGGAAATGGCAACCCACTCCAGTGTTCTTGCCTGGAGAATCCCAGGGTCGGGGGAGCCTGGTGGGCTTCCATCTATGGGGTCGCACAGAGTCGGAAACGACTGAAGCAACTTAGCAGCAGCAGCAGCAGCTCACATTCTGGCTGAGTCAAATACTATGCTCAAGTTTCTTTTTCACTGAAGGCTGAGCATTTTTTTATTAGAATCACTAGTGTGATACTGGCCCAAGTTCTCAACTATAGAGGGTTTTCAGTTGTACCATAGTCAATTAAGAAATTTATTTTTGTTTGCTTACAATGCAAATAATTAGATGCAGATTTGCACTTATCCAGGAATTATCATAGTATTTTAAAATGTAGATATAATTAGATAAATAATTATAATTACTAAGATTATGAAATAAAAGTAAAAAGACTCATGGAATGTCAAATTAGAAGGGATATTTAAGTGGTATTTTTAAAAATAATTTTTATTTTGAGGCATTAGTTTGTATGATCTTTCTTGGTAGAATGTGTGTCTTCATATGTATCTTCTAGCCCTAGGAAAAGTAAATTTGGTGCTAATGGCTTTATAGCTGTTAAGCAGCATATACACAATAAACAGCTTCCTCTGTAATTTTTATCAATTGGTCTTTTTTTTGTTTTAACCATTCACACTGTGTGTATAAAAGGCATGGCAGTTTTCCAAGTGAAGAAAAATGAAAGTACATGCATGCTGTTGTGTCTGATTCTTTGTGACCCCATGCACTATAGCCCTCCAGGTTCCCCTGCCCGTGGGATTTCCCAGGCAAGAATACTGAAGTGGGTTGTTGCCATTTCCTCCTCTAGTCTTCACAACCTGGGGTTCAAACCTGCATCTCCTGCATTGACAGGTGGATTCTTCAATTGAGCCTCTTGGGGAGCCCTTCCAAGTGATGTTTTAAAAATATTTGGAATATTTATTTCCCTACTTCATGTTGTCTGGCTAACTAACTCTTCCACTCTCTTCATCCTTTCCCCAAAGACAACTATCTTTCCTCAAAGGCAACATCCATACACTCCTTTAAATATTCTTTATAAGATTATTATCTATTTTGCTAAGACTGTTACAAATAAAATAGCCTACATTTCCTATCATTATTTTAAAAATGTAGTAGTCAAAATGAAGTGTAACATCCAGGTATAATTTGAACAGAAATAGTATGAACAGAAATAACATATACAAAATTGAGTTCTGTTTTACTTCAGAGATTGAGCTTGAATGATTAGCCTTCTTGAAAGCCACATTACAGGTTAACTCATACTGAATTTACTGAGCTGTGAATCCTGAGATATTTTTGTCACATGCTGATGTTAGCTCAGGACCTACAACATTTGCAATTTGGATATAAGTGTGATGCCCTCCAAGTGCACATCCCCACTGCAGTTCACTTATCCAATTCAGCCTATCATTACAGGATAGAGCAATCATTTCTGGATCATAATTTTTCTTCAATACATTCACTAGCCTTTCAAGTTTTCAGTGACCCATGGATCTAATGAACATATTACATTCCTCCCTGTTTGCTTATCCAAATTACTGATTAAAATGTTGAACAGGACACCACTGAAGACACAATTGTGAGGCCTCTATCCGAAACAGTATTAGTCTTCCAATCCATTTTGGTATTGTCTACTTGTTAATGACTTATTAATGGGCCTAATTAATGGTCCTTGCATTTAGACTTTCAAATAATGTGTGTTTACTGACAATAAACAGTGAGCCCATTTTTTTTTAATTAACTTTTCATTTTTTAAGTGTTTCGACTGTGTTTTGACACAGTGCAGCATGTGGGATCTTAGATCCCCAACCAGGGTCTGAACTTGTGCTCCCTGCAGCAGAAGCATGGTGTCTTAAACACTGAACCATTAGGGAAGTCCCTTTATGGCAGTTAGTATTTTTTGTTTTTCAATGTCTTGGGGGGCATGCCTCATGGCATATGGGATATTAGTTCCCCAATCGTGGATTGAACTCATACCCACTGCAGTGGAAGGGCAGAGTTTTAACTGCTGGACCACCACAGAAGTCTGAAGAATGTTTCTTTTTATTAAAAAGACTTCTTAAAAAATAATTGCCTATCACATTTCTTATATGGCTTTCCTTGAATATCTAAAAACAGAAGTAGGAAAAGGAGATGACAGACTTTTAATAAAGTGTATGTTTATGGCTCACTTTAACCTTTAGTCCCTGACAAACTTGAATTTATGTCTATGGTTATATGATTTGGAAATAAATGCATTTGGGAGATTAATTAGGTTTATACATATTAAAAGTTTATTATAAGCTTCACAAGGCATTTTCTGTCCCCTCCTAAAAAGGGCATCTCTTAAAGCTTGAAATAGTCTCCCAGTTTCAATATATCCAAGATGGAGAAATTCTTATATTTATCAAAAGCACCAGATGATCAAAAGCGATAGGGTACATTTTTCCAAGTGAAAAGTACACATAAATGTTAGAAAATTATCTTTAACTCATGATATAGTCTGCTTCAAATATAGTTGAAAGGATTGTTGAATTCTACTATCCCTGTTGCAGTTCACTTTGAACTTTAACAGTCCTGTACCAAAGTCTTTGTCACTTACTCTGTGACTTTGGAGGGTCCTTGAGTTTTGTGCCTTTACTATAACTGTGACTTTGGAAGGTACATGAGCAAGAGAATTCCAGAGAAAAATATACTTCTTCTTCATTGGCTACACTAAAGATAATGACTATGGATCACAACAAACTGTGGAAAATTCTTCAAGAGATGGGAATACCAGACCACCTGACCTGCCCCCAGAGATATCTGCATGCAGGTCAAGAAGCAAGAGTTACAACTGGACATGGAACAATGGACTGGTTCCAAATTGGGAAAAGAGTACATCAAGGCTGTATATTGTCACTCTACTTATTTAACTTATATGCAGAGTACATCATGGGAAATGACAGGCCGGATGAAGCACAATCTAGAATCAAGATTTCCAGGAGAAATATAATCAATAACCTCAGATATGCAGATGACACCACCCTTACAGCAGAAAGTGAAGAGGAAATAAAAAGCCTCTTGATGAAAGTGAAAGAGGAGAGCACAAATGTTGGACTACAAGATCAAACAAATCAACCCTAAAGGAAACCAATCCTGAATATTCATTATTCATTGGAAGGACTGATGCTGAAGCTTTAGCATCAGATGGCCATCTGATGGGAAGAACTGACTCATTGGTAAAGACCCTGCTGGGGAAAATTGAAGGCAGGAGGAGAAGAGGACAGCAGAGGATAAGATGGTTGGATGGTATCACTGATGCAATGGACATGAGTTTGAGTAGGCTCCAGGAGTTGGTGATGGTCAAGGAAGCCTGGCATGCTGTAGTCTATGGGGTCACAAAGAGATAGGACTGAGCAACTGAACTGAACTGAACTGAGCTTTATAGGCTTGGATTTTCTCACCCTTAAAAGTAAGATATTATTATGTTGATTATGTGTGTGTGTGTGTGTGTGTGCTCAGTTGTTCAGTCATGTCTGACTCTTTGCAACCCCATGTACTGTGGCCTGTCAGACTCTGCTGTCTATGGAATTTTCCAGGGAAGAATACTGGAGTAGGTTGCCATTTCCTACTTTAGTAGATCTTCCCGACCCTAGGATCAAAACCAAGTCTCTTGCTTCTTCTACATTGGCAGGCAGATTCTTTACCACTGAGCCACCTGGTAAGCCCTTCATATATATAAATATATATATATATATATATATATATATGTCATATATATATATAAATATTTTAAATACATATTTGTAAAGACCTATTTACAAAGATTTATAAGCATAAAATATTAGAATTCATGTAAATGAATGTAATACTGACAGAAGAAAAATATAAAAATATTTTTCAATGTGTTCTCAGAACCTTGTGGTTGTGTTTATTTTATTTTTAAAGGCTGTTTCATGCTGTCCTTCTTTCTCTCCTGTTTATAAGAAGACAGGGCCCAGGAGCACCTTCTTCTATCTTGGAAACTGGTGGGAATATTGCAAAACATGGAGCACACCCAAATCCAGGAAAAACTATCATATTTTAACTGTTCATCTGATCATAGCTTTGCTCTCAATTACTGTATAAAATGTGTATTAAAAGGTTTAATGTTTGA
Source organism: Neotragus moschatus (assembly GCA_006410615.1). Lineage (NCBI taxonomy): Eukaryota > Metazoa > Chordata > Mammalia > Artiodactyla > Bovidae > Neotragus > Neotragus moschatus. The sequence continues at coordinate 539,672 of SJYA01002533.1, forward strand.
GGGCTCTTTATGTGATCCCTAGAGGGCAAGATAATACCTTGAACATAATAAACTTAACTTGTTCATTGGATTTAACAGATATTTTGCCAATGATATGCTGAAAGGTGCTGCTTAAAAAACAATATCTCACTTCTATCAGTATTTAAGATGGAAAAATAAAAACAATAGGCACATAGGAAACTACTCAGACAAGACAAAATTAATTTGGCTTGAATCATTGTTCATTTGAAAATGGTCAAATACAGAAATTAGCTAAGTATATACACTGATTAAAACTTGGTCAAATTTATACCATGATTTGTATAAATATTTATATTTTACTTATATTTTATTCAATTTTATAAAAATAAGTTTTCATAGCTTAAGTTTCAAATCTATTATTACTGAAGAGTAGCAGCGTACATGTGTAAGGAATCAGTCCATTCAGTCACTCAGTTGTGCCCGACTATTTACAACCCCATGGATTGCAGCACACCAGGCTTCCCTGTCCATCAGCAACTCCTGGAGCTTGATCAAATTCTTGTCCATTGAGTCAGTGATGCCATCCAGCCATCTCATCCTCTGTCTTCCCCTTCTCCTTGTGCCTTCAATCTTTCCCAGTGTCAAGGTCTTTTCCAATGAGTCAGTTCTTCACATCAGGTGGCCAAAGTATTGAAACTTCAGCTTCAGCATCAGTCCTTCCAGTGAATAGTCAGAACTGATTTCCTTTAGGATGGACTGGTTTAATTTCCTTGCAGTCCAAGGGACTCTCAAGAGTCTTCTCCAAAGAAGTAAAGAATAGGATTCATAAAAATGGAAATAGGCAGAATTCTCCAGATTTGAGGTTGTATTAGAATGTAGAACAATATATATGGACACTCTAAGCAGCATCATTCTTTCAGAAGTCAAAGGCAAAATTCTTTATCATTTATCTTGATGACTCTTAGCATACTGAAACATCAAAACCTTTATCACAGGACCAAAGAACTCAGATGATTCAGTGCTAAACTAGCTTCTCTCAGTAAAGATCATGCCATGAGAATATATAACACACATTATTGAAATCACTCTGACGAAAGCACAGTCCCAGGTATTTCTGCCACTGTTTCCAAGCACCACATGCTTATACCAAGGAAGTCACCCTTTAGCCCTGGATCTTTATCTGTCCTTTTAACACTGTGAATTAGACAAGCTTATTTCTATAGTTATCAGAATTTGTATTCCTTAATCCATGAAAACCCTAAGAAGCCTGTCAGTTGCCACTTTGCCTGGAGTCCTCCTAGTGCTTTATTTACTTTTTAAACATTAAAAACTGTCCAGTGTGCTTTGAATTATAGAGGCTAATTTAAAATGGCAAAAATGAAAACTTTAGATTATTTATTTATTCACATATTCAAGAAGAAATACTTGGCTCTTACAACACAGATAATCATTTCTATGTCTGCCTCTCCCCACAAAGAGTTTTCTTAATCTACTGTTCTTCATTTACAATCTTATTTCCAGAACACAAAATCAGGCATGGAAGATGCTCAGTAAATGTTAGGAGAACTAATTAAATGAGTTTTCAAAATGAATTTCAAAATGCGTAACTTCTGCATCCTAAGGATTGTTCTAAGTGTCACAGTTAAATGAGACCCTATATTTAGAAATTTTGGTAATTTAAAGGCACTGTACAAATGTAAGATCAGTACTGTCTTGTCTTGAATATGGGTTCATTAGTTTCTACAATATGCCAGTTGAGCTGTATATCTTCACGAAGTTCAAGAACAGATCTTTGCAGTATACCTTCTGCTCTCACTCACAACCCAAGCTGGATTCTCAGACTTCCCTGACTGCACTTTATAACAAAGCAAACATAGTTTTCATTCATTTCACATATTCTGCCCTTTTCCACCTCTGTTCCTTTACTTAAATTGTCCTTGACATTTGGAGTAAACTAATCTGTGCATCCTTTCCGTTTCACAGTCCTATCTTCCGTAGGCACTCCGTGAAATTTTGCTTATTCAGAGAGCAGCCTCTCATTAACCCAGGCTCACAAGCCTTCTACTCACTCATCAGGGAGAACAATCAATTCTAATTTACATGCAAAGGAATCTCTGGCCAGCAGTGCTGTGGGAAACCACAGTTTTGCCTTTCACAGTTTTGAGAAAACACTGAATGATATTGAGCCCCAGATTTCGAATCTGCAGTTTTCATATGCTTGGTTCCTTTTGGTTCACTTGAAGGATCAGAAAAAAAGTAAGGTCTCTTTCAGGCCATGGCACATACTACAGAGAAAGACCATCTGAGATCTGTCGGTTTTTGTAATACCCAGTATATGATTAGGTCCAAGCCCAGAATTCATTCCCTTGAAATGATGATAGTTCTTTTAAGTTTCATATATATCTGTGATAACTGATGACACTATAAGGGAAAGTGTAAGTGCAAAAAGCTTGCTATATTAAGTCAGTAAGACCAAGACCACCTCGTTCAATGCATAAGGTATAGATGGAGAAATTATCTTAAAAATAAAGATGCTGAAGCTAGCACATTCTAAGAATTTTATTTAATTTTGCAGTATTTGTGTGTGTGTGTATGTGTGTGTGTGTGTGTATAAATTGTGTGAAACGGTCCCATTATTTATTAATTTGCTTGGTTACTTATCCCCAAATGCAGTATCATGTGACACATTTTAGATTACTTTTCTGCTTTGATGAAATAGATGATTGTCACTCACAGAAGACAGAAGAGAACAACTTCAGTTTCATCATAAAGCTTGATATGACTGTAAAATATGAATTGCTTTATCATTCGTTAGAAATATTAAAGTGATACAAAATACTACTGGTAACAATTTACATTTGTTACTTAGTATGCAAAGCAACCCTAGGACATGGCTCAACTAGATTTCAATTCGCTAAAAAATTACTTCAATCAAAAGAAAGACTGTCATGATTTTCATTGACTATATATTAAATCAAAGTGCTATGGGATCCATAGTCCAGATTACTAAAAATAAAACATGTTCAGATATACTAAATAGTCCAGGCCATCGGGTATTTTTATTTCCAACTACAAATGATAAAACCAGTACTGATGTTTTTTGTGTAGGTCTTTCAAAGTGGTAGCTTTGAAAGCATTACATACATTAAATTTAAAAAAAAAATGATAAACTAGGCAAAAAGGATAAAGCAAACAAATCCTCTGGTTCTCTTTGTTATCTCATTAATACGATTTTCACTGAAATTTCATACACAAATTTTTGAAGTGAGCTTTGAATTGAGATTGATGTGAAAGTATTTTTTACTTTTTGCAGTCCATCTAGGATTTCAAGTTCATTTTGAAAAAATGGCAATAAAGAAACTGTACACTCTGTACTGAACATAATCCCTGTGGGTGTCAGTGTGCCAGCTGGGAGTGTGTAATAGCCTTCCAAAGCCAAGAAGCAAATCTGTATTGTCACATCTTACATTACAGAATTCATACTTAAGTACATTCCTTGGAAAATGACTTTTCCTTATGTATAACTGTAAGATGTGCATATATGGATTTCTAATTATCAGAGTCTTCTGTCATGGTTTTGAGTTGAGAACCTTCTGGAATGTTAAAGAAGCATGGCTACTGCTGATTTCATATGTATTTTGCCTGCATCTTTCCAAGGGGAAAAAAAAATGCAAATCAGTAGTTGGATGCTAAGCAATAATCTAATAACCTAGTTCTATCCAAGTTATACTGAATGGATAGGAGTGTACACAAAGATGGAAAAAAAAAGGAAAACAAAACCAAATAATGCTTGTAATGAAGCTTCAGCATTTTTTATAGAAAAAATTTAAAAAGATACAGAAAAGGATTAGCTTATTAAATGTTAGCAATATAATTTATATCATTGTTTCACTGATAAATAATAGTTTTCTGATGAAAAGCAAAATGTATTTAGCTATATCTGTTAATACACAATAAAGTAATATATGAGTCTAACTCACTTATATACAAGTATATGATCATCCCTAATGAATAAAATTAATATGAATTCTGAAATATCCATAAAGTAAAAATATATGACTACTATTTTTATCCCCAAAAGTCCAAGGATAAAAATATATGCTATTTATCACATTGAAAGATTAGAGGAAAATTATAAAATATTACTTTGTGAATGCACAGAAAAATAACTCAATCACACTTAACAAAATTTAAGAGGTTTTTTTTTTTTTTTTCCTGCAACCTAAGCATTTATTGGATATTTTTTATCCAAATAAAGATCTTCCAATAAAAGCCTACACACCACTTAAGATGCCATTTTTAATTCACTGGGCAATCTAGATAATTTTTAAAATAGACATAAAATTTGAAATTTAAAAGACAAAATATTACTAGCAGCTGAGGAAATACTGGTCTGCATAAAATGTCTTTGATAGTTTATTATCATTAGAATCAGTATGAAAGTCTGACTCTGCTCAAACTCATGTCTATTGAGTCAGTGATACCATCCAACCGCCTCATCTTATGTTGTCCCCTTCTCCTCTTGCCCTTAGTCTTTCCCAGTATCAGGGTCTTTTCCAATAAGTCATCTTTAGTGGCATCCCACTCCAGTACTCTTGCCTGGAAAATCCCATGGATGGAGGAGCCTGGTAGGCTGCAGTCCATGCTAAGGTTCGGACACGACTGAGTGACTTACCTTTCACTTTTCACTTTCATGCATTGGAGAAGAAAATGGCAACTCACTCCAGTGTTCTTGCCTGGAGAATCCCAGGGACTGGGAAGCCTGGTGGGCTGCTGTCTATGGGCTCGCACAGAGTTGGACACGACTGAAGTGACTTAGCAGTAGCAGCAGCTTTTCACACCATATGGTCAAAGTATTAGAGCTTCAGCTTGAGTTTCAGTCCTACCAATGAATATTCAGGGATGATTTCCTTTAGGATTGACTGGTTTGATCATATTGCTCTCCAAGGGGCTTTTAAGAGTCTTCTCCAACACCACAGTTCAAAAGAATCAATTCTTCGGTGCTCAGTCTTCATTATAGTCCACCTCTCACATCCATACATGACTACTGGAAAAACCATAGCTTCGACTGTGTTTGTCTTTTTTTTTTTTTTTTTTGGTTTGACTATGTTTGCCTTTGTTGGCAAAGTGATGACTCTGCTTTTTAATATGCTGTCTAGTTTGGTCATAGCTTTTCTTCCAAGGATGAAGTGTCTTCTAATTTCATGGCTGCAATCACCAACTGCAGTGATTCTGGAAAAGATTAGAGCTTTTTTCAAGAAAATTGGAGATACCAAGGGAATATTTCATGCAAAGATGAGCAAAATAAAAGACAGAAGTGGCAAGGACCCAATAAAAGCAGAAGAGGTGGCATGAATAACAGAAAAACTATACAGAAAAGGTCTTATTGACCCAGATAACCATGATGGTATGGTCTCTCACCTAGAGATAGACATCCTGGAGTGTGAAGTCAGGTGGGCCTTAGAAAGCAGTACTACAAACCAAGCTAGTGGAGGTGATGGAATTTCAGCTGAGCTATTTCAAATCCTGAAAGATGACACTGTTAAAGTGATGCCCTTAACATGCCAGGAAATTTGGAAAACTTGGCAGTGACCACAGGGCTGGAAAACATCAATTTTCATTCCAATTCCAAAGAAAGACACTGCCAAAGAATGTTCAAATCTCATCAATAGGGATCAAATATAGTGCTGTGTGGAGAAGTTTTAAAAAATGCTGCAATTAAATATTCTACTTTTGAAGGCATGCGGACCAGGAAATTGTCTTTTTGAAAGTAGGAAGCAAGCATAATAATTTGAACAATTTTAAATGTTAGTTACTATGTAACAGTACTTTTTTGGTCCTGACACAGTTTGCATATCAGCCAAGCAGAAAGGGGTGGAGACTGTTCCATCCGTTCATTCAGAGATCATGCTTCCTTAGATCATGAGGTTCTGTAAGTTAAATTCAGGGACCCCTGCTTCTCTTTATTCAGCAGATAACATGAATTGAATGTGGTTGATTTTTTTCTGATGTTCTCAATGGGCCTTGCATTGAGACATTTTATTGCACATAGTCAGGATCATAAAAACAGCTCCAGGCAAGGAAAACTAGAGGATATAGTCAAGCAGTATGATCTACAGGTAAGGGCAGATAATCTAAAAATTGTATACAAAGATGCGCCATTTATGATTTTTTAATATATCTATGTATGGTGCATATTATTAGCTTTAGTTTCCAGGGCTGCTGTAAGTTATTATCACAAATTTAGTGGATTGAACAGCACAAATTTATGATCAAGGTTAGAAATCTCAGTGTCTTCAAATCAATATGTTGGCAGAGTTACAGTCTTTTCTGAAGGTCTTAGGAAAAAAAAAAATCTGTTTTTTGGACTTCATACTCCCAAACGCTGCTTTATTGGCTTGTGTTTTTTCTCCATCTTGAATCCAGTAGCACTGCATCTTCAAATCTCTAGCTAAGTCTCACCCCTCTCTTGACTTACTTCTCACTCGTGATTACACTGGGCCCAATAGCATAACCTGAGTATAATCTCCCTATTATAAACTAATCAGTTAATTTACATATTAGATGCCCCTTGGAATATTAATTCCTCTTGTGGTACTTGCTCAGTCATGTCTGACTCTTTGCAACCCCATGGGCTGTAGCCCACCAGTCTCCTCTGCCCATGGACTTCTTCAGGAAGATTACTAGAGTGAGTTGTCATTCCCTTCTTCAGGGGTATTCCCGACCCAGGGATTGAACCCAGGTCTCCTGCATTGCAGGCACATTCTTTACTGTCTGAATCATAAAACATATCCATAGATTAATGTTGGCAGTTTGTTCACAGTTTGGTATTAATCATTAAAATTTGCTACATTTTAGTTATTTGGAATACAAAATAGACCACATGTAAATAAATATGAATCAAATGAAATGATCATTGAGAAAAAATTCAATTCAAAAACAAGCAACTTATATTCCTTCTAAGTACTACATATCTATAAGCTTTATTCTCCAGGGAAAAAGGAGAAAATGAACAGGGAAAAAGAAAAGAATTATGACGTGTATACCAAAATTTAATTATTAAGAAAAAAAGCCCAGGAGATAGAAAAGATATATCAAAAGTAAACATCATTATAGAAGTGATCATCATAGAATGTTTCATCGACATCAGAAGAGTATTAAGGACTATATGTAACTTGAAATATAAAATATCAAGAATTTGACAGATTTTGGGCATTGTGACATTGTGAAAATCTCCTGCTTTAACTTTGAAATTTAACATTCCTCCTGAGGTTGGGGGGGAGGGGTTATGCAGTGCCTGAGAAGAAAGAATTTCAATTACTATCTACAAATTTTCCCATCTCCAGCAGGAGGCTCTTGATTTGAGGTTGCCACATATGGTTTTATGTTCTGTGAAAGACAGATCTACAAATAGAAAAGCTTCATGTTAGGCCTTGGTAGATGCCATTAAGGAGGTAGGATGCAGAGTAACAAGTAAAGTTGTTTCTGTAAAGACAATGTGAGTTTGTTTCTCTTTGTGTCAACAAAAATGATCTTACGGCAAAAGATGTAGAAAGAAAAAGAGAGAAAATATGAAGAAAATCAACTGGAAGTTATTTTTAACTTGTAGTTTTATACATTTGACATATGGTAGCCATTAAAATCTTTAATAAACATTTGTATCTTACAATGAAATACTATTCAGAGAACTCTTTTAAAGATATATCATGGCATTTAGGCATTTTCAAGTCAATATTTAATGTCCAGAATAACTACAATTTTAAGCATCTCACAGGAAAATTATGAAGGGTTTATTGATTTTTCTGTTCAAATTTTTTAAATGTCTGAAAACTCTTAGTTAAAAAGCTACTTTTTGGAGTAAATTTATTAGGATTGTTTTCGCTGCCTGTCAAGTATTTAGTGCTCAGTGAAGGTGTATACAATGATACTCCTTAAATAACTATAACTGTGGTACTGAGATGTAGATTATGGTACATTATTAATAGCTTGTTGAAAACTATATATGACACCTTTTCAGACTCCAGTGAACATTTTTCATGTTTTCAATGCATTAAATATTTGGATGAAGTGAAATAATCATTGTTTTCATGAGAGTATGACTTTTTAACCCCTTGTTTAAGATTGTTTTTTAAAAATAAGTTTAAAAGGCAAGGCATTTTATCTTTCTATGTGCACACAAAAAATGTGTGATATGGGACCAAATATGAATGCTAAACTCTTTTAAGCCAAAAGGAAATTTGGGGAGGTCATTGAGAGTTTCTTAAACTCCATTCATATTTTTATTTCTCTTTCTCTTTGAAGTTTGTCTTACACTGGACAATATCAGAATATATAAAAAGCACACATTTTCAACTCTGTGTCATTGCAGAAACTACTATCAACAGGGAACTCGACCACATGATTCTACTTTTGAGGAAATAAGAAAGGAGAGTTAGGACACAAAAATTTGGTAATTTACTAACTCAGAGATAGACTGTCAAGAAACTATAAAAATAAAACATTTAAACATAGAATTCTAAAAATGAAGGAGGGTGATAAATAGGCAAAAGCTGTGATCTACACTGAAAAAGGTGAGTAAAGTTGAGCAGAATTAATTTAGGACCTGGAGATGCAAGTTCAGTCTCTGGGTTGGGACTATCTCCAAGAGAAAGAAATGGCAATCCACTCCAGTACCCTTGCCTGGAAAATCCCATGGACAGAGGAGTCTGGTAGGCTATAGTCCACAGGATCACAAAAGAGTCAAACATCACTTAGGGACTAAACAACAACAACATCCTCCCTTACTCCAATTGCATTTTCTAATAGGATCTGGGATTGTTGTTATCTTACATCCTGAGGTCAGTGACACATTGACTCAGTTCATTATGTTCAAGTACATCATCGTGATTATCTCTTTTTTCCGAAACTCATAGTTTCCGATGAACTCCTCCCACTCATTCTGGACTCAGCTGCTGGAGTGTTGTTTTTTAAGTTGTAATTTGGATTTTGTCTCTCCTCAGAATAAAGTGATTCTAATTCATATTGTACTATAGCTGTGAATATGGACATGCTCAAAAATAAGATAAATTTCTCAATTTATCAGCAGGAAATAAATGCAAAAACTATGAGCCTGCTGCATTTCAATTCCAGGAACAAGAGAGGCATGTGGAGTTTGATTTTTGGTGGATAAGTTAGTCCATGCACTGCAGGGATCCAAAACCAAGCTCACAGCATGAAACTAGTCACTGAAGAGGCCTGTTGGCACCCAGGAATGAAGACTATAAACCATTTGAAACTGAGCCTGATGACTGTGAATTTTATGGCTATTGCTCACCTGGGATAGTGAGAGAAAAAGTGACAAGCATTAAAACTTGGCTTGGGCTAGGCTCCTTGAGCTACTGTATGTCCCTGGTTACCTCTGAAAAACAGCCTGAAGTTGTAGTACCCAGGGTTGGGGACAGGCAACTACAAAAATCTCAAGTTGGAAACAGGTTGGTACTGATAAAAACCCACCACCCCCAACACAACAAAAGGCAATGTGGAAACTAAAACTTTTTATAATGAGAAAATGAGCTGGCAAATAAAGCTTACAAAGAAGGTGAGAAAAAAAGCATGGTAAAAATGTAAATTTTTAAATTCAAATAAAAAATCATTTATGAAATGAAGCAACTAACAAAGGAATTCACTAGTAGAGAACTTGAAAATAATCTTATAATAAGTGCATGTATATTACTTCAATAGAACAAAGGATAAATAAAATGCTACAGGGCACATGATAATAAAACTTAGGAAATGGTATCCAAGTAAAGAATTAAGTAAAACTCCTGGTAAAATAAGATAGAAAATATTATGACTATGACAGGAAAGGAGGAGGCAGAGGAAAGACTTCCTAAATTAGATCAATTCTAAAGTAGTCACAATCAAAACGAACTGGTCCATTGATTATATTCAAAAATTCACTCAGAACATAACAAAGAGATATTAAAAGAATTACATAAAGCAAATTATAGATAGATGGCAGAGACATGCACAGATCCCATCAAACAATAGGTGCTCTTGAGTAAAGCATGCAGACAATGATAGAGATGCAATTATTGATGAGATATTGCTGAGAATTGTCCTGTGTATAAGAATGGCATCTTGGGAACTCCCTGGTGGTCCAGTGGTTAAGAGTTTGCCTTCAATGGAGGAAAAGTGAGTTCAACCCCTGGTTGGGGAACTAAGATCCCACACGTTGAGGGGGACCTAAGATGGAGCACCACAACAAAAGATCCTACAAGATGCAACTAAGACCCAACACAGCCAAAGTAAAAAAATATTTAAAAAAAAATAAAAGAAAAAGAATGGCATCTCTTCTCAGTTTGAAAGGGCTGCTGCTGCTGCTGCTGCTGCTGCTAAGTCGCTTCAGTCGTGTATGACTCTGTGCTACCCCATAGACAGCAGCCCACCAGGCTTCCGCTAGTGAGACCCAAAAAGAATTAACTCTAGCAAGTTCATATACCTAGATACACACATACTTAAAGTAGAGGACACTAGAACGGGAAAAAATCTTAAAAGAATACCTCGCACAAAATACAAAACTAATCATAACTGTCTGCATGGCACTGAATGACTGGATCTTGTACCTTAGCTATTTTCCTCACAGAGCTTCATACCTCATCACTCAGACTACTGCCACATTGGTTTTTTTCATTTCCTTGAGAGTAGGTCAATTTTTTTAATGCAAGAAAAATAATCATTTTCTATTACCACACTCCTCATAATTAAGCTCTAATTAAAGGTCTGTATAGTCAAAGTTATGGTTTTTTCAGTAGTCATGTATGGATGTGAGATTTGGACCTTCGAGAAGGCTGAGAAGAAAAAAATTGACAATTTTGAACTGTGGTGTTGGTGAAGACTCTTGATGGCCCTTTTAACTGCAAAGAGATCAAGTCAGTCAGTCCTAAGGGTAATCAGTCCTGAAAATTCATTGGAAGGACTGATGCTGAAGCTGATACTACAATATTTTGAGCACCTGATATGAAGAGCCAACTCACTAGAAAAGACCCTGACATGGGGAAGATTGAAGACAGGAAGAGAAGGGGATGATAGAGGATGAGACAGTTGGTTGGTGTCACTGACTTGATGGACATGAGTTTGTGCAGGCTCCCGGAGATGGTGAAGGACAGGGAGGACTGGTGTGCTGCTATTCATGGGGTCACAAAGGGTCAATATGACTGAGTGACTGAACAATAATAACCCTTCAGATTTCTGCTTAAGTATTGTTGCCTTAGAAATAATTTTTTTGAGCAATCACTTCAAATCATTGTTTCACACTCATCAGTTCAGTTCATTTCAGTCACTCAGTCATGTACGACTCTTTGTGACCCCATTAACTGCAGCACACCAGGCTTCCCTGTCCATCACTGACACCCTGAGCTTGCTCAAATTCATGTCCATCGAGTCAGTGATTCTAATCATCTCATTCTCTGTCGTCCCCTCCTCCCCCTGCCTTCAATCTTTCCCAGCATCAGGGTCTTTTCCAATAAGTCAGTTCTTCACATCAGGTGGCCAAAGTATTGCAGCTTCAGCATCTGTCCTTCCAATGAATAATCAGGATTGATTTCATTTAGGATGGACTGGTTTGATCCTCGTGCAGTCTGCAGGACTCTCAAGAGTCTTCTTCAATACCACATTTCAAAAACATCAGTTCTTATGCACTCAGCTTTCTTTATGGTCCAACACTCATATCCATACATGACTACTGGAAAAACCATAGCTTTGACTAGACAGACTTTTGTCAGCAAAGTAATGTCTTTGCTTTTAATATGCCATCTCAGTTGGCCACAGCTTTTCTTTCAAGGAGCAAGTGTCTTTGAATTTCATGGCTGCAGTCACCATCTGCAGTGATTTTGGAGCCCAAGAAAATAAAGTCTCTCATTATTTCCATTGCCTCCCCATTTATTTGCCATGAAGTGATGAGGCCAGATGCCATGATCTTAAAGTTTTGAATGTTGAGTTTTAAGCCAGCTTTTTCACTCTTCTCTTTCACTTTCATCAAGGGGCTCTTCTATTCATCTTCTGTTTCTGCCATAAAGGTGGTATCATCTGCATCTCTAAAGTTATTGATATTTCTCCCGGCAATCTTGTTTCCAGCTTGTGCTTCATCTCATCCTGGCATGTTGCATGATGTGCTCCACATATAAGTTAAATACACAGGATGACAATATACAGATGACATACTCCTTTCCTAATTTGGAACCAGTCTGTTGTTCTATGTCTGGTTCTTACTGTTGCTTCTTGATCTGCATACAGATTTCTCAGGAGGCAGGTAAGGTGATTTGGTATTCCCATCTCTTGAAGAATTTTATAGTTTGTTGTGATCCACAAGGTCAAAGGCTTTGACATAGTCAATAAAGCAGAGATAGATATTTTTCTGGAATTATCTTGCTTTTTTGATGATTCAGTGGATGTTGGCAATTTGACCTCTGTTTCCTCTGCCGTTTCTAAATCCAGTTTGAACATCTGAAAGTTCTTCGTTCACATACCATTGAAGGCTTGTTTTGAGAATTTTGAGCATTGCTTTGCTAGCGTGTGAGATGAGTGCAATCATGTGGTAGTTTGAACATTCTTTGTCATTGTCTTTCTTTGAGATTGAAATGAAAGCTGACCTTTACCAGTCCTGTGGCCACTGCTGAGTTTTCCAAATTTGCTTGCTTATTGAGTGCAGCACTTAAACAGCACCATCTTTGGGGACTCGAAATAGCCCTGCTGGAATTCCATCACTTCCACTAGCTTTGTTTGTAGTGATGCTTCCGAAGGCCCACTTGACTTTGCATTTCAGGATGTCTGGCTCTAGATGAGTGATCACACCATCGTGGTTATCTAAATCATTAAGTTACTTTTTGTATATTTATTCTTTGTGTTCTTGCCACCTTTTCTTAATATCATCTGCTTCTCTTAGGTCCATACAACTTCTGTCTTTTATTGTGCCCATCTTTGCATGAAATGTTCCTTTGGTATCTCTAATTTTCTTGAAGAGATCTCTAGTCTTTCCCATTCTATTGGTTGCCTCCTTGTTTGCATTGATCATATTCTTTTATTATCTCAAGGCATCCTGTCCTTTGCATTCTCTATAATGGAGAGAAGTTGTAATTTCTCAGTTGTGTTCAGTTTTTAAAGTATAAGTTTTAAGGGCTTTAAGTGTTGGTTTAGTGCTTTTTCCTGTCTTTCCATAGATGTTTGTTCTCTTTCAGATGGATTTTGTCTTAACCTTGCAGGCTGCCTCATGAGTGAATTGTTTAGATTACCACACATGCACTATCTCTCTTCTTTGTAGGTATCCATGGCATACTGATTTCTGCAGGAAGTGTTTTTATCTGAGATTGGATTTAAATCATCTGTGACCTACATGTTTATATTCTCTGCTATATATTAAATTGAAAAATTTAAAAAGAACTTTCACATACCCCACAAAGCTATTATGTAAATTCCACGGGTTCCTTATTTTAACCAGTGTTGTGCCTGGCTGATCCTATAATGCTTAAATAAGAAACTGATTAAGACATGTTGTTTTAAGATTTCTCTCTAACCTTATCTTCAGAAAGGAAATGTGCTTGATTGTTTCAAGGACTGCCTTACATAACAAGAGTATTTGGTTTGCATCTTTAGAATTAATCAGGTTCTTTTGCAAATCCTCTTTTTCTACACTCTGTTTATGCCTTGAGATTCTTTGCTCAGTTATGTAGCTTTGTGCAGTCAGGCCTATTCCACCACTGATACCCTGGGCCTGGTGCCATGCTATCGATGTCCTGTCTTCCATTGGGTCCTTTTCTGTCTTTGATCTAAGGTTCTGACTTTCTTGCTAAGATCTCACAGAAAGGGACGTTTAGGAGGAAAATCTTGCACATATACTCTCTATATATTACATTGTTTCCCTGCAGTTTCTTATGGTCCACTGCTGACTTTTGGCTTTTTCCTGGATGTAGCTCATTTACAGAGACACAAGGTTCCTTAAGATATAGTCTGACATGAGATAGGTTATTATCTCTGATTCAGCTCTCAACTTTAGGATTTTGTAAAGGAAATCTTGTTCTTCCAAGATTATGGGCAATGTTTTGATTTTCTGCTCTTTGTTAGCTAACTTTCCTATTGTTCTCCCAACTCACTGAAACTTTATAAATGTATTTTCCTTCATAAGGTCCTAAAGATGATTATGTATGGAGATCAGACTCTGTTCTGTTGCCAGCTTATCAAGAATCCCCTTGGTTTCTATGTCTGGATCTAGCTAGGAATAGCAAAGCTTAGACACTCCTTTCAGAGAGAGATGAGATCTGACAGCTAAATATGTACATTTTTTAATGCTAATGTGACAGATTTCAGCCTTGCAATATTGCTTTTGAAGATCAGGTCCTTGGGAATATAGAACCATGCTGTTCTAATTGAAGACTGTCGCAGGTCATTTCATGCTTCCATGACAGTCTCAGATCTGCAGCCAGGCTCGGCAGAGCAGTTATCACTGCAACTCAGAAACTAGGATATTGAGAATTCATTCATGACTTGGATTTACCTATGGAAGCTTTCCTTTTTAATTTTTTTTTTAATTAGGATTATACCATTTTCAGAGATCTTTTCCTTATTTTCCACCACTCAATTTTTATACGTGACCTATTCTGAACCTCCTAGAAGATTATATCTTCCTAACTTTTAAACTTTTAAACGACTAAGATCCATCTAGTCAAGGCTATGGTTTTTCCTGTGGTCATGAATGGATGTGAGAGTTGGACTGTGAAGAAAGCTGAGCACCAAAGAATTGATGCTTTTGAACTGTGGTGTTGGAGAAGACTCTTGAGAGTCCCTTGGACTGCAAGGAGATCCAACCAGTCCATTCTGAAGGAGATCAATCCTGGGATTTCTTTGGAAGGAATGATGCTAAAGCTGAAGCTCCAGCACTTTGGCCACCTCATGCGAAGAGTTGACTCATTGGAAAAGACTCTGATGCTGGGAGGGATTGGGGGCAGGAGGAGAAGGGGATGACAGAGGATGAGATGGCTGGATGGCATCACTCACTCGATGGACGTGAGTCTGAGTGAACTCTGGGAGTTGGTGATGGACAGGGAGGCTTGGTGTGCTGCGATTCATGGGGTCAAAAAGAGTCAGACACGACTGAGAGACTGAACTGATGAACTGAACTTTTAAACATCTACTTATACAATATATTCTGTGTAATAGGTTTTATAGCTTTTAACAGCTTATATATACAATTTAGCATGCAACAAGTGCTCAATAATGCAATTTATTGTAAAAAGAAAGATATCAATACCTTGTGGTTCTTTTCCTTTCACTTGACCTGTTAATATATTGATATTTATTTTCAGTTCATAAATATTTACTTTTTATCATCTGAAAACTTTTTGGTCTTTAACACGTTTGCAGGCCTGTCATCTCCTTACCTTAACTGAAATGAATTTTCCAGCAATTACAAGTGGACTTAAAATATTTGATCAGATTTCAGTCAAGGCAGTCCGAAGGCAGTCACGATATGATAGAGGAGGCAGCATAGCCTGTCGCCTCTGTACCATGTTCACTGTCACTCATGACCAATGACTTCTACTCCAGTGTACTTTCCAAAAAGCATCTAGAATGAAAAGAAACAGCCTCGATGACTCACTCAATTAAAATAAAAATCTAAGTGACTCCTGTCATTTCACTTTCTACTTTTATTTGGACTATGAAAGAAAACTTCAAAAAGAAATTTGAGTAGTATATGACTGACTACATAACTTATCATCTACACGGCAATTTTCAGAGTCAAAAGAGAATAAAATTAAATAAATTTATCTAATTCTGAAGCATTTTTATTATACCAAAAAATCAATTTATTACCTAAGCATATGTAGGAAATATATTACAACAATTTTGAAAATAAAATTATTTCCAAAACAGAAACATAATCTTCTAAGCAAAATAAAGTTTTATTAAATTCTTAACTCTTATTATATGAACAACAAATTTACAAAGAAAATGAACAGAGAAAATACTTTGCATATTCGTTTAGGTGAATCAGTTTCTTACCTTAATTGTCTCTAATGTTTACTGAACTTTTTCTTCATAAATCCATTTTCCTTTTTTTTTANTTATTTCCAAAACAGAAACATAATCTTCTAAGCAAAATAAAGTTTTATTAAATTCTTAACTCTTATTATATGAACAACAAATTTACAAAGAAAATGAACAGAGAAAATACTTTGCATATTCGTTTAGGTGAATCAGTTTCTTACCTTAATTGTCTCTAATGTTTACTGAACTTTTTCTTCATAAATCCATTTTCCTTTTTTTTTATTGTGAGACAATTTATTTATTTATTCATTCTAATATGATCATATTAGATTGTTTTTTATAAAAGTATCAGCAAATTATCTTCAAATTTATACTTAATTTTTGCAAAGTTTGAAACTGAGATACTTCTTTTTTAAACCATATATATATATATATATATATACATTTTTTTTTTTTGAAAATATAATCTGTGACATTGCACA
>SJYA01002534.1:6358-49538 GCA_006410615.1 Neotragus moschatus
GCTTGAAAACCGGACAGCACATGTGAAACAGTGAGGACAGGACTTTTCCTCATACCATATACAAAAATACACTCAAAATGGATTAAAAACCTGAGTGCAAGACCTAAAGCCATAAAACTCCCAGCAGAGAGCAAGGTCAGGACACTCTCTGACAAAAATCGGAACAGCAATTTTCTCTTGAATCTGTCTCCTAAAGACAAAAATAAATAAATAAATAAAGACAAGTGGGGCCTAATTAAATTTATAAGCTTTTGCACAGCAAAGGAAACCATCAACAAAACAACCTATAGAATGGAAGCAAATATTTGCGAATGCTATAACTGACAAGGGGTTAATATCCAAAATATAGAAACAGCTCAAATAACACAAAATCCAAAATAGAAAGAAACAACAACGAACAACCCTATCAAAAGGGAGCAGAAGACCTAAACAGATATTTTCAAAAGAAAATATATGGGTAGCTAATAGGCACGGGATAAGATGCTTAACAATGCTAATTATTAGAGAAGCGTGAATCATATCACAGTGAAGCATCACCCTCACACCTGTCAGAAGGGCCATCATCAAAAAGTCTACAAATTGTGGAGAGGATTTGGAGAAGAGCAAACTTTTTGTACACTCTTGGTGGTGATGGAAATCGGTGCAGCCACTATAGAAAACAGGATGTAGATTGTTCAAAAAACTAAAATCAGAGCAACCATCTGATCAGCAATTCCAGTCCTGGGC
This sequence comes from Neotragus moschatus, assembly GCA_006410615.1. Lineage (NCBI taxonomy): Eukaryota > Metazoa > Chordata > Mammalia > Artiodactyla > Bovidae > Neotragus > Neotragus moschatus. The sequence goes on from SJYA01002534.1 coordinate 7,085, forward strand.
ATATATCTGAAGAAAATGAAAACATCAATTCAAAAAGACACATGCACCCCAATGTAACAATATTTACAATATCCAAGATATGGAAGCAACCATGTCCATCATGTTGATGTATGGTGAAACCAATACAATATTGTAAAGTAATTAGCCACCAATTTAAATAAATAAATTTATATTTTTTAAAAAGAGATGAATGGATAAAGATGTGGTAGACATATACGATGGACTATTACTCAGCCATGTAAAAGAATGAAATGCTGCCATTTGCAGCAATGTGGATGGACCTAGAGAATCTTGTTTAGTAAAATAAATCAGAGAAAGATAAATATTATATGTTGTCACTTATATGTGAAATACATATATAGCAAAAGAGAACCAGATGTGCAGATATAGAGAATAAGCTAGTGTTGTCAGTGGGGAGAGGGAAAGGGGAGGGGCATGCTAGAAGCGTGGAATTAAGAGATACAACTACTACGTACAAAATAGACCAGCGAAAGGACATATTGCAAACACAAAGAATTATAGTCAATGTCTTAGAATAACTTTCAATGGAGTACAAATTATGAAAATACTGAATCCCTATGCTGTCCACCTGAAGCATACAATACAATAAATCAACTATGCTTCAGTTAAAAAATAACAATAATAAAAGTGTCATCATCCGAAAGGAAGGCTAATAAGCACCCTTATTAGTCCAGGCAGCCTCACAGATACCGGAGGCTTGGCTCCAGATCTCTGCAATAAAACTAACGTTGCAACAAAGCAAGTCACAGGGGCAGGGGCGTTGGCAGGAGCAGGCTAGGGCAGGGGAAGAAGCTCAGAGAGGATGTGGGTTAAGAGAAAGTCTAGAAGGATCCCCTGGGGCTGTGGAGCATACAGCACATCCTAGGACTGACCCCCTCTGAAGGCAAGGAGCTGGCCTTCAGTACCCTTCAGCAGACAGTCTGACTATGTTCCCCTGTCCTGGAGGTGGGTGAACTCTGAGCCAGAAGTTCTCTTTTGCTGCTGCAGGCAGCAAAAGCCAAGTATCACCATCCAGAGATGGGGCAGCTGGAGCTGTGAGCAGCCCACACTCATGGGAGTGGGGGGGTCAGGCACACCACCCGGGATGGGGTCCAGGTGGGGCGCCATTAGCATCCAGTGCAGGTACGAACGCCTGCAGAGTAGGTACCCGTGGAGGCAAGAAATTGCAGAGAGGGCTGGTGATGACGGAGCAGCGGCTCAGAGAGTGATGAGAAGTCGCCGGAAACAGGAACGGGGTGAGCTCAGCCCCTGAACCTGAAGCATCTCCTTGTGACTGTGAGAGGGAAGAAGACACGCGTGAGGGGTCCGCGCTTGCTGCTTTCCCGGAATCCGATATAAAGCGAGAAGGATGGACACCCTGCCACCTGCTGGCCTGGCCGCCGGCGCAGCGCAAAGCATGTGCAGGCTGCAGAGAGGCGGTGGCTCTCGGCCAAGGTCTGCCTGTGAGCAAAGAAGCCCAGTCGCCCGCCTGCGAGGTATATAGAATATCTGCAGCCACAAAACAAGTGATCAGAGAGGTAAAAGCCAAAGATGCACAAAGCAAAAGCAGAGAAGATGCCCAGCTTCCCTCTGTGAAGCTGACACGCAAAAGGCAGAAAGAGACGAAACACGGGATTCAGAGCAAGGCTGGAAACGGCAAATCCCACGCTGCCGGGGACCTCAAGCGAGGAGGCGAGGACTAGCACAGAAAAACAGGTTACTGCACAGAGGGAGCAGTTTCTATTCAACTAGAAACTACGATCACTCGCGTGCGCGCGCGCGTGTGTGTGTGTGTGTGTGTGTGTACGCGCGCGCGCGTGCACGTGTGTATGTCAGAAAGGGCCCCCAATTTTTGTGTTGGGAGCTGCTGCTGCTGCTGGCTTGATCAGGAAAAGTGGAAAGCATACAAGCAGCCATGGTTCCACGTGTATCACACACACACACACATATGAGAATGCTGCCTTCCTCTTCTCTGAGTCAAGCTTTGTCTCTTCTGCCCAAGAGAAAGGCTTTGATCCCTCGATCCCGTAGAAACCTGCAGGGAAAAAATCTCTGGGGGCTTCTGCCCGCAGCTCACTCCTCTGAACTGAGACACAGGCCAGGAGGCTAGGAGGGGAAACCAACCTTCAGAAACACTCTAGGGGACATCCTTGGCAGTTCAGTGATTAAGAATCTGTATTTCCAATACAGGAGATATGGATTCGACCCCTGGTCGGGGAACTAAGATCCCACATATCTCACGGTACAACCAAAAAATAGAATTAAAAAAAAAAAAAAAAAAAACGCTAGATTATTTTTTTCAATGCCAGCTCATCACACAGCCTCTGTCTTCTTTGCCCAACCTCAAAAATCCATGTGAAGATTAATTTCTGCCAACCTCTTCTGGCTTGCTTGCCCTCTCAGCCATCAGCCTCGCCCAGGTGCATGGAGATCTTAGGTGGGTCTCCATCTAGTGGTCCTTGACTGGCCGCAGCAGCACCCAGGAGCTTGTTAGAAGAGCAAGTTTTCAGGCATCACCTGAGAGAAGTCAGAAGCTCCAGAGTCAAGACCAGGAACCTGTGTTGAAAAGAACTCTCCAAGTGGCCCCTATGCCAAGTGTGAGGATCCCTGCTTCTGTCTGAACCTTAACCAACAGAGAACGCTATGGTCTTCCAAGAGTTGTGATCTTGGGTCTCCAGTTAGCTGCCAGGGAAACCAAGTCTGAGACTAGGAGCCAGTCCTAGAGGATGGAGCACTAACCCCTAGAGAAGGGGTGAGGGAGGTGAACAAGGATATGGTCTCCACTGGGAAGCCCTTCAGCCTGACCCAATGAAGAGCTCCGGGGCACAAATAGCATCCCAGAGCCAGTCCCATTCTGGGCAAAGAGAGCAGCTTTTGTCCCCCTGTCGCCAGGCAGCTCTGCACTGCCCTCCCCACCAGGGCTGGTCCCAAGCCTCCTGGGTGTGGCCACTTTTCCTGGGAGTTAATTCCCAGAGGAGAGCATCTCTGAGCCACCCGCAGCCCAGACTCAGAGCAGCAGGGGAACTCGTGCAATAAAGGGACTCGGTTGGGGTCCCTTCCATTTAAACCCCCAGGATTCCTGTAAATCCCAAGCCTTCAGGATATCCGACCTGAGGACTGAGGCTCGACGGGGAGGCTCCTGGGTGAATTCCCCTCCCAGGGCTGCCGTAGCAACGTAGCACACACTGGGTGGTTTCGACAGCAGAAACTTACTGTCTCATGACTCTGGAGGTTAGAAGCTGGAGACCACAGTATTGGCAGGGCCAGGCTCCCACCCAGGGCTCTCCAGTCAGTCCATCCTGGCTTCCTCCTAGGTTCTGGTCCCAGCAGCCCTTGGCGTTCCCTGGCTTGTAGACACAGCACTCCAGGCTCTGCTGCCGTCCTCTTGTGGCCTTGTCCCCGCAGGCCTGTGACCATGAACTCTCTTTCTGTTTCTTGTAAGGATATCAGTCCCTGGGTTGACAGCAGTCATTGAGTTTAGGGGCCACCCTAACCCAGCTTCATCTCCCCCAGACCCTTGACTGCTTACATCTGCCAGGACTCTGTGTCCAACAAGGTCACATCGGTAGGGACCAGGGACCAGAACTTCAACGTGGCTATGGTGGGGAGACAGACACAAGTCAATTCACAGCCCTGAGGATGACTCAACGTGCCGCAGAGGCGACCCCACATAACTCAACATCCAAGGAAACTCTTAGGTCGGTCCCTTGAGCAGGAAGCTGCTAATCAGTTCAGTTCAGTCGCTCAGTCATGTCTGACTCTTTGCGACCCCATGAATCACAGCACACCAGGCCTCCCTGTCCATCACCAAATCCCAGAGTTCATTCAGACTCACGCCCATCGAGTCAGTGATGCCATCCAGCCATCTCATCCTCTGTCGTCCCCTTCTCCTCCTNCTGGGAGGGATTGGGGGCAGGAGGAGAAGGGGACGACAGAGGATGAGATGGCTGGGTGACATCACTGACCTGATGGACGTGAGTCTGAGAGAACTCCGGGAGTTGGTGATGGACAGGGAGGCCTGACGTGCTGCGATTCACGGGGTCGAAAAGAGTTGGACATGACTGAGCAACTGAACTGAACTGAATCTGTAATTTCCAGTGGTTGGGCATCACAGTAAGCAATGATGTTCTCCACACTGGAAAACCCTGATTTTTTCTAAGGATTTAAATGTATGTTTTACAGCTCTGCCTGCAGAGTAAGATACAAAAATACTGTCTTAAGGGACTTTTTAGTTGATAGAATTTTTACTCTTTTACTTATATAATACGAGTTTTGCAGACATGAGAGGTCTCAAGTAGGTTTTGGAGGTGAATAGGTTATAAGTTATAAATAGATTAGTGGTATGGTGAAAACCTTGACTCAAAAAACTTTATGAAATTTTTCCAAATAACATTACCTAAGAATATTTTCTCTGGGAGAGAGAATTTCCAGAGAGCGCACACAATGGCTACAAATATATTCCATGAGGTAGAGGGCAGCTGGTGCCTGGAATATCAGTGCCCATGTGGGAAATCATGTGATAGACCCAACTTGAACAGACATCAAAACAGGACAGGCTTCTAGAGGCAAGGAGAGTTCATCTGGTCTAGTCTAGGTACCCCTTTAAGCCAGTGATCTCCAACTGTACTCAGCAAGTCTGTCTTAGGAAAATCAGGAGTTATTTTCTAAAAGTTACTTCCCTGAACTCCACCTCTTGTCAGGTATTTTCACCCATGTGGAAGCAATTGTATGATTAGCAGGTACTCAGTTTTTACTATAAAGATCTGTACAGTTTGGGGACGACTTATAATGGAAACTATGTGTTTCCCAAAGGGGAAAGTCAGCTTCTCACAAAACTGAAAAAACAGCACTCTTAATAGGATAGGAAGATTTTCACAGAACATGTGTATTTAGGTTTGTTTACATATTTTTCAAGACCTGCGATTTCAACCAATTAGCTATTTTCCATCAAGAAATACTATAATGATAGATATATAATGGCAGCCAAGTGTTTTACAAAAAGGAATGTGCTGATTTGAATATACACAGAGTTGTTCTTTTCTGTGTAAAACATCATATGCCAAAATGGCTAAACTTCTTTTCATTAATTTTTATTGGAGTATAGTTACTTTACAATGTTGTGTTTGTGTATATATATATATCCCCTCATTTTTATATTTCCTTGCCATTTAGGACACCTCAGAGCACTGAGTATATTTTCCTGTCCTGTACAGTCTGTTCTCATTAGTTATCCATTTTATTCATCGTATCAATAGTGTATATATATCAATCCCAATATCCCAAAGCATCCCACTGTCTCTTTCCTTCTTTGTATCCATAAGTGTTCTCTCAGTTCAATTCAGTTCAGTTGTGCAGTCATGTCTGACTCTTTGTGACCCCATGGATCACAGCATGACAGGCCTCCCTGTCCATCACCAACTCCCAGAGTTTACCCAAACTCCTGTCCATTGAGTCAGTGATGCCATCCAACCATCTCATCCTCTGTCATCCCCTTCTCCTCCCACCTTCAATCTGTGTCATTATTTCTGCTTTGCAAATAAGTTTGTCTGTACCATTTTTTCTAGATTCCACATGTAAGTGTTAATCTATGATGCTGGTTTTTTTTTTTAGTTACTTCACTCTGTATGACAGTCTCCAGGTCCATCCACATCTCTGCAAATGGCACTATTTCATTCCCTTTTATAGCAGAGTAATATTCCATTGTATATCAATGGAGTATCATCTATTCCATTGCATATATTGCATTGTATATATCACCACATATATCTTTATCCATTCCTCTGTTGGCAGACATTTAAGTTGCTTCCATGTCCTGGCTATTGTAAATAGTGCTGTAATGAACATTGGCGTGCATGTATCTTTTGAATTTTGGTTTTCTCTGGGTACATGCCCAGGAGTGGGATTGTTGAGTCATATGGTAATTCTATTTTAAATTTTTTGAGGGACCTCCATGCTGTTCTCTGTAGTAACTGTACCAATTTAAATTACCACCACCAGTGTAGGAGGATTTCCTTTTTTTCCACGCCCTCTTCAGTATTTATTGTTTGTAGTTTTTTGATAATACCCATTCTGACTTGTGTGAAAGTGGTTGAACTTTATAAACTTCTTTTCTTTACTATCATTAAGTGCTTGCACAAAGAGAGAAAAATATACAATATAGATGAGGAGCCAAATTATGAACTAAATAAAGACATAACAATTTAACTAAATGAAGACATAAACAATCATCAGCTTTTTAAAAGAGAAGTTAAAATCATTTTGAATAAATTAGATTATCAAATAAAATGTTTCATGATTTTAATGAGAGCATTAAATCAATATGTGAGTGAAACCACAAATTTTAAAGTTGTGATCCTCTAAGGCTTTGCTGAGGGAATTCCATTTGATAATGTGATCTAGCCTCTTAATTTATAGCCACTTGGGATGCACTAATGAAAGACTAGCATTCATTAATTCATACAACACATATGAAAGTCAAGTTAGACACCAGGTGTCGTAAAGGAACCTGCAGTCAGGTGGAGAAAGTGGGCAGGTAAACATTAATTATACATGAAGTGATCAGTTCCCCAAAAGAGGTCTATAGAGATATGAAACATAGGAAGGAGGAATTAGAGAAGGTTTCGCAGAGGAAGTGCTCTTTGAGCTCAAGTGTGAAGGACAAGGAAATCTTAAACAAAAATATGTGCAAAATACCAACCACATTGGCTGGTTCAGTGCACGGATACAGTTAATATAAATCCTTTTGTCCTCTCTCCTGATATTCTTTCCAGTTGTAAATTGTTATTATTAAGATATCTCTAGATCTCTTAAACTTCAACCTGGCAGTTGCATTCTATAATTAACCCCCCCGAATAACCAATATGAAGATTGAGACACAATCATCAAAATATGAATCTCGACTTGATTCACTCATACATGCCTATTGTTTAGAAGTTGTTCATTATTACAGTTTTTCCTGTGTGAACTTTAGATGGCTGATATATTGCACTTGGTTCTGGGTACCAAATTCTTATAGAGACATGAGTAAACATAAGTCTATAGAAGAAGATCCCCTGAAGAAGGAAATGGCAACCCACTCCAGTATTCTTATCTAGGAAACCCCATGGACAGAGGAGCCTGGCAGGCTAATACTGTCCAGAGGTTCACAATGAGTCTGACATGACTGAACGAGTAAGCACGAATGTAACATTTCCAAGTGATATACCCAAGAGTAGTAATAGAAGTTGCAAGGTGATAAAATTTGACTTAATTTAGGGAAGAATTTTCTGATGATCTAATACTTCCTATCAAACTTGAGGCAGACAATCTGGTGGGAACTTGGTGAATTATATTCAAATGGCATGTTATTAGTTGGACAAATATATAGAAAAGTCTATTTCAGTGTTCTGATTATCTGATTCTGTATCTAATATAAGCTTCTGGTTTTTTTTTGTTTTTTTTAGCTTTTTTTCCCCCAGAATAACAAATGATTCACAAAACTATTTGATAAGTCATTCCTTGAAATTTGGGGCCACAAATCATGTATCTAACACACCATCATGCAAAACATAGAAACATGTTGATAACTAATCATTTCTTAATATTTGTAGTATAAATGAAGGAAAAAAAATAATCTTGATATTAATTGACAGCCTTTGAAAATGCCCCATATGTTTGGAATAGAATCAGGGCCCTCGCAAAGATCAGAAAGCAATGTCCTACAGTGAGAAAATTGATACCATGAAACAGCAGTTCTCTTTGAAGCTCAGAGCAGAGGTCCACTGAGGAAAGTTAAACACACAGAAGTCAAGATTTGCTAACTACGGGGGTAAAAAATCAGCACCTGGAACCATTTCAGGCAAAACAGTAATTTCTAGCAGCGGCGAATTGTCAAGAGTGGGTCAAAGAGAACTAATGAAACCATCCTTTCCTCCCCAAATCTCTTGTCTGCTATAGCCCTTATAGCAACTCCAGAGTAGGATCAGAGGACTTCAGAGGCCAAAGGGCATTTGTCTAAACATCTGTGGAGTTCGGGGACATGTTATCATTTGAAACTACTCAGTAATACGATGTGGACCGTGGACAGAATTTGTTGGACTTAGTTCCATGGAGATAGTCAAACAGTAACATCAACTGAAAGTAAACATTACAAACATGCTTTTTTAAAGGAGCCAGTTAATCTGAGATTTCATTTACTAAATCATCTGGACAAACACTCCTGACACAACCCCTCTGCCCACCCCCAAACCATTCCACACACCAAGTCTTTCTTTTTAATTCTCATAAATAAAATTAATTATTTTATAGTGAACAACTCAAGGGTATTTAGTACTTTTACAGTGTTCAATAACCAACATTTTTATGTAGCTCCCAAACATTTTTATCACCGCAAAGAGAAAGTCCATATCCATTAAGCAGTTATTCCCCATCTCCCTCTTCTCCCAGTCCCTAGCAACCCACCAATCCATTTTCTGTCTATACACATTTACCTACTCTGAATAGTTCATGTAATTGGAATAACACAATATGTGACCTTTTGTGTCTGGTTTCTTTCCCTTAGCCAAGTTTTATAAAGAAAAAAATTCTATATGATTTTTACCATGCTTTATTTTGTGGTTCAAAAACTTTATTTTGGATGTCAATATTTATACTCTTTGTACAGCTCTCTACACAATGTATTTACTCCCTTCACATATTATTTGAACCTTACAACAATCTTATAAAGTAGGCAGTAATGACCTTATTATTACTATTTCACAAGTGATAATATTGAGACAAGGAGAGCTTGTCCAGCATCCCACAGTAAAATTATTGAGTGCTTTCCAGTCTTCATGTTCTACTGCCTTTTCTAAAGAATTGCACCACACAGCTTGTATCAGACCTCTTGCAAACATAGAGTACTTACACCTGTATCTTTAAAATCTCAAAAGCATATTTTAAATGAATAAATGAAAATAGTGTTTGGATACCCTATTACAATTTGCACTCAATAGAGAGCTATTTTGACACATAATATTTACGTAGGACTGGAAATAAACTGAGCACATAAAACCAAATCTCCACTTGGAATCACATGGAAACCAGTTCAACGCCATGTCTTTGGACCTTGGATGGTATCTAAGTCTTGGTTGTGTTGTCTATAGAGTAAGAAGGTTCAATATAAATGACCCCTAAGGCCTCTTCCAGATCAAAATGCTAGGCCAACCCTAGGCTGAACTCAACACTGAACTCAGTTTCATCTATACAAGGTCAGTAACTATTTGAAATCAATCAAATTTTCATTCATGACTATTACCAACAGTCATCCCTTCTTGCTGAATTTTTTCAAGAAATTGAGAATGTTCTTGATCAAGCTAGCTATTTCAGATTTTATTGACTAAAGGATATCTATATAAATAGACAGTTTGCAAAGAGATCTAATTAATTTGGTGATGGCCAACTTCTTGACTTTCTAGAGTAGCACACTATTTCAGACATTTCTCTATATTTAAGCTGCTCATTCCATCGTAGAACTGCCCATATTTATCACTTTTGAAATTTGCAGTCAAAACAAGACTGCCAAACAGCATCTTTAGTATGTTTGTAGACACACTTTTTTTCAACCTGGTACTCAAACCCAACCATTTATTTTCCATCAACCAAAAATTAACATCTGAGTCTTATTATGCCATTTCCATAGATTTTCCGTGGTCAGGTTTTATTTTTAACTGTGGCTCCAGCAATTCTTCCCAGGAATGGGAAGTAGTCAAATTTAGCAGGTCTAGACTGCCATCTAGAGACCAGAATTTGCATTCCAAAGTCCTGGTCCTCAGTGAGCTTGCTCTTTAACAAAAAGTAGCAATCTGCTGAATAAAGAAGCTCCAGTTTGCTTTGGCAAAGTGGGAGATGCCCCCTGAATCTAGAAAAGAGAAAGACCAGAGCAAGGAACTCTGGTGGTCCAATTCTGAAAGTCCTCCAGTTACTGAAGAATTAGGTGACCGTGAGAGACATTAATGAGAATGAGTAGGCAGAGTCCTGCACCCTGAGACAAGAGTGATTCTTTAATTTGCTGTTATAAGTGAATCCCTTTTGCTGGAGGTGGAAACTGCACTGCAGGCCACTTAGGATTTTCCTTGCAGCATCAGCCAGAAAGGCAAGAGTCCTCCAGGGCAGTGAAAGCTGCAAAAGCCCTTCATTTTATGTGAGAATCCAGTCTTTATAGTCCTCATAAAACTCAGATGTGGTTTCCGTTTTCTGCTTGATTGTAGCTTAGTTTCTATATCCTAGGCACACTTGCTATCATCTTTTGCTTATTGTCTCTGCAGCTTTGAAGGACCAGAAGTGCCTGTATTTATGGAATTTATATCTAAAGATCTTACTGTTTCTAGTGTTTCATTAGGAAGTGCGTAGTTTAGAAAAATCTCCCCCCTTCCTACTCTTTTCCCCAAAGTTGTCCTTCAGGGCCCTGTGCTAAGGCCATCTGTTTCATCAGACAATCTTTTGATGGATGTGAAGAGGCTGGCTGGAGAGGTACAGGGCTGAGACTGAAGTGGCTGAGAATTAATTAACTGCATATCCATTTGGTAACCGTGCCCAGAAGTTCAACTACGGGAATGTTTTATAAATCAAAAATAACAACTATTATAGTTAACCTCAAATGCATAGGCCACAAGAGTCTCTGCTTTGCCGATGCTAATTAAGTGGTCAAATCTCTCCAACAGAATGTCACCCATGAGTCTCTCAGTTCATGATGAGAACTGAAAAAATATATATTATCTTGAAAAAATTTTTATAAAAATGTAGGATGAAGTACACTATACTCATCTAAAGTTCCAGTGATGTAATTTTTGGCTAGATCTCAAGGAACTTTTAAATCCAAAAATTACTTTTGTTGCAGGTTATATTAAACAGGAAAATTACTTTTGTTGCAGGTTATATTAAACAGGTCTGGAAAACAGGCACTTCAGTATGGTGTGGTAGAAAAAACTTGAGTTTTAGAGTCAAAGCCACTGAGTATTGAATCTCTGCTTACACTCATCAGAGTGTAAGCAATTTTCTGTTCTATAACCATTAGGGAAAATGACATGAAGAGTTACTGTGAAGATTAAACAGAATGACATCTGAAAGCCCCCGCACATAGTAGATGCATAATAAACGCCCATGCTATTTTTTTGTTTTGAACATCTGCCTTTCTTACCCCAGTGATGCTCTGCAGCTAGAAATCATAATATTGGGTCTGATAATTTTGCATCATCCCTAGAACACTAGAGCTTCTAAAGCAATGCTTAAGCTTGAATGTGTGTATGCAGCATGTGTAGGTCTGGTTAAAATGCAGGTTCTGATTCAGGAGGCCTAGAGCAGAGCCTGAGATTGTCCGTTTCTGGCAAGCTACCAGGGTATGCTGAAGGCCTGAGGACCACCTTTTGATTTGCACACCTCTAATGATGCTGAAGCTGAAACTCCAGTACTTTGGCCACCTCATGCGAAGAGTTGACTCATTGGAAAAAACTCTGATGCTGGGAGGGATTAGGGGCAGGAGGAGAAGGGGACGACAGAGATGAGATGGCTGGATGGCATCACTGACTCGATGGACATGAATCTGAGTGAACTCCAGGAGTTGGTGATGGACAGGGAGGCCTGGCGTGCTGCGATTCATGGGGTCACAAAGAGTCGGACACGACTGAGCGACTGAACTGAACTGAACTGAAACCAAGGATTGGCAAACTATTTGCTGCCTCTTGGTGAACCTCCTGTGTTTGTAATCAAGTGTTATTAGAACACAACTACACACATTTATTCATGTAATATCTAGGGCTGCTCTCCAACTACAATGGCAGAACTTACTCTCTGGCCCCTAGAGTTTCCTGACCCTCTCTAAACCATTCTCTCTCTTGTTTCAGACGTGTAGATGAAGTTAATCATTGACAGAAGCATGTGGAGGGCTGGGAGGGGAATAGAGGACAGAATAAGAGGGAAGGATGGCTATTTGCATCAGCTCCCTATTGCTGCTGTTACAAGTGACCACAAAACCAGTGGCTTAAAACAACACATAATTAGCTTACAGTTCTGTGGCTGGAAGTCTGACAAGGGACATTAGCAGGACTACCATTCTTCTGGAGGTTCTAGGGGAGAATCTCTTTCCTTGTCATTTCCAATTCTGGAGGCTGCCTTCATCCTTTGGCTCAAGGCCCTTTCCTCCATCTCCAAAGTCAGCAATATTGGTGTCTCTCTGACTCATCTCTGTCATCACCTATCTCTGACCACAGCTGGGGGAAGTTCTGCTTTTAAGAATGAATGTAATTAAATTAGGCACACCAAGATCTAGATAATCCAGCCAAATCCTCACATCTAGAAGTCTTCACTTAGTCACATTTCCAATGTGAAATAACATATTCAGAGGTTCCGAGTTTTAAAGTGTAAGCATCTTTGGAGATTCTGCCAACTGTACTACCTTAAAGCACATTCTTCAAAGTGATAATTTTCCAATCATCTTACTGCCATAATATGTTATTGTAGATCATAGTAGTCTTTACATATGATGAAAAGNTACTCTCTGGCCCCTAGAGTTTCCTGACCCTCTCTAAACCATTCTCTCTCTTGTTTCAGACGTGTAGATGAAGTTAATCATTGACAGAAGCATGTGGAGGGCTGGGAGGGGAATAGAGGACAGAATAAGAGGGAAGGATGGCTATTTGCATCAGCTCCCTATTGCTGCTGTTACAAGTGACCACAAAACCAGTGGCTTAAAACAACACATAATTAGCTTACAGTTCTGTGGCTGGAAGTCTGACAAGGGACATTAGCAGGACTACCATTCTTCTGGAGGTTCTAGGGGAGAATCTCTTTCCTTGTCATTTCCAATTCTGGAGGCTGCCTTCATCCTTTGGCTCAAGGCCCTTTCCTCCATCTCCAAAGTCAGCAATATTGGTGTCTCTCTGACTCATCTCTGTCATCACCTATCTCTGACCACAGCTGGGGGAAGTTCTGCTTTTAAGAATGAATGTAATTAAATTAGGCACACCAAGATCTAGATAATCCAGCCAAATCCTCGCATCTAGAAGTCTTCACTTAGTCACATTTCCAATGTGAAATAACATATTCAGAGGTTCCGAGTTTTAAAGTGTAAGCATCTTTGGAGATTCTGCCAACTGTACTACCTTAAAGCACATTCTTCAAAGTGATAATTTTCCAATCATCTTACTGCCATAATATGTTATTGTAGATCATAGTAGTCTTTACATATGATGAAAAGATGTTAGACCATATGACTGGAAGATAATAGAGAAGGTACTCCAAGGGTTATTTTTATATGCTTCTTTTGCCACCAAACAAGGATGTAGACTCACCACCCAAGGATACCTTATGCATCTCTGCAGACAGTTCACTGCCCAGCTGAAAAGGATGCCTTGAAGTAGGTCAGTACACAAATTACACAAGCTTACACGGCAATCTTACCCATCATACCCCAGCCACCTGCCCCTGAGATAAGAATGTGTCTTTCACTGTTGTCCATGATTAAATTAAATCTTTGCAATTATTTTCTTTAGCTTTCATTGTTCATAAAATAATATGCCCACATTGATGTCTTTTGATAAAATTAATCACTGATGAGTTAAAATCAACTTGAAAGCAAAATAAAGTAGAAAAAATAATACCTTAATAGCTATGGACTGAAGCTTAAAAATAAACTCTAGTCACTTAACCCTGACACAGTAAGATAAAGCAATCCAGAACCCAAGACTGCAAGAAGGAGGGGAAATGCTGACCTGTGGCACTGGGCAAGAAAGCCAGGAAAGGAATAAAGGGAAGTGAAGGGAACTCTCACTGGAATACTTTTTTCAGTTGCATCTGAAGCCCAATGAGGAAGGTTTCAGATATGAATCACTGACAGCTGTCTGCTAGGCTGTTACGCTTAATCCTTTACTTTCTGAGTATGTCATGGTACTCCATAAAAAGGCTTATTGCCTAAGCTGTTCTAAGTTCATTCTCTTCAACAATGCCAGAAATATAATAACAGGTAAGCGACCAAGAAAATAAGTGACCAACTATTGTATAAGAATGCATTTTGCTAAAGGTCAAGATAAATTATCATGAAATCCTTAAAGATGCTGTTATGTGGTTGCTGGGGGACAAAAGGTTTCTTTTCAGAAAAGATTCTTAGAAGCAGAGGCTGCTGTGTTTCAATCCTCAGCTAACTTTTAGTTAATGACTCTTGCCTTTTCTCCTACTGGCTCTGCTTATTAAAAGGAGAATGCAGTCTGGAGTGTGTGCTGTCAGAATGAACAGCAGGGTCAGTCACTAATCCCAAATTGTATGCTCCCAGGATGCCTGCTACAGAATGAGGAAATGCTTACATTTGATTAACCTTCCAGGTGGAGAAAGGGAGGCAGCCAGGGGTCTGCAGCTACATGACATGGTATAATGGTAGTTTTAAAATATAGCATTCCTAGAGGAAGCAAGGGAAAAGGCAATGGCATTCCACTCCAGTACTCTTGCCTGGAGAGTCCCATGGACAGAGGAGCCTGGTGGGCTGCAGTCCATGGGGTCGCTGAGAGTCGGACACGACTGAGTGACTTCACTTTCACTTTTCCCTTTCATGCATTGGAGAAGGAAATGGCAACCCACTCCAGTGTTCTTGCCTGGAGAATCCCAGGGACGGGGGAGTCTGGTGGGCTGCCATCTCTGAGGTTGCACAGAGTTGGACATGACTGAAACAACGCAGCAGCAGAGGATGCAAGAAAAGTCGCAGCACAGGGTGCTGACTTAGTGTAATGAGTGAAGATCATGTCTCTACAATAGCAAGCAAACTTGGAGGGGAAGAACATTGCCAACCTGGACATTCATTTTCTTCAAAATATTTATAACAATATACAATAATCCCTTATGTCTGTGTGATGCTTTATGGAGTACAGAATGTTTCAAGGGCACCACCCCATTTGATCTTCCCCACTGTCCTTTGTGACAAAGGGTTAGAGCTGAGAAGCACTTTTCAATTTCAAAAAAAAAAAAAAAAAAATCTCCTCATTAGCTGTCAATGCACTATTTCTTGTCCTGGCCTTTTCTTTAACAATTTCTTTACATACAATGAAAGGGGAAAAAATACCATTGGGTGAGTCAAGGGGATATTGGGCGGATAGGGGATAGATAAAACCATGTAGCTTGGAAGGATATCTCCTGAAAATATGAGTGAAAGAAGGCACAAGCCCTCTTCTATCTCTGGGGCTCCAAGTACAATANCAATTTCTTTACATACAATGAAAGGGGAAAAAATACCATTGGGTGAGTCAAGGGGATATTGGGCGGATAGGGGATAGATAAAACCATGTAGCTTGGAAGGATATCTCCTGAAAATATGAGTGAAAGAAGGCACAAGCCCTCTTCTATCTCTGGGGCTCCAAGTACAATAAGAAAAAAAATCTATCAAGTTTATAAAAAATAGTTTAATTCTATTGCTAGCATTATTTGCTAATTAAGTCAAAAGTCAAAATTTGATATTTTTGTGAATATGAGGCCCAGACCAATGGCACCCCTAGAGACCCAGCAATAGCTACTGCTCTTGGTATGCTACTGCAAGATGGCAGTGGACTAATTAGAGGCAGTTCTTTAATCTCTCAAGAAAAGTATGCTTTTGTACTTATTTCCCCTCTGCGTTTGATTCCATATCCATGCATTGAACAAAATCCTATTTGCTTTCAAGATCAAGTTTAGATACCATATTCACCATGAGGTCTTCTCAACAGCATTTTTTTGTTCTGTCTGTTCCAGTGTGTCAATTATGACTACCATGTTATGTCATACATGTGCTTTCCATGCTCTCCTTCCTGGTAGAGTCTGAGTTCAAAGGAGTTGGGGATGGAGTAAAACATCTAGCATTTTGAAGGTACTCATGTTTGCTGAATAAATGAATGAATGGAAAAATAAAGCGAGAAGAGTTACCATAAAATAATCAAGCCCAGTGGCACCAGATTGGATCAAATACATGTTAGGAAACCTAAGACATATATGTTTACACAGGGCAATTTTTCAAGCAGAATTATTCCTGACTCTTTATCCTAAGGGTTCTCATCATTAGCTTGATGTGATCATTTTACCACACAACTGATGTAGATGACATGTGTAGGTAATGCGTATGTTTATAATTGTTTACTCCAGTCAGCTGTGCCTGATTTATAAAATAGAACTTCTTCATTCTGCCCCATCTTAAAAGTCTGCATTTTCTTCTCCTGCCTCACATCCCACAGATTAATACCAATAAGGTGTATATCCCAGAAATTCCTTTCCACTTTAAAGTCAAAAGCACCTGAGTCTTCTAAAACTGGGCTTCTTAAGCTAATGAGGCTCTGGATTCTCATCCACTTACCAACAGCATTTTAAACCTGTGACAGCAGATGAAAACTCACACTTCTATACCTTGTTCACTCTGTTCAGGCACACATTCTTAAACCACCCTTAGTTATAAATAGAATAAAAAATGTACCTTATTGATGCCAAATTGGAATTCCAAAGCTGACGAAAGTGCCCGTGATTACAAACCAAACCTTCACACAAAAACCTGGCACGAATCAACCTTCTTTCAGAAGTTTCTAATTCCTTTGTGTGAGAACATTTTTAATAAATATACCCAAGTAGACTTTATTCTACACAGAAAGCAACTGTGATAAGAAATAGTAGTGGGCACTTTTGCTTGAGTTAAGGTTGTAATTTCAAATGGAAATACAGCATGAATTCTTTGGAAAGGAGAACTTGCTGGAACGTTAACTTTTCAGTCATCAGAGGGCATTTCTGGATGTTTGTCTTTATCTCTAATTTTCTGCACAGCTATTTGTTACCCTGATAACAGTGTGTTTTATAGCTGCTCTCCATTAACCAGTGCTATAGTTTTATGAACCATGCAGAGAAAGTGGAGGAGTTGCTCAGCCTCCTTGGGAGTTATTTTGCTGTTGATTTTCAAAGGAATTGAAATCTTTGTTCAGGCAAAATGGAAAGGGGGTTGTTTTATTATTGGCTAACCCCAAAATGTAGCAATTGGCTGGACTCAAATCTATGTCTTAAGTTTGCACAAAATGATAAAAAAAAAAAAAAGCAGTCCTAGCTATTCAAATAACTATGAAATCGTCATGACTTATTTCTCAAAAGAAAGGGGAAAATATAAGCACGTGGAAGGGCATTGTTCCTCTCCTTTATTTAAAAAAAAAAAAAAGCCTTGAAATATGTTTTAAAATATTTTATGAGGTCACACTAAAAAAAGAGTAATTGGAAGAAAAATTCTGCTTGTCTAAGCGAAGAGCACATTTGTAGCGGTAGGGTAAATGTTTTATCGATTGAGAAGCTGGGAAACTCAAGTCATTACTCACCATGGGCTAAAGAATAATTGCTAATGCTCTGGCGGAAAGATTAAAAACAGTTTCTGGAAGTATTTCTTACAATGATCAATGGTGTATCATCCCAGGCCATTGGATCTTCAATAACATTTTTTCCCTTTTGGGATACAATCAATTTTTATAATATGATTCATTTGCCAGTGGGCATGCTTTCTTCATACGATGAAAAGGCACTTATGCATCTTATATTGTTGAAAAGTAATCTTATACAGCCCAAGAGCAGGCTGTGGTATAGAAGACTCACTGGAATCCATCTCTATTTTAAATGGGTTTGGGAAGCCGGCTAGGGTGGGGAAGTGGGGGATGGGGGAGAAGTTGTTAGCCTCTCTATTATTGCTTTGTTAACCCTTTGAGAATACATTTAGTACACACTAACAGCAGTCAAGCTCATCCAGGCACAGGGTGGTGACTGAGGGAGCTATTTTAGATTTCAGCATATGCCACAGTGAGTTTAACTCATTTGCAACACTGATTACCCTGGTGGAGCTCTCAGGTCAAGGGTTGCCTTACAGCTGTCTGCTGGCTGCACACATCTGACAAGGTCTTCAGCATCCTGTGGCAGAGCTCAGCTTTAGTCCACGGCTGCTGAATCCATCAGTTTATCTGAGCTTTAATAAATAACAGCTTCAGCCATGAGAGGATGTGCTTACTCCAAAATTTCTCCCGGGAGAGAAAGTGCTGAAAGCTTAGGCACAGGACCTTTCAGACTCCACTTGCCATTAAGACTTGTGTTGAGGGAAATTCGTGGCCTCATCACCAGGATCTGCCAATTGTGGAAGCCAAAAAAAAGAGTCATAGAGCCAAGCTCAGGAAATGGTCTTATGTTCTTTTGAAGGGTGACATGAACCCAGCCTCGACTTTTGTTTGAATCTGAGTACAATGGCTTTTATGAGATTACAGAGAGATTAATCCACCTTCTGCCCATTCCAAATTCTTCTCATTCAGTACCCTGGCTCTGCATCCAAAAAAGTGAACATTCAAAATTAAAACAAACAAAACAAAATTTAAAAAATATGTTTTAGATTGTCTACGTTTCAAATATTTCCTTGTTTGATGAGATCATACCCAAACTGATTTCCTGACACCCCCCCAAAAAAATATTTTTATTTGAGTACTTAGCAGTGTATAAATACTTTTTCATTTTTGCACATTTCTAGTCTATTTAGTGAACCAAATCATTAAATTCCATATCTCTTCTTTTTAATTATTTTCAAAGGAAAAATATTTAATCTTAAGAAAAATAAAAATTAAAAGAAAAAAGTGCTATCTAGAATGATTTAGAGATTTTACTAAATAAAAAAGCCCTTGTACTCCCTAATAGTGTCACTTCAAAATTAGTTTTTTTGAAAGAAAATTTTAAATACTCCTTCTCATCATCATGAAAGTTAATTTTACAGAGTGCTTATTTTGGGCCAGGCACCAAGTAGAAGTTGATAGATAGATAGATATAGATTACTCTATAAGGTAGGATAGTGTTGTTATCTGCACTTTTTATATTAGAAGAAATTGAGACCTAAATACATTAAGTAACTAACCACTAGGTCAAGGGAGGACTAAAAACAGAGCCAGGTTAGCCTACTCTGAAGGTAGGGCTCTTAGCTACCTTTCTGTTTTTCATGCTCATAAATTTCATTGGCTCCCAACTTGCTAAGTGTTTGGGTATAATTGTGTAGGTTGATTTAGCCATCTAAATCTAGAATTGAAGGTCTTCCCTAACCTTCCCAGTGAACCATGCTTCCAATATTATGTTTGGTAGCCAGTGCTTTGTGAATCTTGCCTTTCCACCAAATTACTCTCCTTGCTACTTGATCTACTTATGCCTATTATCTTTCTTGCTTTCCAGCTTTACCTCTGCTATTACAAATATCTCGTCCCAAACTGACCCTGCTAGAAGTTCTTTCTCAGTACGCTAAACTCCTGCTGCATTTGTTTTGTACTGTGCACAGAATATGTTATGTTTCCTTATATTATAGTCACTTAAATGTGTCATGTATTTTATTGTATCCTTGCATTACTGTTGGTGGCCAGCACTATGCAAGAGTCAAATTCTGAATTAACGTTTCCTCAATGAATGAACAAAAAGCATATAGCAATGACAGTCTGCCAAGAATAACCACTGCTCTATTGAGAAAGTCCATTTAAATCATTTCTAGATGAGCAAATCATTCCCTTAATGTAACTTTAGGTTTCTAATTTAATTAAGTTTAATCAGGTCTTAGTCTTTGGATAGTATGTTAGCTTGCTAAGGCTGCCATAACAAAATACACAGACTGAGAAGGTTAAATAATAAAAGCTATTTTCTTTTCATTCTAGAAGCTTTAAGCCCAAGATCAAGTTTGGCAAGTTTGGTTTCTTCTGAGCCCTCTGTTCTTTGCTTATAGACGGTTGCCTTTTCTCTGTGTCCTCATATATTCTTTTTTCTGCACATCCCTGGTGTCTTTTTGTGTATCCAAATATCCTCCTCTTATAAAGTCACAAGTCAGATTTGATGAGGATTCACCATAACAACCTCATTTTCATTTAATCACTTTTCCAAAGACTCTGCCTCTAAACACAATCACATTCTGAGGTACTTAGGGTAAGGGCTTCAACATATGAATTTGGGGGCGACTCAATTCAGCCCGTAACAGATAGCTTTGGGGGAAAGATAGAATGTACAATATTAGGATGAAAACATTCATAAGTCTTAAAAATGGTTACTTCTCAAATTGGCTGACATCCTAAACGTTCAAATACTCTAGAATCCCTGATCCTGTACTCCAGCCTTAGCTTTAAAGAGTGGGCCATTTGTTTAATGGTGAATCTGTCAGCAAATTTTTAAATGCCTGAATTATATAATTTAAAGTGAACGAAGTGAAAACCCAAGGCAATTTCAATTATAGGGCAATTCCTCAACTATAAGGAAGAGTCTCAGAACACAGATTAAGTTATGGTGAGTCGGGCAGGGTGTGCAAAAGTCCTCCTCCAGTATAAACTTAGGAGAGTCTCTCTAGGATGATCTAACAAAGCGTGGCTATTTCCATAATGGCATTTGCTCCAGCTCTTGGGCCAGCACATTTCTGACGCTCCAACGAAGTAGAAAAGAGCTCATAGATTTTTAAGGCTGCAACCCAAGCCAGAGATAGGCTGTTAACAGTTCAAGACAGGGGAAAATTGTAATATATGGCCTCCAAATTTATACTCTTCCTGACCCAGGTAATGAAACATGAACCACACATCCAGCTTTTGATAAAGCAGCACTCACTTGGGCAATGAGAGACTGTAAGTGGGTATTTATTTCTCTGCCTGCCATCCTAAGTTGTCCTTGACTGACAAGGTTTTCACATTAACCCTTTTCTCAGAGGATTCTGAGGAAATTGGCTCCTAGTGATGAAGTCTTATTACATTCACCACGCATGCTTCAGGTTTCCATTTGTGTGTAATTATCTTCGAGCTGTATTCCTGTGTGCTGTTGCTGCTGTTACAGTGATACCATCTTGTTGAGTGATTACAAATAGCCCGATGAAGTGAGGAAGACAATCTCTGCACTAGATTCAGTCAGCCTCCAGTAAACAAAGAGCAGGTTGTCAAAATTTCACATCTCATAGATGCACCCGACTCTGTGAGTGACCCTATATTGAGTCACCAGCCCTTTTGTGTGTTACATGATAGTATGGGAAATTCACTGACCCAGTTTTTGAGAATTATGAAAATGAGGACTGCAAAGTGATATATGATGGAAAGCTTTAGAAACACTGAATAACCATGACTATCATTAATGGGCTTAGGGCAATAAAATATTACTTAATAGAAAAGGAGAAGAAGGGAAGAAGGTCATGGTAGGTGAGGAGGAGAAAGAGCAAAGGAGAGCCTGAAGAGATCAGCAACGCTGTTCCAGAGCTTAGACATCTGTCCATCTTGATACAAATATGACCCAGCATAAACATATTCCTGTAATGAGAAATTTAAAGTGAAACATAAGACTTAGCTCTAAGGAAGGATGAGGGTTGCATGTGTGTGTGTGTTATACATAGGATAGGCAAGGATATTATATTTGGGAAGAAGATGAGATCAGTCTTTGAAGAAGGAAAACTGAAAGGCTGGAAGGAGGGGCTCCATGCCAGTGCCTTATGGAGTAGTAATGAGTGAGACCTCTTCATGGAAGAGGGCACTATTGCAGAAACAAAAAGGATGGAAACCAGGGACAATCGAAGGAGCAGTTTAATCCTGTGGGAGGAGAAAGGATTCACTTTGAAACGAGTCCACTGGCTCAGCTTTTCAGTAGGCTGCCTGCCCAGGGTACATCTTTAAGAAATAGCATGTGGGAAACCACAACTCTACCTGGAGTGGCACAAAGGCAAAGACATCAGAGCTAGGATTGCAACCAGGTGTCACCCCAGAAAACTGAGAGAACAGAAGATCATGAATGGTGGGGGTAGATTCCAGACTCATTCTCTGTCCCCAGACACAAAAACTAACTGGAGGCCTGGAGGAAAATGAAAATAGCAAAAAATGAGTACAAAGTCTTTAATAGGTAGAATGAGCTTTCCTTACCATCTGGGACAAAGATTCCACTGTATTAAATCTAGAAAAGGCAAACAAATCTATAGTAGGCTGCTTGGGAATTGGGGGATAAGGTTGGACAAGAAGGAATGATGAAGGGTAGAGGTTGCAAAGGGTCGTGAGGAAACTTGTGAGTTATGGCTTGTTTCATTGTTTTGATCATGGTGATAGTTTTGCAGGTATCAACATGTCCAAACTTATCAAATTGTACCCTTTATTATATGTTTAATCATAATTCAATAGAGATGTTACACAACCCTAAAATGATTGACTTTTAAGAAGTGATTTTCATTTCAGCACCTTGAAAATCCAGGGGTGTCTTCTTCTGTCTCACTTCAGTTCAGTTCAGTTCTGTTCAGTCGCTCAGTCATGTCCGACTCTTTGCAACCCCATGAATCGCAGCACGCCAGGCCTCCCTGTCCATCACCAACTCCCGGAGTTCACTCAGACTCGCGCCCATCGAGTCAGTGATGCCATCCAGCCATCTCATCCTTGGTCGTCCCCTTCTCCTCCTGCCCCCAATCCCTCCCAGCATCAGAGTCTTTTCCAATGAGTCAGCTCTTCACATGAGTTGGCCAAAGTACTGGAGCTTCAGCTTTAGCATCATTCCCTCCAAAAAAATCGAGGGCTGATCTCCTTGCAGTCCAAGGGACTCTCAAGAGTCTTCTCCAACACCACAGTTCAAAAACATCAATTCTTCGGCACTCAGCCTTCTTCACAGTCCAACTCTCGCATCCATACATGACTACTGGAAAAACCATAGCCTTGACATAGATGGACCTTAGTCAGCAAAGTAATATCTCTGCTTTTGAATGTGCTATCTAGGTTGGTCATAACTTTTCTTCCAAGGAGTAAGCGTCTTTTGATTTCATGGCAGCAGTCACCATCTGCAGTGATTTTGGAGCCCAGACAAATAAAGTCTGACACTGTTTCCACTGTTTCCCCATCTATTTCCCATGAAGTGATGGGACTGGATGCCATGATCTTCATTTTCTGAATGTTGAGCTTTAAGCCAACTTTTTCACTCTCCTCTTTCACTTTCATCAAGAGGCTCTTTAGTTCCTCTTCATTTTCTGCCATAAGGGTGGTGTCATCTGCATATCTGAAGTTATTGATATTTCTCCCAGCAATCTTGATTCCAGCTGGTGTTTCTCCCAGTCCAGCATTTCTCATGATGTATTCTGCATACAAGTTAAATAAGCAGGGTGACAAGATACAGCCTTGACGTACTCCTTTTCCTATTTGGAANAGTTCCTCTTCATTTTCTGCCATAAGGGTGGTGTCATCTGCATATCTGAGGTTATTGTTATTTCTCCCATTTTAGGGGAACACAATTCGGTCCATAACACCATTCTAGTAAAATCCAAACTCTAAGGGAAAAGCATCTTATTAGCCCAGCTTGGGTCATGTCTCCATACATGTTGCTGGAGAGTTTGGGAATGCCATCATGGATGTGGGCAGTTCCAGCAAAAGAAGGCATCATTGGAAGCCAGGCAGATGTGTATGAGAAGCAATTCATCCCAGTGTGTCAATGCTTAGATGCTTCTCCTGCACCTGGAATAAAGAGTCATCCTACTGACTTGGTCTGTGTTCTCAGCGTCTTGTTGAACCTTGGTCAGGACTAAGAGTATACTATATTAGAATGTGTAAGGACATCACTCTTTAAAGGCACCTGCACTAGAAGAGGGCTTCCCAGTGGCCCCAGTGATAAAGAATCCTCCTGCCAATGCAGGAGACATAAGAGACTCGGGTTTGATCCCTGGGTTGGAAAGATTCCCTGAGTAGGGCAAAGCAACCCACTCCAGTATCCTTGCTTGGAGAATCCCATGGAAGAGGAGCCTGGTGGGCTATTGTCAGTAGGGTTGCAAAGAATCTGGCATGACTGCAGCAACTCAGCACACACATACCTGCAGGCAGAGAGTATGGTGTCATCCTTTGAAGCACTGCCAGGTTTTACTCTGAATCATTAGCATGTTGTCTGCAAGTGTCCCTGGCCTCTCTGACTGCCTCCTTGCTGAGGAAGCTTTCAGTTATTACACGCTGGGATCCCCATTATGTGCAACACTTATATTGGTCTCAGGGCTTGTAGAGGAACCACAGAGTTACTCCTGAGTTTGTCCTCCCAGTACAGGTCTACTGTGCAGAGAGGACCTCTCAATGGCAGCCACACTCCACCATGAGGATACATGTAGGTCCTTCAGCAGAAGTCCTCATAGGTTACTTGGACGCCTCTTACTTTGTGTTATGAACTTAAAGAGGGTAGCTGTCTACAAGCCAGAAAGCAGGTTTTCAGCAGGAACCAACCATGCTGGAACCTTGATCTTAGACGTCCCAGCCTCCGGAACCATGAGAAATACACAGTTTGTTGCTTAAGACACCCAGTCTATAAGATTTTGTTGTACCAGCCTGAGGATAAGATATCTCACCTAAAAAAAAAAAAAAATTGGATTAAAAGATATCCAAGGAAAGAAGAGAGAAAGCAAGCCTTCTTAATGCAGATATTTGCCAGGTCCAATGTGGATATAAATCTATTCTTATACACTTGGGGAAGTGTTTCTTAGACACAGCTTGCATTCAAAGGTTATTTACATCCTCAAAACGTACTCAGGTTTGCAAATCAGTGGGGACTGCAGCAGGACCAGTGCAAACAGGGAACAGATGAGGACGCTGTGGGTGACAACCAGAGGCAAGTGTCTGCACGACACTGAGTGACCAATGGGAGAGGGGTCAAACGGAACAGGAGGAGGTCTTCTATTAAATACTATGGGTATCCAGATACTATGGGCATCTGTCACGGTTCAATCAAAGAAGCAGAACCTAGGACAGTACAAACATACATATGTATCTGTAGATGTGTGTGAGTATGTACTTTATATACTACACACTGCGGACAGTGACTGCAGCCATGAAATTAAAAGACACTTGCTCCTTGGAAGAAAAGCTGCGACAAACCTAGACAGTTTACTAAAAAGAAGATGCATCTCTTTGCTGGCAAAGGTCCATATAGTCAGAGCTACAGTTTTTCCAGACATCATGTACGGATGTGAAAATTGGATCATAAAAAGGCTGAGTGCCAAAGAATTGATGTTTTCGAATTGTGGTGTTGGAGAACACTCTTCAAAGTCCCTTGGACTGCAAGGAAATCAAACCAGTCAATCCTAAAAGAAATCAACCCATAATATAGGTTGGAAGGCCTGATGCCGAAGCTGGAGCTCCAATACTCGACCAACTAATGTGAAGAACCAACTCATTAGAAAAGACCTTGATGCTAGGAAAGACTGAAGGCAGGAGGAGAAGAGGGTGACAGAGGATGAGATGATTGGATGATATTATTGACTCAATGGACACAAGTTTCAGCAAACTCTGGGAGAGAGTGAAGGACAGGGAAGCCTGGCAAGCTGCAGTCTATGGGGTCATAAAGAGTCAGACACAACTTAGTGACTGAAGAACTGTATACATATCACATATTATATCACATATTATGTATTATACATTTTACATTGTGTATTATGTTGTACCATTAAATATTATGTCATATATCATACATCAGGACTTCCATGCATTTTGTATTATAGACAAAGATTTGCATATGAGTGTCAGTTGCTCAGGCATGTCTGTTGCTCTTTGTGACCCCATGACCCATATCCCACCAAGCTCCTCTGTCCATGGAATTCTCCAGACAAGAATACTGGAGTGAGTAGCTATTCCCTTCTCCAGGGGATCTTCCTGACCCAGGGATTGAACCCGGGTCTCCTGCGTTGCAGGAGGATTCTTAACCACTGCACTACTGGTGGCTCAGATGGTAAGAATCTGCCTGCAATGCAGATTCTCCAAAACCCTGGTGTTTTGGAGTCTGACACTGGAGCTCGACATCTACAGGGCAGGCAGTCAG
Source organism: Neotragus moschatus (assembly GCA_006410615.1). Taxonomy (NCBI): domain Eukaryota; kingdom Metazoa; phylum Chordata; class Mammalia; order Artiodactyla; family Bovidae; genus Neotragus; species Neotragus moschatus. The sequence continues at coordinate 32,858 of SJYA01002534.1, forward strand.
GAAGAAAAGAGGATTATAAGCTGGACGAGTTCAGGGACAAGCTGGTTCCCATCTTGTGTCGGGTCTTGTTGCCTATAAGCTTAGTGATACAGGTGTGCCGAAGAAGTCTGCCCCTTTGGCCCAAGACCAAGCCACACACGAGCCCAGAATAGGAGACACGGGTCCCTTGGCTGCCACTTGCCAACATGCCAACACATCAGTGACAGTGCATATAAGCTACAAATAGCTTCATTTCTACCCTCCAGATCTCCCAGGAGAATCCTTCTTATGGCCCATCCTGACTAGAACCAGATAGCGAAGAGATTCTGACATATTGCCAACCCACCTTACCGTGGCTGTATAATAAATTACCCTAAAACTCTGTGCTGTAAAACAACCATTTGTTATCCTTCTGTATGCAGTGGGTCAGGAATTGAGCAGGGCACAGCAGCCATGGCTCCCCTCTGCTCCACAGTGTCTAGGGTCTTGAGGGCTGGGGCCTGCAATGATCTGAAGCTTATTTATTCACATTGTCTGCTGGGTGATGCTGGCTGAGGCTGGAGGCCCCGCTCCTCTCCCTGCAGGACTCTCCATGTTTGAGCTTCCTTGCAGAATGGTCACTGGGTTCCCAGGGCAGACATCTGAGGGAGTGTCAGGCGGAAGCCACATCATTTTTATGACCTAGCCTGGGCAGTCACACAGTATCAGTGTCCCCATTTTGTCTTAGTTGGAGCTGAACCAATCACAATGACCAGAGAAATGGAGAATTCTTTATTGGTGTTTCTGTAGGCAGGCTGGTGTAATAACAAGATTATTATTATGGACAGGGCAGAGATTTTACTGAGGTTCAGGAATGTCTCCAAAATGAGGAGATGTGAAGCAGATCAAAAGCATTTCACTTCACCATGCAGAGGTGAAAGATTTAGTTACACCAATTTTGCATTATCAATAGCTAATCACTTATATTTTCTGATTAAATCTTTGTGTGTATCCATATAAGACTTGCCGCGTGGCTCAGTGGTAAAGAATCCCCCTGCCAGTGCAGGAAACACAGGAGATGTGGGCTCAGTCCCTGGCTTGAGAAGATCCCCTGGAGAAGGGAAAGGCAACCCTCTCCAGTATTCTTGCCTGGAAAATCCCATGGACAGAGGAGCCCGGCAGGCTTCAGTCCACGGGGTCGCAAAGAGCTGAACAGGACAGAATGATGGAACACAGTTACTGCTTCACAAGCTGTAAGTTATTAATACAGTCCACATGATTCACTGCAAAGTAAAATAGCCAATTTAACTCCAAAGAAGCTCGAGGGAAAAGTCTCACGTAAATGTATGGAATACACTAACTTAATACTACCAAGTTCCATGAAGGAAATTTTACACTAACATTGGTTATAACCCAGTCAGTGCAGAAACTCCACGTCTCAAAACCCCCAAAGTGAGAGTGAAAGTGAAGTCGTGTCCGACTCTTTGCAACCCCATGGACTGTACTTGTACTTGCCTGTACAACCCCAGGCAAGAGTACTGGAGTGGGTTGCCATTTCCTTCTCCAGAGGATCTTCCCAACCCAGGGATCAAAGCCAGGTCTCCCTCACTGTAGGCAGACACTTTACCATCTGAGCCACCAGGGAAGTCCAAAGCCCCAAACATCTGCTCAAAATCTAGTCCTGGGTATTAGTCTCCTGGGGCTGCTAACAAAGTACCATAGACTAGGCAGCTTACACAACAGATTTATTGTTTCAGAGCTCTGGAGGCTAGAAGTCCAAGGTCAAGGTGTCAGCCAGGCTGGTTCCTCCTGAAGTTGTGAGCGAGAATCTAGTCCAAGCCTTCGCCTGGCTCCTGGCTTCCGGTGGTTTGCTGGCCTTCCGCGGTGTTTCTTGGCTTATAGAAGCATCACCCCATTCTGCCTTTATCTGCACATGATATTTTCCCTGTGTGTGTGTTTCTGTGTACTAAGTTTCTCTTATTATAAAGACACTAGTTATAATTTATTAGTCCAACCTAATGACCTCATTTTTTTTCGGTGGGGTAAACTCACGTACGGCGTTGGGTTAGTTTCTGCTATACAACGGAATGCAACCAGCTACATAAATGCATATGTCTCTTGGATCTCCCTCCCACCCACCTCTCCCCACTCCTCTAGGTCACCACCGAGCACTGAGCTGAGCCTTTTGTGCTATCCAACAGATTCCCACGAACTATCTGTTTCAGACACGGTGGTGCCTATATGCTAAAGGCCTCGTTTTCATCTGATTATCTTTGTAAAGTCCCAATTTTCAAAAAAGACCATATTCTAAGATGCTGGGGCTTAGGGCTTCAACATATCATTGAAGGGTAGGGGTATAATTCAACCCATATAAGTCTGTTTCATATTAGACATTTTAAGTACACTTAAAATATAGTAGCTACTCCCTAACGCTCACATCTTATAGACGCGCCTTGGCAAAAACCACTATTTCCTTTTGGAACACTTCTGCTGTCGTTAATAGTAGCTGCTCCATGAAAGCAAACAATAATACTTCCTCCAGTACTGACACGATATGATTATTGACTAGTTCTTGCTTATTAGGATATTCTCATGTAAGATATTACATAACATTTTCCTCAGTCCACAAGAACTAGGAAAGAAACACAGTTCCATACCTGAAACCAAACAAGCACATATTACCTCTGTCAGAGACAAGCTAATATCAATCATTATTGCCAAAGTAATAAAAAAAATGCCCTGTCATTCAAAGCAAAATTGTCAGGCAACTTAATCAAGTACTTGAATAAAATTCTAGGCTATTAGAAAACTGTATCAACATGAGAAGTCTTGGAGGAAATAAATACGAAGGCAAATTTACATGCTGTGTTCTTAAGATTCTTAAAGTTACATTTTTCTGTGGTCAGCAAAAATAGTGATTTATTTCATAAATGGAGAAATAAAGCTATAATCTGTCACTAGCTTGCCTTTGTAACTGGATCCTTAGCTGGTGCATAGTCTTGAAAATGGAGGTTGAAGTTCCATCTGTTAACTGTTAGATTTTGGCCTGGTGTGGGGTTTTGTATTCATTAAACTGGTAAATAGTCTTCACAGGTGGCACTAGTGGTAAAGAACCCACCTCCAAAGCAGTAGATATAAGTGACGCAGGTTAGATCCCTGGGTCGGGAAGAACCCCTGGAGGACGGCATGGCAGCCCACTCCAATATTCTTGGCTGGAGAATCCCATGGACAGAGGAGCCCGGCGGGCAACAGTCCATAGGATTACAGAGTCGGACATGACTGAAGCGACTTAACATGCACACAGGCAAACTGGTAAATCCCTCAGTTAGGGGCTGCACCTCCAGTGTTCAAATCCCAGGGCAGGGGAGCCTGGTGGGCTGCCATCTATGGGGTCGCACAGAGTCGGACACGACTGAAGTGACTTAGCAGCAGCAGCTGTAAATTATTGATTAGCCTTAAGTTTACCTGGACTTTTGGAGTGGGGGGAACTAGAGTTCTTATCCACAGAAGCCAAAACTATTTATAATATTCAGTCTAAATTTCCCAGTCATAACCATGGGCATGCCCATATTTACCTTATTCAGTTCAGTCACTCAGTCGTGCCCAGCTCTTTGTGACCCCGTGGACTACAGCATGCCAGGTTTCCCTGTCCATCACCAACTCCTGGAGTTAACTCAAACTCATGTCCTTTGAGTCAATGATGCCATCCAACCATCTCATCCCCTGTTGTCCCCTTCTCCTCCTGCTTTCAATCTTTCCCAGCATCAGGGTTTTTTCCAGTGAGTCAGTTCTTCACATCAGTTGGCCAAAGTATTGGAGCTTCAGCTTCAATATCCATCCTTCCAATGAACACCCAGGACTGATTTCCTTTAGGATGAACTGATTTGATCTCCTTGCAGTCCAAGGGACTCTCAAGAGTCTTCTCCAACACCACAGTTCAAAAGCATCAATTCTTTGGCACTCAGCTTTCTTTACAGTTAAACTCTCATCCATACATGACTACTGGAAAAATCATAACTTTGACTAGATGGACCTTTGTCAGTAAAGTAATGTCTCTGCTTTTTAGTATGTTGTCTAGATTTGCCATAGCTTTTCTTCAAAGGAGCAAGCATCTTTTAATTTCATGGCTGGAGTCACCATCTGCAGTGATTTTGGAGCCCAGGAAAATTTACCTTATTCAGAGGGTAAATTCCATTTTTTTGTATATGTATTGGTCATGCAATATATTTTTTAATTAATTTTTATTGGACTATTGGAGTATAGTTGCTATGCAATGTTGCATTAATTTCTACTGTATAACAAAGTGAATCAGCTATATAAGCCCCTCTTCCTTGGATTTCCTTCCCATTTAGGTCACCACAGAGCACTGAGTAGAGTTCCCTGAGCTATGCAACTGGTTCTCATTAGTTATCCATTTATAATTTTCAGCATGTTAACAACTAGTCTTTCTCCTCATCCAAGTATCAAATGCTTTCCAAGTGAGAAGAACGGCTGTAATATTTACAGACAATACAGAATACGAGATTCTTGGGATGGAAATTGAAAATGCTTTCCTCTATTGTCTTTTTATTGGTCAAATAGAGATGGAGAGAAGAGCCAAGCCACGTTCAACGTGATTGTCAGTTTTCTTGGGTGTGATAACAGTACTGTGGTGATTTAAGAGAATGCTGTCATTTTAAGGAGATGCATGCTGTAGTATTCAATAATTAGGGTTAAATGCCAAGATTTTGGCAACTAGCTTTCACATGATTCAGTAATAAGCATATGCACGAATGTGTTGCTGTCATTTAGTCACTAAGTCGTGTCTGACTGTGATCCCATGGACTGTATCCCACCAGGTTTCTCTGTCCATGGGATTTCCCAGGCAAAAATACTGGAGTGGGTTGCCATTTCCTTCTCCAGGGGATTTTCCCGACCCAAGGATTGCACCTGCATCTCCTGCGTTGCAGGCAGAGTCTTTACCACTGAGCTACCTGAGAACCCCATATGTATATGTATATATATACAAAGATATATATTTGCAATTTTTGAGCTTAGGATTTAGCTTCTCTTGTGCTGTTTCCCCCACTCTCTGTATATTTGGCAATTTTTATAATAAAATGTTGTGCCGGAAAAGAGATGGTGAGAATGGGAAACATTTCCTTCTTCTGGTAAATGTGTTAATGAACACTTATCCTGCATCCCCACACTCAAGATTCAACCAATCACATCCCCCACAGCACCCTAAAAGAACATAGCAAGGCTTAAAGACCTAGGAAATGTTGCTGGGAAGTGAAAACATCTCCATTTATATTTTCAAGTTATTGCCTGCTTCACAGAGTGTTTTGAGGATTCAATGAGCTATTTCTAGCAAGGTGCTTAGGACAATACTTGGCACAGAGTAAGTGCTCAGTACACGCTGGCTGTTGTGACTGTTACTATGCACAGAAGCAGTGCGTGCTGATGGCCTGGTGTTAGCAGGTAGGTGCCATAGTGCTGTTCTACCAGGAAATTATAGGCATTTGCAGGAAGAAAAGATTTCCACTGACTCTGGTGGATAGAGGAGGTGAGACAGGGCTGGCAGGACCGTGGCTTCCATGAGCAGGGAGGTTAGAAGGAGGAGGTGTGGAAGCAACATGCATGCTCTCTACTTCTCGCCTCTCTTTCAATAATTTGAGAAAGAAAATTAAACTTCTATTAAAACGTGAGTCTTTAACCAAACTCTACCCTGTTAAGTTCAGTTCAGCTGCTCAGTCGTGCCCGACTCTTTGCGACCCCATGAACTGTAGCATGTCAAGTCTCCCTGTCCATCACCAACTCTCAGAGTGCACCCAAACCTATGTCCATTGAGTCAGTGATGCCATCCAACCATCTCATCCTCTGTCATCCCCTTCTCCTCCTGCCCTCAATCTTTCCCAGTGTCAGGATCTTTTCCAATGAGTCAGCTCTTCGCATCAGGTGGCCAAAGTACTGGAATTTCAGCTTCAACATCAGTCCTTCCAAAGAACACCCAGGACTGATCTCCTTTAAGATGGACCCTACCCTGACTTCAACAAAATGGAATATTAAAAAGCAGAGACATTACTTTGTCAACAAAGGTCCATCTAAGTCAAGGCTATGGTTTTTCCACTAGTCATGTATGGATGTGAGAGTTGGACTGTGAAGAAAGCTGAGTGCCGAAGAATTGATGCTTTTGAACTGTGGTGTTGAAGAAGACTCTTCAGAGTCCCTTGGACTGCAAGGAGATCCAACCAGTCCATCCTAAAGGAGATCAGTCCTGGATGTTCACTGGAAGGACTAATGCTGAAGCTGAAACTCCAATATTTTGACCACTTGATATGAAGAGCTGACTCACTGGAAAAGACCCTGATGCTGGGTAAGATTGAAAGCAGAAGGAGAAGGGGACAACAGAGGATGAGCTGGTTGGATGGCATCACTGACTCAATGGACATGAGTTTGGGTAAACTCTGGGAGTTGGTGGTGTACAGGGAGGCCTGGCATGCTGCGGTTCATGGGGTTGCAAAGAGCAGGACACAACTAAGTGACTGAACTGAACTGAAAATGGAATGAAATGTAATTACTGTGGTAAACACTTGTCATAGTTAAGCAAAGACACTTGAGCCAGAAAAACTATTCCTTTCCAAACATTCATTGACCTATGTCATTAAAAATTTCTACTACTTTTCTTTGTATAGGAAACTTCAAATTTTCTTGGCAAAATTTTAAGATGTTGAAAGTTACAATGTAAGCCATATCCCAGGTGGCTCAGTGGTAAAGAATCTGCCTGCAATTCAGGAGATATGGGTTTGATTCCTGGGTCAGGAAGATCCCCTGGAGATGGAAATGGCAACCCACTCTGGTATACTTGCCTGAAAAATCCCATGGACAGGAGAGCCTGGACGACTATAGCTCATGAGGTCACAAAGAGTGGGACACGACTGAGCAACTAACACACACACAAGTCATGTCATGCTGGTCGGCTAAGATTCCACTTAACAAAATAGTGCTACATTTTTGCAAAGAATGTATGTGCAACATTATAATATAGAAAGTGACTTTCCATGTACTGTGCCCTTTGAGCCGGTGACATTCGTGGGGTGCAGTTGGGGGCTGATCCCACCTTGTCTCATCCTACATCCCACACTGTTCTATGGCGAATTTTGAAGCAGAAGTCAACACATGCATTTCTGGAGCCTCACTCTCGAAACTTCTGATGTGAGCATCTGGAGCACGATTGTAATCCAGCCAGGAGATGGATTCCATCTGGGAACTAAATTAGCTGAATAACCTTGTGCGTAACTTTTAACATTTCTTAACCTCAATTTTCTCATCCTTATTTACCACCCAGATTATTATGTTGATCAAAGAAGGTGTATGAAGCCGCTTTATGAATTTTAATGCACAATGCTAATGTTATTGCTGTTGTTCTAAATGACCATTTCTCTAAAGAACTTACAGAGAAAAAGTTAATAAAACCAATGAATAGTTTCACTCTCCAATCCGCATATACTACGGACCATGACTTAGTGAGCGCTAACTATGGGCCAGGCCCCGGGCCCAGCTTTTTCTTGCGTTATCTTAATCCAACCTTCAGAACAATTCTACAAAGTGAGCCTAAAGGCAATTCCCACGTTGCAGACAAGTGCAGAGGACTGCTGCCCCGGAGACAGCATCTCGAGCGTGGGAACCAGGGTTTGCATTCGAGTGGGCCAGTCCAGAGCCGGCCATCTGCTCTACTGTGCTTCCTGCAGGTTCGCACTCCCTGGCTGTACACATGGGCTTGTAAGACGATTGTGTGCGTGCATGCGAAGTCTCTTCAGTAGCATCTGACTCTTTGCAACCCTATGGACTGTAGCCCACCAGGCTCCTCTGCCCATGGGATGCTCCAGGCAAGAATGCTGGAGTGGACTTCCCTGACCTACTCCAGGGGATCTTCCCCACCCAGGGATTGAACCCGAGTGTCCTGCAGCTACTGTATTGCCGGCAGATTCTTTATGGCTGAGCCACCTGGGAAACCCAAGAAGATGATTAGTTGTACTAAATCACAGCTCACAGACTTGTTTCTCCAACTGCCTCAGATGAGAGGCAACAAACGCGAAGTGCCGAGCACCACGTGGTTGCGTGACTACTTGGAGCCCAGCCTCACTGCTACTCCATGGCATTGCAACACGCAGCCAATGGGGAGAGTCACTGCCTGCTTCATCTCAAGAGTCCTAAATACAGCTCTCTGCCGCCAACTGGCTACACTGGCTAATTCATACCCCTTCACAAACCCCCACACACCCAGCCTTCCGATTCCTGGTCTAAAGACCACACCCCCTGGAAACATCTCCCCTGATGCCCTCTTTCCCCACAAGCCCCTCGAGTCACAGCCCTGCTTCCTACCCTGAGCCGCTTTAATGCTCCTCTCCTGTGCTCTCTGGTGGAAAGAGCCGACTCCCCGGAAAAGACCCTGGTGCTGCGAAAGATTGAAGGCAAAAGGAGAAGAGGGCAGCAGAGGAGGAGACGGTGGGATGGCATCACCGATTCAAGGGACGTAAGTTTGAGCAAACTCCAGAAGACAGTGAAGGACAGGGAAGCCTGGTGTGCTGCAGACCACGGGATCACAGAGTCGGACACGACTGAGCGACCGAACCAGGGCAGCCTGTGTTCTCAGGTCACCAGACACTTTCCCCAATAAGCACTTCTCCCATTTCATGTGCAGCCAATGGAGAGCAACTTTATTCTTAGGAGGTGGTGGGGGTGTTGTGGCTTAAGCAAAAAAAGAATTCTGCTAAGTCAAGAGGCTGGATAATAAAGAAAGGTAAAAAACAGACGGGGGGGTTAGTGAGAATAGCAATGACCGAACTCGTTTGTTACTCTGCAGAAGAAGCAGTTAGGAAAGAAGGCGGTGGATTGAGAGGAGGGGACCTTATGCGACGATCACTAATAGCTGTCCCTGAAATAGATCTTTATCATTTACACCATGGCTTCTAGGCACAAATTGCTCAATGAATATTTAACCATGATTAGAACTACCTTATGACCTATGTCCTTCTCGATCAATTGAGGGAAACGCTCTACTTGCTGATAAGTGTTCTGTGCTTACATGCAAGCTACATTTATTCATTCACAGCAGTGGCAATTCCAAATCAGATAATTTGGAATGAGGGAATGTTGTATTTCTTATAAAAGATATTGTCTGCTATATTAACGTATTGCCGATTCAGAGGTACTAACTGAATCACATTGCTGTACCCCTGAAACTGACGCAACGTTGTACATCGACGATACTTCAGTAAAATACAAGAAACACAAAACGAAATAACAGAGCACCGCAGAACGGTAACAGAGACTGTTCATCTTGCTTTGCCAGGCATTATAGACCCAAACGTGCAGACACATCTGAAGGAGCTGAGTGTGGGTGGGAACTTGAGATCCAGGAAGAAAGCCTGCATTTGCAAATTGCATGGCCCTGGGAAAATCGTAATTCCTCAGTTCCGTCATCTGTTGCATGAAACTAAGAATGCCTACCATACAAGCTTGCTTAGTGGATCAAACAAGAGAAAGTGGGGGAAATATTTGTCTACTGTAAGATGCTATGCACATGGACGTTTTCAGCTTTGAGTGATTTCTTTCAGCATCTTGTACAAACCAGGCATTAAAAATAATGTCTCTCTTGGCCATAGTGAGGCTGCAGTCTGAACATAGGGGTGTGTTTTTATAATTCAAGTCGAAATGCTTCATCCAGAGCGATCTGGTATCAGAAATTGGAATGCTGTTTCACTATTCATTTAATAAACTTCTATCTAAAGCAGAAGACCTAAACAATATCCTTTTTTTTTTTAATTTAAAAAAAATTTCCTTTCTGTGTCTCGCGGCTAGCAGGAATTTAGCTCCCCAATCAGTGATTTCTTTTTTGTTGTTCAGTCGCTAAGTCATGTCTGACTCTTTGTGACCCCATGGAATGCAATACACCAGGCTTCCTTGTCCTTCACTATCTTCCGGAGTTTGCTCAAGCTGATGTCCACTGAGTCGGTGATTTCTTCTTAATATTTATTTACTTATTTTCACTGCAGCGAGCCTTAGTTACCACATGCAGAATCTAGGTTTCTGACCTGGGATTGAACTTGAGGTCACTGCAGTGAAACAGCCAAGTCCTAACCACTGGACCGCCATGGAATTCTCAAAACAACATCATTTTAATTCCGAATTATCTTTCATAATCCTTCAAGCAAATAAAAGATTGCTTCATTTTCATTAGTGGTAAAGACTCCGCCTGCCAGTGCAGGAGATGCAAGAGACATGAGATCAGTCTCGGGTCAGGAAGATGCCCTGAGGAGGGCATGGCAGCCCTCTCCAGTCTTGTTGCCTGGAGAGTCCCACAGACAGAGGAGCCTGGCGGGCTACAGTCCGTGGGGCTGCAGAGAGTCAGACACGACTGAAGTGACTTAGCATGCAGCACAAGCCCAGTTTCATCATTCTGTGATCAGCTATTGCCTGCACTTTTCATTTTTACGAGCTCTTCCTTCCAGTGTACATGGCACTTAAGTCTAATTTGTCCTAATTTGGGCTCCCCAAATACAAACTTCACACAGGATTTCACTTATCTCAGAAATAAAGTTATCACTCTAGTTCTCAATTCCTTCCTCCAAAACATTATTGTTTGTTGCATTATTGATCTTACTCAGAAAATTAGAATAGTAGCTTTCAAGTCCTTTACATTAAAATGCCATTTGTTAATTTGCATTAAATAGCTGGCATTATAGGCCCACTGAGAATTAACTTTGCTTCTAGCTGTTACTAATTATTAACATTTTTTATCCTTGGCCTTCAAGTATTTGTTTTGTTACCCTACTTTCCTAGCTGTTCCAAGTCATAAGTCATCAGGGAGGAAGCAATTAAGCTACCAGATTGCCCTAAGGGCATTCATCCTGGGAGAGCATTCATATTATGAACTAGAGTTTGTGTTTTAACAACTGGTAAAGATCAATCTGTTTAAATATTGAGAATTAAAACCCAGAGACTTCCCAATTTTATGTACAAATATCCAGAGTCTTCTGCTTGACTTTGAGCTTCTGACATGGGAGAGAACTACAGGCTCAGTTGCTCAGTCGTGTCCAACTCTTTGCGACCCCGTGGACTATAGGCTGCCAGGCTCCTCTATCCATGGGATTTCCCCAGCAAGAATACTAGGGTGGATATCCATCTTCTTCTGCAAGGGATCTTCCCAACCCAGGGATCAAACCCACGTCGGCTATACCTCCAACATTAGCAGGAGGATCCTTTACTACTGAGCCACCTGGGAAGACCAAGAACTGGGGATGCCCATTTCTTCTTCAAACACAGAGAAATCCTTGGTAAATATTATAAGACGTTGTAAAAGTCCATAATGAAGTTCAAATGTAAGGGACATTTTCTGCTGCTGCTAGAAACTAATAGGAAGCTCACCCAGATAGATGATCAGATTTGGACAAAGACCCTACCAGCTGGGGTTTTAATGCCTGTGGAGGGAGATGGTAGGGTCTTAGACCCTCGAGAGCTAGAAGTAGCTGGAATTGCTAGCCCTACATCAACCCAGCACCTTTGGAGACCTTCCACCTCCAGCAAGAAGTCATTCCGTCATTGGAAGTAGACTAGTTGTCTATGGCTGTGTAACAAATTACTTCAAAGCCTTCAGTTTAAAACAGCAAGTATTTCTTATCTAACAGTTTCTGTAGGTTAGACAGCTGGATGAGGCTTAGCTGAGCCCTCTGATGCAGGGTCCCTCAACAGGCTGAAATGGGGGTATCAGCAGGGAGTGGGTGTGCTTCCAAGCTCACTCATGTGGCTATTTGCAATATTCCCTTCCTCACGAGCTGTTACAGCTTTCCTTCCAAAAAGAAAGTATATTTTAAGCTATGACAAAACTAGTGTATTAAAAAGCAGAGATATCACTTTGGTGACAAAGATCCATATAGCCAAAGCTATGAATTTTCCAGTAGTCATGTACGAACAGAAGAGTTGGACCATAAAGAAGGCTGAGCTGAAGAATTGATGCTTTCAAATTGTGGTGCTGAAGGACTCATGAGAGTCCCTTGGACTGCAAGGAGATCCAACCAGTCCATCCTAAAAGAAATCAGTCCTGGTTCTTCATTGGAAGGACTAATGCTGAAGCTGAAGCACCAATACTTTGGCCACCTGATGCGAAGAGCTGACTTGTTAGAAAGACCTTGATGCTGAGAAAGATTGAAGGCAGGAGGAGAAGGGAATGACAGAGGATGAGACGATCAGATGACATCACCAAATCAATGGACATGAGTTTGAGCAAACTTCGAGTGATGGTGAAGGACAAGGAAGCCTGGCGTGCTGCAGTCTATGGGGTGGCACAGGGTCAAGTACAACTTAGCAACTGAATAACAACAACACAAAATGTTGGCCTGAAGGCCTCAGTTCATTTTTGGATATTGGCTGGAGGCCTCTCTCAGATCCTAACCACTGGGTATCCCTATGGCAACAAGCTTCCATCAGAAGTAACAAGCAAAACAATGAGAGGGGTTAGGAAGATGAAAACGAAAAGATGATATCTTTCCATAACCTAAATACAGAAGTGACATCCCACCATTTTTGCTATGTTTTGTTTATTAGGTCCAGTTAGTGCTCAAGGTATGGGAATTATAAAAAGGTGTGAAGACTAGGGGACAGAGATAATTAGGTGCCATCTTAGAAGCTGTTGAACACATGGTTATTGATCTGGACCCATGTGTTCTTGCCCAGGAGTGGGGTTATTAGGACATAGAACATCGGAGGTGGGACTTTGCAGACCTAAGATTCAGAGCTCTAAGAAGTGCAGCCCAGCTGGTATTCGTGTCTCTAGGGGTGAGGCTGACACTGCTGGTGTGAGAAGAAGCTAGAAACTAGAACCACTGCCGTCACTGGGGTGATGAACCATTGCCAGGGTGACGCTTCCATAGCGTGAGCAAACAAGAGGTCTCTTCCCTCTCCCTCAGTCTCCAGCTCCCATTCTGAGCCCCTCATTGGCAAAAGTTGAAAGAGAGGAAGATAGCAAAAGGGAAATGTGATTTGCAAAATCCCAACCCATCCAAAAATGGAATCTAGAAGAAGGGGTCAAAGCTGACAGCTTATAACTAATAACCAGGACAAACTGCAAGAAGGATTACCTCCCCACTGGCCCCAGAAAGGGGCAAGAAGGCTTCTCTCTGCCTGGAGATCTTGGTGAAAAACAATTTTAACATCTCCAGTGAGAAATCAAGGCACTAACTTTGTACACAGCGTAGATGTGGAGTCTGAATTTATACCATCCAAATGATCCAAATGGAAATCTCAACAAATAACAACAACAAAAATTCCCGGCAATCACTTGTGAAACCCCTGTGGTTCCCAGCAGAAGCAGATGCAAAAACCCTCTGTAGGGACCCTGCTGTAACTCAGGGCACATGGGCTTCCCACAGAAAGAAAGTCTACACTAAAAATGAGCTCATTACCCAAAATTAAAAAACAGAAGAGGAAACAGTTCACCATACGGTTCACGGGATTCAACAATCACAAAAACAGAAAGAAAAAAAAAAAAAAAAACAAACGAAAGAAAACAGAAGCAGCTGGCCATGGGCTTGAGAGGTTAGAAAAATCTTGAAAAAATTACAAGCACATCTGTTTAAAAGAATAACAGAAAGATCTAAGAAAATAATCGTAATGAAAGAACAAGAAAACACTGGGGGCAGGGAGAGGCACATTTCTGCAACAGTTAGAGCAGGACGTCTAGAGGAGAAAAAGACATCCACTGAAATAAAACACTCAGTGCTCAGGTTAAATAGCGGATTAGAAAAGGAAGTGAGAATTAGCCAACTGAAAGCTCAAGAGCTAAACAAATTATCCAGAGTGTGGCACAGAGAGAGACAAAATGTATTTTTTTCCTTATTTAATTTTATTATTTTTAAGCATTTTTACTGGAGAAATGTTAGCTTGCAGTGATGTATTGGTTTCAGGTGTACAGCAAAGTGAATCAGTTGTCAAAGAGGTATTTCTTAAAGAGAGTTTCTAGTTAAACACAACATTTTTGACATAAGCATTTATCACCCTCCTTCCTGAAGATTCCTCTAAAGTAATAGTGGTGGAAAAAAAAAAAAAAAAAAGAAGGCAGAAATCCAAAGGACAGATGGAATGAGAGAGGGGTGCTGTAATAAAATATTAGCAGTTAATATTTAGTCCAGAGAAAGCTAAAGTCTAAGCTAACAATGGCAAAACCTTAAGCAGGCAAATTCATGCTGCAAAGATCCGGTACCTTTTAGAGCAGGTGGGCATGTAGAACCTAAGAGAACTGGCTGATAGTTCAGTTAGAACCTAATAGAACTGGCTGCATGAGCAAAGGTTGGGAGCAGTTCCTCTCTCATTCCCTAGCAGAAGACTCTGTGGAGAAGTTGAACTAAACAGACTCTGAACTCAGCAAAACCCAGCTCCACCTTGGACAAGGATCATGCTAAAAACTGAGAAAGCCAGTCAAGTTCTGGAAACTACAAGATGAACCCCGGCCCCTTCCAGCATTAGAGTTTGAAAATATTGTTAGTAAATGTCTACCCTTCGGACAGGCAAGTACCAGATGTCCTCTTTAGGAGAGCAAGCAGCTCCAAAGAAAACATCTACTATTTTTTATATAAAATGCTTTACTTCAAAGCCTGCTAATTTGGGGCTAGGTTCATATTATGAGTGAGGATTAAAAGTTGATTAGAAGCTCTGCATACCAAAAAGAAAAGGGAGAAAAAGGAAATAAAAAAGAACAGAAGAGAGAAAAGAGGCTCTGAGGAGATGAAAACGATACTTAGAAGAAACAGAAGCAAGAAAAAAAGAAATCATATCTTCAGAGTTATAAGACAGCACTTGCATTAAACAAGAACAGGAGATAATTAAAAAAGGAATAACTGAAGCACAAAAATCATCTCTTGGAAAATAAAAATATGATAGTAGAAAGAAAAATGTGCATGATGAGGTTGAAAGATAACAGAAGGAAGGTGAGTGCTAACCAAGAAGGCATAAATAAGAGCTAATTCCTTTTCTGTAGTAAAAAATCAGATGATATTCAAATCTGAAAAATCAGTAACAGCATCAGCACATTGTAGTAATGAGTAAGTCAATGTTAGTTGCTCAGTTGTGTCCATCTCTTCGAGGTCCCCACTGAGGGTAGACTCCTCGGCCCACAGAATTCTCCAGGCAAGAATGCTGAAGTGGGTTGCCATTTCCTACTCCGGGGGATCCTCCCTACCCAGGGATGGAACCTATGTCTCTTGCATCTCCTGCTTTGGCAGGCAGATTCTTTACCATGAGCACCACCTGGGAAGCCCCAGAGTGAAAGTGTTAGTCATTCAGTCATGTCTGAGTCTTTGTGACCCTATGGAGTATAGCCTGCCAGGTTCTTCTGTTCATGGAATTCTCCAGGCAAGAATACCAGAGTGGGTAGCCCTTCCCTTCTGCAGGGGATCTTCCCAACCCAGGGATCGAACCTGGGTCTCATGTATTGCAGGCAGATTCTTTACCATCTGAAACCACCTAGGAGCCCAGAGGGCAATATCAGAAGAAACTAGCAAAAGATTTGAAAACGATTGTGTCTGGGAGTTGGAATCTAGTGTGAGGCAGGGGCTACTCTATCTGGTCATGGGTCATCATCAAGCCATCATGCCACAACCTCCCCAAGGGGGAGCCCAGAGGGAAGTCAGGATGAAAACGGGATGCCCAGCATCTAGCAGTCAACAGCTGCAGCCACCCCAAAAGGTGCACTCTGAGAAGACTCAGGATGAGAAAACAGGATACTTACCCCAGGTAACTGAGATGTGGATCAAAGGAATGATTTCAGTGAGCCCAGACTCCTGCATCTTCCCATAGATAGAAAAGCACTAAATTTCTAAACTAGAGACGTCTGTTTTTCTTTAGCAGTAATCCTTTGACGTCCCAACTTCCTGACCTTTGCTGCAAAAACTCCTGCATACCCTGCCCCCGCCCCTCGCCTCTCCCGGAGCAGTNTTTCAGTGAGCCCAGACTCCTGCATCTTCCCATAGATAGAAAAGCACTAAATTTCTAAACTAGAGACGTCTGTTTTTCTTTAGCAGTAATCCTTTGACGTCCCAACTTCCTGACCTTTGCTGCAAAAACTCCTGCATACCCTGCCCCCGCCCCTCGCCTCTCCCGGAGCAGTCCCTCAGAGCTGTCTGAGATGCTGTGTCTCGGTCTTAGGTCCTCAGCTGTGTCTGCCAAATAAAACACAATTCTCAGCTTTCAGGTTGTTTTCCTCTTCAGCTCGACAAGCTGTGTTACTCTGGGGGCTTTTCACTTTGCTGACCCCTGGTTTCTCCAGGTGACAGTCTTACCTGCTCTCTGGTACTATTGAATTCTAATACCTAGCTCACATGTACTCTGACACCCCAAACACACTCAGGGAATTTAACTCTGTGCAACAAGAATTTCCTTCTCTTGGATATCTGTGTCTCCAGCACCATGGGATTTCCTGGGTTTTATCCCAGTCCCCCAGTCTCCCTTTTCACATGCCCAGATTCTCAGAGCTCTGCCCTCGAGTCCTTCCTGTTCATCCTCTTATCCTTACCATCCCTAATCACCACTTCAATTAAGATCCCCCCAACCAGCACAATGAATGAGGTTTTGACTAGTAGATAAAAGAAAAGGAATAATAAAGCTCAAGAAAGAGAGAGAAGGAAAGTCTTCAAATGTTCAGAGATGCAGAGAAAGCTCTCTGATCTTCTCAAGCCACTCCACTGTACTT
>SJYA01002534.1:49583-153869 GCA_006410615.1 Neotragus moschatus
GGAAAACAGTGAATATTCAAGAAAACAACACATGCTGTGATGCTTTAAAATAAAGCAAAAATATTGACTCTGTGTATTAATCAAGGAGGAACAGCCGCATGCAATTCCCCAAGTAAGAAGTAGTTATGGTTACTGCACTTTGGGAAGCAGGAGTGGAGGGGAGTGCCACTTTAAATAACTGCAATTTAAGCAAAACAGCAGCTTAATAACGTGTCAGCAGCTCCCTCACAGTTTAAAAACAGATGGGCTTTGCTACTCAGGAAGAGAGAGTTTTTCGATGTGCTGAGACTTGGAGGATCTGTCATTGCCCTTTACTGAATCATTAAAACTCTGAAAAGCAGAAATAATGATATGACTTCCATTTCACTTCAGAAACTTTAAGACTTCCCTAGTAGCTCAGTTGGTAAAGAATCTGCCTGCAATGCAGAAGGCTGGGGTTCGATCCCTGGGTCGGGAAGATCCCCTGGAAAAGGAAATGGCAACCCTCTCCACTACTCTTGCCTGGAGAATTCCATGGACAATGGAGCCTGACCCCTGGAAAAGGAAATGGCAACCCTCTCCACTACTCTTGCCTGGAGAATTCCATGGACAATGGAGCCTGACAGGCTACAGTCCACAGGATTGCAAAGACTCAGACATGACTGTGCGACTCTCTTTCACTTTCAGAAACTTTGGTGTTGTATCGCGCGGTCAAAAACCATCATCTTTTTCACATGATAATATAGAGAACAGACAGTTATATATTTGCAAACTTTGAATATGATTTCAGCCAAACTATCTTTACCATCCTTTTATCTTTTTTATAAAAAGCATAATCTTAAGATTTTGTTGTCTTTGGGAGGAAACAAGATGCGAAGCTGAGAACTGGATCACTTGATCCTGTCATTCTCATCTCTTCCCAGTTCGAAACGCTTGCCTCTCTCAATAGCCAGCATTCTCTGAGATCTGCAGCTGGGCTCAAAGCGTTCAAGTCTCAGCACAATCTTCTTGGTAATTGTAGCGCTTGTCTGGAAAATTGCCTTAGTCTGTCGGCCCTAGACACGCCGCCTCTTGCCATCACACTGCTTTCCCTGGGCATACAGAGAAGCCTTGCCCTTCCTGCTCTGTGGCACTGGTGCTTGGCACACTTCTTACAGAAAGTCTGACAGCTTTTAGGGATGTTCACTCTGTTTGAGTAAGCACTACTGGCGTGGCTTTCTGATCGAGTATCCAGGATGCTAATAAAATGGCTAATATTTCGAGTTCAGATCTATGAAGTCTGTGTGTGTGTGCATGTGTGTATATCAGCGAGGAAGGGTATACATTTCCTTTCTGTCACAGATACGCTGGGCATCTTATTCCAGGCTGGCCAGAATTTTCCCAGTTTCAGCACTGAGACGTGCCAGTTTTCTGAGAAACAAGACAGTTACCCCAGACACAGGAGCCTCTGTCTTAATACTTTCAGATGCTACTATGAATTGTTACAGAGCCTTTTTTCCATTTTCCCAACTTTATTGAAATGCAATTGACATAAAACATTGTGTGAGTTTCAGGTGTGTAATGTGTTGATTTGATACAATGTGATACAGGATCACATTGATACTGCAATGTGATCACTATCATGGCATCAGCTAATACCTCCATCAGGTCACATAATTGCCATTTCTTTTTTCCTGTGATGAGAACTTTTAAAATCTACTGTCTCAGTAACTTTCAAGTATGTGGTAGGGTATAGCCATCCATAAACACAAGGCAGTACATGAGATCCTCAGAGCTTATTCATCTTCTAAGCAGAAATTTGCACTTTTTGACCAACATCTCTCCATTTCTCTCATCCCCCAGCCTCTAGTAGCCACCATTCAATTCAATCCCACCTTGCCTGGAAAATCCCATGTACAGAGGAGTCTTGCAGGCTGGGGTCGCAAAAGAGTTGGACACGACTCAGTGACTTTAACTACAAGTTAAAAGAGAACAATAAGCATCATTTAATCAAACCAATAGAAAGAACAGCTTCTTTCATGAATTCAGCATTTTTATATTCCACACATAAGTGAAATCATACAGTAGTTGTCTTTCTCTGTCTGGTTTATTTCACCTAGCATAATGTCCTCTAGGACCATCCATATTGCTCTCAAAATTAAAGTTAGAACTGCCATATGATCCAGCAATCCCACTTCTGGGTATATGTCCAAAGGAAGTGAAAACATCATATTGAAGTCTCTGTACTCCCATATTTATCATTTGATGTGATCATAGAAAAGAGATTTTTTTCTTGGTGGAAGGCCCTGGCACCATAAGGAAGCTGTGATGACCCATTTTTCCCCAATCCTAACATAAGAATCTTGGCATCTGCCTTGGTTTCCATTTGGAGCCAGAAAGCAAATCACTGGAGATGGAATGTATAATTCCTAAAAGCTGTCCTGCAAGGAAACCTAGGTGTTTCATAAGACATCCAAGGGTTCTTTCATCACTAGCTTTGCTGGACATTTAAGAGGAGTGACTATAATGTTCCTCCAAAAAGGTGGAAGCACACTTGGCCAGTTTGGGAGACCTAGGTTTTTAATCTGGTGCTGTTCTGACTAACTCTGTAAACTTGAGTAAGTTGCTTCACCTACACGGTTGACCAACCAATGGGGTGACCAGCCAGCTGGTGGGTTGGGCTGGGGGTTCTCTTCCCAGATGTCTGGCTCTCATTGTTATATCTTCCCAGCTACATGCTAAGAACCCTGTCCAACTCTAATGGGCTCCACACGCTCGTGTGTTCCAGAGACTAGGCAACTTCAGATAATAATATAGACCTTCTATTGGACATGCTTCTTCAGGTTACCCATAACTTTCCATATGGATGATAAGGTTAGGGAACAACATCTTTCCAGAAGGTTTTACTCCCCTAATAATCATGATTAACATTTCTCCCCAAATTCTGAGACCAATTAGAATTTCTACCACATGGAAGGGCTTCCCTGGTGGCTCAGTAGTAAAGAATCCACCTGCCAATGCAGAAGACTCGGGTTCAATCCCTGGTGCAGGAAGATCCCCTGGCAAAGGAGATGGCTACCCACTTCAGCACCTTGCCTGGAAAATCCCGTGTACAGAGGAGTCTTGCAGGCTGGGGTAGCAAAAGAGTTGGACATGACTCAGTGACTTTAAACAACGATAACTACAGCCACATGGAAGCCAGGCACTAAACTTTGTGTTTAATTGCTAATTAAAAGAGAACAACAAGCATCATTTAATCAAACCAATAGAAAGAACAGCTTTAAGTGATAGAAGAACTGTGTGGGAGTGTTAACTTGTCATCTTTAAATAGATCAGACATAGTTTTGTCATAAGCCTGTATACTTCTTCCCATTACAGTCTGATTCTCATTTTGGGGTTAAGTGCCCCATCATGGCATTTTATTTAAAAAGTAAGTTCACACCAACATAGAAATAAGAAGATAATAAGACAACATTATTTCCATTGCAGTTCATCATCAAAGTTGCAGATCCCAAAGCAGCAAAACTTTGTTCTGGACCTGGAAAAGTCCTCAAGTTTCTATGTTCACACCTTTTGTGTTAAAGGAGGAATAGGTCAGTAAAAATTAATTAAAAGAGGTACTTAAGCAGAAAAGAGAAATTTACTGAGCAATTTCCCACTTCTTGGTGAAAACCTTGTATCCCAGGCTGCAGTCTCTCTTGAGCTTGTGGCTTTGTTTCTGAGCTAACAGTGGGGTATCTCTCAGCTTCCACATCTCATCTGTATCCATTTTCATGATGACTGAACAAATGCAATTAGCTTGCAGTGAGCCAAGTCATGGTTTTCTTAAAGGATTGGGAACACCTTCTTAGACTCTAATACGCATGGGCGTCTGCCGAGGCTCCTTGCAGCCATGCTCCCATTCTTAGCAACCACATGTTTTTCCTAGTGCACCGAGGCAAAAGTTTTGCTGCAAGAAGACAACACCAGGGGATTGAAGAGCCAGCTGAGGGTGTGGATGGGAAGCTGCAGGATCTAGCTGGTGAACTCTACCCGGAAGGAAAGGAAACTGACACTCACAGCACACGTNCGAGGCAAAAGTTTTGCTGCAAGAAGACAACACCAGGGGATTGAAGAGCCAGCTGAGGGTGTGGATGGGAAGCTGCAGGATCTAGCTGGTGAACTCTACCCGGAAGGAAAGGAAACTGACACTCACAGCACACGTACTGAATCCTGGGCATTGCACTTAGGCTTTTACGTGCAGTATGCCTGTTGTCTAGAGTGTCTGTCCCATCAGACAAGATACTTCGTCTGCTTTGCCTGCCACTGTGTCCCCCGTACCCGTGGAAGGCACTCAAAGAATATTTGTCGGGGGCAGCAACCTGAAGACCCCTGGGATTCATCTTCATCCTTGGATTTGGGAGAATCCAAGGCATGTTCTCACTGTCCATGGTCCAGGGAACCAGTGAGCCTCTCAGGAGTCATCACCCCTGGGAATCCTCTGAAAGCTCAACAGTAGTAGCTCCAAGACATTCAGAGTTGAAAGAGCTTGGAAACATTTTCATGGATACCTTTGACTCACTGTTCAGTGCAGAGGCCATCACGGATAAAAAATATTTGAATGAGGCAATCTAATCTTGAAAGGAGCCCTTCATCTTCCCTGATTAAATTAGCCTATACTATTTCATAAAGTTACTGGCCATTCAGGAATCCTCAGCTCTATTTCTTCACTGTGTGTCTTCAGTAATAAGTATCTGATGCTCTGNAGCTCCAAGACATTCAGAGTTGAAAGAGCTTGGAAACATTTTCATGGATACCTTTGACTCACTGTTCAGAGCAGAGGCCATCACGGATAAAAAATATTTGAATGAGACAATCTAATCTTGAAAGGAGCCCTTCATCTTCCCTGATTACATAGCTGATACTATTTCATAAAGTTACTGGCCATTCAGGATTCCTCAGCTCTATTTCTTCACTGTGTGTCTTCAGTAATAAGTACCTGATGTTCTGCTCTGTGTGTGTCACGCATTCTACTAGAGACAGTGGATTTTGCAAACTGAAACAGACATGTCTGCAACAGACCAACAGACCAGCATGAAGACTCCTGGATGCATGTACATGTATGGCTGAGTCCCTTTGGTGTTCACCCAAAACTATCCCAACATTGTTAATCGGCTGTACCCAATGCAAAATGATTTTGGTCTTAAAAAACAAAAGCAAAATAAAAGACTCCCACATCCCAGTCTCTTGGTAACTGCATTTCATCAAATCTAAGACGTGTCAAATGTCAGAAACATCTTGATTTCAGAGATGGTATGATGTGAAATATGGTATTTTTACCTCTCCCTGCTCTTAGTTCTGCTCTGTTCTTTCTTCTATAGCACACCTAGGAACAAAAAAATCTGAACGTGCCTGACCGTTTGGGGCAGAACCAGGGCTCTTCTCATTGGAACAGATGTTGAAGTAAATAGACTAACTACTGAACTCTATTCTGAGCCTCAGTGTCCTTCCAGTCCCACGATCTATTAATACAGTATCACTTTCATTTGATTACACATTTTGCACGCACACAAAAATTTAACCAAAATGGAAATTGACAGTAAAAATGCATTTTAAAAAATTAATTATTTGCTTATTTAGGCTTCAGCGAGTCTTTGTTGGGCACACGGGCTTTCTCCAGCTGTGGGGAGCAGGGGCTGCTCTCTAGTTGCGGTGTGCGGGCTTCTCACTACGGTGACTTCTCTTATTGCAGAGCACAGACTCTAGGGAACTCGGGCTTTGGTAGTTGTGGCACCTGGGCTTAGCTGCCCCATAGCATGCAGGATCTCCCTAGGCCAGGGATACAACCCTTGTCCCCTGCATTCGCAGGCAAATTCTTAACCACTGGACCACCAGGGAAGTCCAGTAAAAATACATTTTTAGTGCCAAAGTAAAGTGATAAATTGGGGATAAAATCAGATTTTTATGCTTGTTTATTCTTTGGTAGATCCATATTTAATTTTGATTACTGCTGACTTTTAAAAGGATTTTATCTTTTTCATAATTAGTGCAAAACTATTCGGCAGGTTAAATTCTACCTGTTTCAAATATTTTATTCTCAGTAGAAATTTTCAGCTAGTTTATACTACAGGCATATTCTGAGTCTTCTTTCAGAAACTGACACCAATATTGTGTATTTTTGTAGCCCAAAGGAACTTGTCCAAACAGCTTATTTTTAAAGAAAGAAATGAACAGTAATTTTCCTTTAGATCACTTCTGCCTTTCCAGCTCTTTGTGTGGGAGGTGGGGTGCACGTTCCATTGTTAAGTGAATTTTTCCACACAAGTAACCAGGACTTCCTCACCATAGTGATTTCAATACTGAATCTTGAAGGACATTTAATATATGGAGACTTGTTCAGCAAAGTAACCAGCGTGGTGGTGGTTTAGTCACTAAGTTGTATCCAACTCTTTTCGACCCCATGGACTGCAGCCCTCCAGGCTCCTCTGTCTACTGGTTTTCCCTGCCAAGATTACTAGAGCTGGTTGCCTTTCCTTCTCCAGAGGATCTTCCCAACCCAGGGATTGAACCCAAAGTAATCATAGTTTTTTGGAAGTGTTCCCTTTTGTAAATTTATCACAGCAAAAGCACTCAGAAAAACAAAAGGCATAAATGTGAAACCCGTGAGCCATCAGCCTTTCAAAATGGAAGGACTGATGCTGAGTTTCATAGCACCTGGCATGTAACAGGCTTTTAATAAATAAACATTTATTTTTTTGAATGAATAGGTGGATACAAGGATGGGTGAATGGATGGATGCCATTGCCAGGTAAGACGAAACTATAATAAGCAAAGGAGAACAGTTCCAGGGCCATAGAGCATTAAAGAATAGCTATAAGAACCCAGTGAGGGAATTCACTGGCTTAACAGAATGTCAAGTTAGCATTATCTGAGATCAAGTTAGCTAAGATGGAGGTTGTTCTTGATTTCCAGAATGAATCATGGATTTATTCTATCTGTAGAGCTAGAAAGGTTGTTCATACTCACACAGAGCAACTCCAACAGAAAGTGGCTGTTGTTGAGTCGCTAAGTCATGTCCAACCCTTTGCAACTCCATGGACTGCAGTGCACCAGGCCTCTCTGCAGAACATGGACAGGCTTTCCAAACTGGGATATTTTTAAAGTTTCACTACCCAGTTGTAGTTACTACAGCTCTGTTGGTTTCCCATTGTGGGCTCTGCACTTAGTCTCTCAGGGATGTCCAACTCTTTGCAACTCCATGGACTGTACTCCGCAAGGCTCCTCTGTCCANCACCAGGCCTCTCTGCAGAACATGGACAGGCTTTCCAAACTGGGATATTTTTAAAGTTTCACTACCCAGTTGTAGTTACTACAGCTCTGTTGGTTTCCCATTGTGGGCTCTGCACTTAGTCTCTCAGGGATGTCCAACTCTTTGCAACTCCATGGACTGTACTCCGCAAGGCTCCTCTGTCCATGGGGATTCTCCAGGCAAGAATACTGGAGTGGGTTGTGGAGTGGGTTGCTATGCCCTTCTCCAGGGGATCTTCCCAATCCAAGAATTGAACCAAGTTCTCCTGGATTGCAGACGGACTCTTTTCCAGCTGAGCTATCAGGGAAGGACTCTGCAAGACCCAAATAAAGTTCATACAGACCATTTAGAAAATTAGATGAGTTTATGAATCCTTTCTCCTCCAGTCCATAGGTGGATTGCAACAGAGGTAGCTGCCAAATCCTTGAGTTCTCAGTCTGTGTCCAGAGCTGGTTTTCCTAAAACATAATGCTTTCCTGAGTTTCTAGCAAGAAGCCCAAGAGTTTGACTGATGGACTCAAGTCCTAAAAATAACTGAGGAAAGGAAAGGAAAGTGAAGTCGCTCAGTAGAGTCCGACTTTTTGCTACCCCGTGATTGTAGCCTACCAGGCTCCTCCATCCATGGGATTTTTCAGGCAAAGGTACTGGAGTGGGTTACCATTTCCTTCTCCAGGGGATCTTCCCAACCAGGGATCGAACCTAGGTCTCCCACATTGCAGGCAGATGCTTTACTGTCTGAGCCACCAAGGAAGCAAATAACTGAAAGTAACTGATATCCGAAAATAACCCTTTCAGAAAATAACTGATACGGTGGGAAACAGAAAAGTCCTTTGACTCAGTGCTTGTCATTCAGCCTTGTCACATGCCCGAATCAAAGTGAGAGGGCAGAGTCTGATGCTGAACATTCTGCCAACCCCCGCAGACCCCACCCCACCCCAGGGAGGGCGGGAGGAGGAGGCAGCCCAGGAACCACCTGGCTTTGACTAGTTCTAAGCCACAAGGCTCGGCGGCAGCAGAGCTGCTGAGCTGGGCTTTACTTTGCCTCAGGTGTCACTGGCAGGGTGGTCAGCCGAGCAGGAATCGCTGCGGAATCTTTATTCCTGGCAATGAGGCAAGAAATAGCAAAGGCACAGCGGGATCTTCTGCTCACAGGTTGGGTTTGCCAGGCTTAGGGTTGGGAAGACAGACAGTCATCTTTTAACGCACTAACTGAACAGTCAGGCTGGAAGTCAAGATCTTTAAAATCGAAGAGGGAATCCCATATTTTGTCTGTTTCCAGTTCTTAGATGAGGCGGTTCTTTCAAGAGAAATAGCAATGTTCTTTTAGGTGAGCAAATGAAACAACTAAGTCCTCCTCTCTCTGAAAAAAAGTAAACAACATTCAATTTAAATAATTTAAATACAAATTCTCTCTTCTTTTTATAGCCTGTCTATAAACTTGAGCCCTTGTCTTCCCCATCTTTTATTGCCCATAGGACAATTTACCATGCCACAAACATGGAAAGGAGTGAATAAATATTTTTGGAATGAGTGACAGAAGACAAACCCAGCATAACTTAACTCTCCATCAAACAGAAATGTAGGCCTAAAAAGAGGCATAAAAAAGACACATAGAATAAAAACTTTGCAACTAGTATATTCGGCAGGAAATACCCCTAGTAGATAAAGCAAAGACTTTAAGATAAGATACCTGAGCAAATCCTGCCCCATCACCTTCTCTGTCTGTGATCATTGGGAAATAACCATTTCTTTCAAAAAAAATTTTTTTGCTTTTTTTTTTTAAAAAAGCAAAATATAGTTGATTTGCAATGACTCAGGTGTGCAGCAAAGTGACTCAGTTTTACATGTAGAAATTAACCCAATTCTTGAACCTGAACTGTGGACTTGGCAGGGCTCTCATGACCTGGTGAGGACATGGGTCAGATTACATCATTCCTCTGCTCCAAGACCTCCCTCCAGTGACTTCCCGTTTCATGCCAGGTAAAAGCCAAAGTCCGGACAGGAGCAGTCTTCCCACTCTGCCCTCAACCGGGACCTTCTGGGGGAGAAGTGCTAGGACAGATCCTATATATCTTGGTGATTTCTTTCAGTTATTTTCTACTTTCGACCTAGAAGGTAAGCTTGGCGAGGTCATAGACTTCATCCGCAACATTTTGAATGGTGCCCAGAACTCAATAACTATTTGCTGAATGAGTGAGTGAGTGTCCGGCACTTAGGAGCAGCCCACTAACTGGACATGTTCACCATGAGTCAGCCCTTAGCAGATCATTGAATCTGCAGATGTGAAACCCAGGCACACGGAGAGCCAACTGTCTTCTTTGCACAGGACCATTTTACACAAAGCACTAGAGCATCCAGGAATGCCGGTGTCCTCGGGGCTCCTGAAACCACCTCCCCAGCCCCCTCCTACCCGCCATGGATACTGAGGAACTACTGTGTTCTTATCATCTAGGCTCTCAGGAGAAGCTAAGCTAGGTACTGTGTGCTTCACGTTAGGCACAAAACTCAGTCTTCGAAGAACAAAATTGTAAACATTTACAGTGAGTTTTTTTTTTTAATTAACATCTTCTTTCTTTACTTTTGGTTGCCCTGGGTCTTCGTTGCTGTGCTTGGGTTTTCTCTAGTTGCGGCGAGGGGGAGCCACTCCCTAGTTGTGGTGGGCAGGCTTCTCACTGCAGTGGCAGAGCGCAGGCTCTAGGCATTCGGATTCCAGGAGCTGCAATCTGTGGGCTCAATAGTTGTGACGCATGGACTGGTTGCTCCGCAGCATGTGGAATCTCCCCAGACGGGGGATCGAACCTGTGTCCCTTGCATTGGCAGGCAGATTCCTATCCACTGTACCACCAGGGAAGTCTGTGAAATGTTTTTACATAAATTATTAAGACCACAGAAACTGATAAAATGAGAAGGAAACACAAACCACAGAGTAGCTACAAGAAGAACCTTAAAAGGTAGAAAGATGTCAGAATATACACTGGAAAGAGCTAATATACAAGAAAATGGAATCAAAGAGGCAGAGAAAGAAGAGCTTCAGAGAAAGGAGAGACAGGGACCAATAATTACACGTTTTTGCAATGGCATCTGCAACTTCAAAATTTTGTGATACAAATTTGAGGATAGAAAAAGCTCTGTTTTCTTCCCTTGCAGATATTTTCCTCAGCACATTGCCAGCATGGCTACTGCATTGATGCCATTCAGTGGTTCCTAAGAGGCAAACTTTCCCAGACATTCAGATATCAAGCAGTTTTTAGAGTTGCTAATATAAAAAATAACTTCACAATTGCACATCTGGAAAACCAAAATGAATCAAAAGGAAAGCTACCATGATAATAAAAGATTTAGAAAGGTGGTGATTTTTTTAAACAAATAAATAAATACCCAGTATGTAAAGTAATCAAAAAACTAAGAAGATATAAAAGATCACACTTAACGATAGTGACAAAGAGAAGACATACATCTTTCAGGCATAAATCTCACGAAGAAGTATCTGAAACACACAAGAGAAAAACAGTAAAACACTCCCAAAAAGACACAAAAATAGAAAAACAAACGGGAAAACACTCTACATTCTTGGGCTGGAAGATTTACCATCAAAAAAGTATGAGTTCTCAACAAGCCCATGTATGAATTTAACGTGATCTGAATTGTAAAATGTATTATGTTTTTCCCCTCTGGATCAGAGTGGTTGATTATAGAGATCATCTGTGATAACAAACAAACAAGCATAACACCCTCAAAAAATCACAGGAATGAGTGAGAAAGGAGGGTGGACTTCTCAGATATTAAAACATACTATAAAGCTTCTATAATCTGAAAGGGTTGCACAGGTGCTTGAATAAACAAATATGTTTGTTGCTGTTGTTCAGCTGCCAAGTCATATCTGACTCATCGCAACACTGTGGACCGCAGCACACCAGGTTTCCTTGACTTTCACTGCCTCCTGAAGTTTGCTCAGATTCATTTCCAATGAGTCAGTGATGCTATCTAACCACCTCATCTTCTGCCACCCTCTTCTCCTTTTTCCATCAGTCATTCCTAGCATCAGGGTCAGCTCTTCAAATCAGGTGGCCAAAGTATTGGATCTTCAGCTTCAGCACCAGTCTTTCTAAAGAGTAAGTACTGAATGGACAGAGAAGCCTGGCACGCTACAGTCCACGGGGTGGCAAAGAGTTGGACATGACTGAGCATGCTTGAGTGCACACACACACACACACACATTTTTTGGAAAACAGGCTTTTGCATGTCTAGAGCAGAAATACATGAATGAGTTTGAATATTTTTTGCTATCTGGAAAGCTATACTATCAAAGGTAGCTAGGATCTACCAAAAAGGTAAGCTTAGAATCCAAGTGAAAACAACCCAAAAGTCCATCACCTGGTGGACAGACATATGAACTGTGGTACACTCATGTTGTTATTCAGTCACTCAGCCACGTCTGACTCTTTGCAACCCTGTGGACTGGAGCACCGAGGCTTCCCTGTCCTTTACCATCTCCCGGAGCTTGCTCAAACTCATGTCCATTGAGTCGGTGATGCCATTCAGCCATCTCTTCCTCTGTTGTCCCCTTTTCCTCCTGACTTCAATCTCTACCAGCATCGGGGTCTTTTCCAATGAGTCAGCTCTTCACATCAGGTGGGCAATGTACCGGAGCTTCAGCTTCAGCAGTAGTCCCTCCAATGAATATTCAGGATGGATTTCCTTTAGGATTGACTGGTTTAATCACCTTACAGTCCAGGGGAGCATGAAGAGTATTCTCCAACGCCACAGTTCAAAAGCATCAGTTCTTCTGTGCTCAGCTTTCTTTATGGTCCAGCTCATCCATACGTGCTCCTCATCCATATGGTCCTCTCACATCCATACGTGACTACTGGAAAAACCATATCTTTGACTAGATGGATCTTTGTTGGCAAAGTAATGACTTTGCTTTTTAATATACTGTCTAGGTTTGTCATAACTTTTGTTCCAAGGAGCAAGTATCTTTTAATTGCATGGCTGCAGTCACCATCTGCAGTGATTTTGGAGCCCAAGAAAATAAAGTGTGTCACTGGTTCCATTGTTTCCCCATCTATTTGCCAAGAAGTAATGGGATCAGATGCCATGATCTTAATTTTTTTTAATGTTGAGTTGTAAGCCAGATTTTTCACTCTCCTCTTTCACCTTCATCAAGAGGCTTTCTGCCATAAGGGTGGTGTCATCTGCATATCTGAGGCACACCCGTAGAATGGTCAAGACCTTAAATTCATAATAATACTAAAAAGAAAAACATCTTGGTTATCTTTGGGAAATGTCTGGGAAGCAACTAATTATTATTAATATTAAAATCAGTAGGTAAAAAGAAAAAATACAAGGCTTTATCCTGCCTTTTCTAAATGAACTGTCTCCAAAAATAATTAAATAGGTAATGAGGGAAATTTTCTTTATAGAAATAATTCAACAAATAAAAGAAGACTAAAGAGAGACCATCACCAGTTTGCAATCTCTAGTGAGTTAATGTATTAGGTCAGTCAAGGATTGTTCCTACAGCCCACCAGTGATTTTTATCAAGAGTTCTAAAGCGAAACAAAACAAAGGAGGACATGGTCATCCACAGTGCTCAGCACCATGGAGAGAGCCAAGAGGTCTTCGCGTACCTCTCTTGGAAGGAAGGGGGCTTCCCTCATAGCTCAGCTGGTAAGGAATCCACCTGCAATGCAGGAAACCTGGGTTCCATCCCTGGGTTGGGAAGATTCCCTAGAAGAATGCATAGCAGCCTACTCCAGTATTCTTGCCTGGAGAATCCCCATGGACAGAAGAGCCTGGAGGGCTACAGTCCATGGCGTTGCAAAGAGTCAGACACAACTGAGAGACTTAAGCACAGTTGGAAGGATGCTCACCCCAGCACCCAAGGAGCAGCCTTGCCAAATAAACCAAATTCAAATCTGATCATTCATCTACCTACCACTTCATAGGAAGGACAGCAGACAGAGGGACAGGATGAATATCACAAGGGAGAAAAATCAGCTAAATCCCGGCTGCTGGAGACCCTACAAAATAAAGACCCAGACATATCTGCCAGCAAGTGCAAGAAAAACCTGTGAGTGAAGGCAGATGTAAGAGCGATGTCACCCAACGCCCTGCCAGGACTGTGTTTGCATCCTGATTCAAACAAACAGATGGAGGAAAACCACAGACATGAGCAAGCCAGTCGGAAAAAAGCAGCCCTGCTGGGTGTTTAATGATATGAAGACATTCCTGTTACTTTTGTTGGGATGTTACCATACATAATGCATAACACACATATACTTGATCTGTTTTAAATAAAGTTGCCCTAAAACCAGCAAATAGAGCAATCCACCCTGCATACCACCTAAAAGTCATCTCTAACTTACCTTCCAGCACTGGAGCCCATGTCCCCCCAATCCACCGCAGCCTCCTTTTCACAAAACAGGAAGAGACAAAGGTGCTCCCACAAGTATCTCTACTCTTTAAGAACAGACCAACCTCCGCCCCCTCAAAGCTAAAGTGCCTTCTTCAGTCAGAAAGAAACACTGCTTCTTTTTATTCTCCTAAGAGGAATGCAGTTTCTCCCTCCTCAACATCACACAATGGGAAAGTGAAGTCGCTCAGGCATGTCTGCCTTTGTGCAACCCCATGGACTGTAGCCTACCATGTCCCTTTGTCCGTGGGATTTTCCAGGCAAGAATACTGGAGTGGGGTGCCATCTCCTTCTCTAACATCACACAAGAAGCCTGGGAGGACTCACTTGCCTCCCAAGAACCTCCCTCAGAACCGCAGAAATGGCTGCAGTCTAGGGGGTCCTATTCTTACAAACTGTCCCCTGTTCAGAGCCTTCCAGAAAGTGTGTTGGTCTTTTAAGTGTGAGTGGAAAGGGGCTCTGCAAACACCTTCAGTCCTGCCCTTGGGCTCTGAGATTACTGGATACAGGACATGTGGCCTGAGAGGGAAACGGGGAGACCACAGCAGCAGGGAGGGTACCCCAATCTTGTCCCCTCCCTCCATGACATGGAGAAGTAGGGGTTTTGTGATCCAGACGCCTCTGCAGTCATATTGGGTTGGCCAAAAAATTCACTTTTTTTCTGTAACAGATTACAGATGACTTGAAAGAACATTTTGGCCAACCCAATACTTCCTGTTTCAGCTTCTAATCCTGATCCTACATTTCCCACCATTCTGTTTCCACAATGACACCGCTTCTTCCAATCAGAGACTATGCTGTCTCCATTCAGACTGGGGAGGAGCACGCTTGCATCTCCGGCCGAGCCCCCTGCCCTGACCACGATCCCGTCCCACCCGCCCAGCCTGCCTGAGGCCCCAAGGACTTTCCCCCTTTCCCTGCCTTTCACCTTCTCCTTAGTTTTTCCACTCATCTCCTCAATAGCATGGTCTCCTTGTGAAGAAAAGTGCTTTGCCAACAGGAATCTGTGCTAAGGTATGAGTGTTAGCAGCCTTTAGTGCTTTCTGAGAATTATCTCCTCCAGAGGCTGCAGCATTTGAGAAGGTCCCAGAAGAAACCAGTGGTGACAAGTAAACTGACCTCACACGGGTGCTTGCTTTCCAGTTCTGCACAGCCTGGAGGCCAGCAATGCTCTACCCAGGTTCTTCTGACCAGCCTGTAGCTGCATCCACCCCAAGCTGCTGAAAAATGTTGGCTGGTGTTATGGATTGAGTTGTGCCACCCCAAACATTCTTGTGTTGATGTTCTGGCCCCCAGCACCTCACACTGTGACTTTGTTGGAAATAGGGTCTGAACAGAGGTTCGGTTCAGCTCAGTTCAGTCGCTTAGTTATATTGTGACCCCATGAATTGCAGTACACCAGGCCTCCCTGTCCATCACCAACTCCTGGAGTTCACTCAGACTCATGTCCGTCGAGTCAGTGATGCCATACAGCCATCTCATCCTCTGTTGTCCCCTTCTCCTCCTGCCCTCAATCTTTCCCAACATCAAGGTCTTTTCCAATGAGTTAGCTCTTCGCATCAGGTGGCCAAAGTATTGGAGGTTCAGCTTCAACATCAGTCCTTCCAATGAACACCCAGGACTGATTTCCTTTAGGATGGACTGGTTGGATCTCCTTGCAGTCCAAGGGACTCTGAAGAGTCTTCTCCAACACCACAGTTCAAAAGCATCAATTCTTTGGCTCTCAGCTTTCTTCACAGTCCAACTCTCACGTCCATACATGACTACTGAAAAAACCATAGCCTTGACTAGACAGACCTTTGTTGGCAAAGTAATGTCTCTGCTTTTTTAGTATGCTGTCTAGGTTGGTCATAACTTTCCTTCCAAGGAGTAAGTGTCTTTTAATTTCATGGCTGCAATCAAGTTCAAATGAAGTCATGGGAAAGATGGTTAACCCACTATGACTGGTGTCTTTATAGAAAGGTCCCCTTTTATTTGGACATTTAGGGGAACATGACATAAGGAAACACAGCAAGAATATTCTTTTTTATATTCTTTGAATTTTTTTGATAGTAGGTTATTATATTGAATATAGTTCTCTGTGCTTTATAGTAGGACCTTGTTTATCTGTTTTATATACAGTCATGTGTATCCATTAATTCCAAACTCCTAATTTATCCCTCCCCCACACCTTTCCCCTTTGGTAACCCTAAGTTCATCTTCTATGTCTGTGAGTCTGTTTCTGATTTGTGAATAAGTTCATTTGTATCATTTTTTTAGATTCCACCTGTAAGTGATATCCTATGGTATTTGTCCTTCTCAGTTTGAATTTCTCCCCTTAGTATAATCATCTCTAGGTCCATTCGTGTTGCTGCAAATGACATTACGCTATTCTTTTCCTGGGTGCGTGGTATTCCATTGTATATACGCACCACATCTCCTTTCTCCATTCATCTGTCGATGGACGTTTAGGTTGCTTCCACATCTTGGCCATTGTGAATAGTGTTGCAATGATGAACACTGGGGATCTTGACTTTGGACTTCTGGTCTCCAGACTGTGAGTCAATAAATTTCTGTTGTTTAAGCACACTCCCCGCCCCACCCCTGGTCTGTGGTCCTTTGTCCCAGCTGCCTGCTTGGACTAACACAGCTGGTAATGCACCACTGGCCTCATCTCCTGAGCATTCCCCTTGCCCCAGTAGAAGCTGCTCCACTCCTACCCTATGACCAAGCATGATATACAGGGCCAGCCTTCTTGCCTTTAAAGGGACCAACCATGCAGTACGAGGCCTGCTCTGGAGTTCCCTGTGGGCTTGGGCTGAAATTGGTCTCCAGTGGAGCCCACATTCTCTCCTGGCCCCTCCTGCCCTTGTCTCGAGAGCACTACCTCAACAAACACCTTGAACAATGTCCTGTCTCAGGCCCTGCCTCTGGGCTGTCTGATATATGACACTCAGCATCTGAGTCAGAGTGTCTGGGTGGCCAGAGGTCCTCCCAGCCTCCCCCAGCCCTTCTCAGCACAGAGGCGTGTCCTTGTCTCCAGCTTGCCATCACTTCTCCCTGAAATCTCGTGGCTCTGACAGCTGGGCACCCCGGAAACCCGGCTCCATCAGGGAGTCTCAGGGCCAGGAAGTCCCTCTCCCTCCACCAAGCCACATGTCGGGGTCCCAGGGACAGCAGCACATGTTACTCCGAAGTGGAGGAGAAAAACTACTGCCCGGCTCCTTCCCCTCGAGCACAGCTGCTCAAGGCAGGCGCATGTCACTGTTCTGGGGAGGCCTGCGGATCATCACAGAGCCTATTCAGGGCCTGCCAGCGGGCCTCACTGATGGCACAGACAAGTTTGGGGGAAGGAAGAAAAATAAAGGTGGAGGGTGGAAATAGTACTCTTTTGAGATTCACTAGGGGAAAAAAATCCATCCAATTTCCCATTAGATTTCATGTCGTTAAGAGTTTCGTCTCTCACTTTTCTTCTGCAGTAGTGAAAAGAAAGCATTTTTCTTCTCATTTTGCAGGCATTTTGGAGGAGAGGTAATATTTTTGTTTTTCTTTTTCCTTTTTCTTTTTTTTTTTTTTTTAACTCTAATTGGGTTCTTCACTCTCATGACAGCCCAGAAAGTAAATAGGAAGGGAGAGCTGGTGTAAATCATTCTCCCTTTGATCACGTTTCAGCGAGTCCAGGCCAACCCACATGTACAATTTATTAATGGTTCCTATGCGTGTGCAGAGCAGATGGTTTTAAGGGTGTAGCTTTGCACTCAGCAGCCTGCTCCCTGCTGAATACTGTTGCTCTCACACGCTGCAGAGCATCTCAAAGGCAAGTTAATTCCAGAGGAAAAAGACAGAATCCGCCCCCCCAGCCCTGCCCCCCATTCAGCCACCTTTCCGAGGCAAAGCCTCTATANTCTAACTGTTGCTTCTTGACCTGCATACAGATTTCTCAGGAGGCAGGTAAGGTAGTCTGATATTCCCATCCCTTGGATAATTGTCCACAGTTTATTGTGATCAACTCTGTCAAAGGCTTTGGCGTAGTCAATAAAGCAGAAATAGATGTTTTTTCTGGAACTCTCTTGGTTTTTTGATGATCCAGTGGATGTTGGCAATTTATCTATGGTTCCTCTGCCTTTTCTAAATCCAGCTTGAACATCTGGAAGTTCACGGTTCATATACTATTGAAGCTTGTCTTAGAGAATTTTCAGCATTACTTCGCTGGTGTGTGAGATGAGTGCAATTTGTGGTAGTTGGAAAATTCTTTGGCATTGTCTTTCTTTGGGATTGAAATGAATACTGACCTTTTCCAGCCACTTTTGAGTTTTCCAAATTGCTGGCATATTGAGTGCAGCACTTTCACAGCATCGTATTTTAGGATTTGAAATAACTCTACTGGAATTCCATCACCTCCTCTAGCTTTGTTGGTAGTGATGCTTCCTAACCTTGACTTCCATATATTCAAAGCTATGGTATTTTCAGTAGTCATATACCTGTCTCTTATACACATNTTCCAAATTGCTGGCATATTGAGTGCAGCACTTTCACAGCATCGTATTTTAGGATTTGAAATAACTCTACTGGAATTCCATCACCTCCTCTAGCTTTGTTGGTAGTGATGCTTCCTAACCTTGACTTCCATATATTCAAAGCTATGGTATTTTCAGTAATCACATACAGATGTGAGAGTTGGTCCATAAAGAAGACTGAGCACAGAAGAATTGATGCTTTTGAATCACAGTGCTGGAGAAGATTCTTGAGAGTCCCTTGGACTACAAGGAGGTCAGACCAGTCAATGCTGGTCTGGAAAGGAAAATCAACCCTGAATACTCATGGGAAGAACTGCTGCTGAAGCTGAAGCTCCAATACTTTACACCTGATACAAACAGCCAACACTGTGGGAAAGATCCTGGTTCTTGAAAAGACTGAAGGCAGAAGGAGAAGGGGGAAACAGAGAATGAGATGGTTGGAAGGCATTACCAACTCAATGGGCATGAGTTTGAGCAAACTCAGGGAGATGATAGTGAAGGACAGGGAAGCCTGACATGCTACAGTCCAAGGGTTTGCAAAGAGTTAGACACAACTTAGCAACTAAACAGCAACAGGTAAGAGCCACTCCCGGACCCTGGAAGGGGTCCTCCTCCTGGCAAAATTTTCATCATTCATCTACATAACCAGGGAAATATTCCAAACAATGGTCTAAAGTCTTCCAGTGCTCACTCTTCCATTTCCTCATTTAGACTACACTTTGGAAATCCCAAACATTCAAACTCAGTGTGCCAGGAGGCAGGGCGATTTTTCCTTTAAATGAGGGTACTAGTGGGCAAGAGCCAGCTGCCTCGGGGCAGCGTCAACCTTACCCAGGGCAAGAAGGGTGCAGCCATTGCCTTCCCTTTCTTGCTGCTTCTGTTCAGTTNCAAACTCAGTGTGCCAGGAGGCAGGGCGATTTTTCCTTTAAATGAGGGTACTAGTGGGCAAGAGCCAGCTGCCTCGGGGCAGCGTCAACCTTACCCAGGGCAAGAAGGGTGCAGCCATTGCCTTCCCTTTCTTGCTGCTTCTGTTCAGTTGCTCAGTCATCTCTGATTCTCTGCCTTTACATGGGAACCTGTAATGAGACTCATTCCCAGCCTTCTGGGACAATATGGGGAGTTGTTTGTAGTCACGGAGCACTAATACACATAATCAATCAATGTCTTCCCCTCAACTGTGATCAAAAACTAAAGAGATTTAACTTTTAAAAGGGACACTGATGTGATTTTCATAAATCAGTGAGCTAAACATTAGCTCCCATAAGTGTCATAAAATCAGCTAATGATCCTTTCTGTGGTGAATGCAGTTCTTAATCAGTAATGCCATTACTGTATATGATGTCTTCCTTAAAATGTCTCAGCCAATGCATCTCAACAGGCAGCATTCACNCAAACTCAGTGTGCCAGGAGGCAGGGCGATTTTTCCTTTAAATGAGGGTACTAGTGGGCAAGAGCCAGCCGCCCAGGGGCGGCGTCAACCTTACCCGGGGCAAGAAGGGTGCAGCCATTGCCCTCCCTTTCTTGCTGCTTCTGTTCAGTTGCTCAGTCATCTCTGACTCTCTGCCTTTACATGGGAACCTGTAATGAGACTCATTCACAGCCTTCTGGGACAATATGGGGAGTTGTCTGTAGTCACGGAGCACTAATACACATAATCAATCAATGTCTTCCCCTCAACTGTGATCAAAACCTAAAGAGATTTAACTTTTAAAAGGGACACTGATGTGATGTTCATAAATCAGTGAGCTAAACATTAGCTCTCGTAAGTGTCATGAAATCAGCTAATGATCCTTTCTGTGGCGAATGCAGTTCTTAATCAGAAATGCCATTACTGTATATGATGTCTTCCTTAAAATGTCTCAGCCAATGCATCTCAACAGGCAGCATTCACTTTCTTAACAATCACGTGAAAAAATAAGGGTATATCAGGAATTCAAAGACTGCTTTGGGATTTTGACTTCCTAGTAGGTCCGGAAAAATTATAGGAAAATAAAAAAAACTCAAATGTTTGATGGTTCTCAAAGTTTAGCATGAATGGGAATCAACTGGAAGGCTTGCTAAAATACACGTTGCTGGGCCCCACCCCAGAATTTCTGACTGAGTAGGTCTAGGGTTGAGAACTTCCATTTTTGCAAGGTCTCAGGTGACGCAGGTGCTGCTGGTCCGGGGACCACACTTTGAGAACTGTCCGTTGNAAAAAAAACTCAAATGTTTGATGGTTCTCAAAGTTTAGCATGAATGGGAATCAACTGGAAGGCTTGCTAAAATACACGTTGCTGGGCCCCACCCCAGAATTTCTGACTGAGTAGGTCTAGGGTTGAGAACTTCCATTTTTGCAAGGTCTCAGGTGACGCAGGTGCTGCTGGTCCGGGGACCACACTTTGAGAACTGTCCGCTGAAAAGAACTGCACAAGCTAAAAATTAGATGAGCATTCTGCATCTCTGAATGCTTGGAGACCTCCCTTCTCTTCCTTTTCTTAAGTTTCCTTATTTTCTTTCCATTTGTCTACTAGTCAAAACCCCACTCACTGTGCTGATGGTGGAGACATTAAGTGGTGATTAGGAAGTGGTGATTAGGGATGGTAAGGATAAGAGGATGAACAGGAAGGACGTGAAGGCAGAGCTCTGGGAACCTGGGCACACGAAGAGTGAGACTGGGGGGCTGGGACAGGACCCAAGAAACTTCATGGAGCTGGGGACATGGATTTCCAAGGGAAAGAAACTCCTGTTGCACAGAGTTAAATTCCCTGAGTTTGGGGGTGTCCAAGTGCTTGTGAGCGACGTACTAGAATTCAATAGTACAAAAGAGCAGGAAAGACTGCCACCTGGAGAAACCAGGGGTAAGCAAAGTGAAAAGCCCCCAGACTGACACAACCTGTTGACTTGAAAAGATCCACAACCTAAAAGCTGAGAATTGTGTTTTGTTTGGCAGGCACAACTGAAGACCTGGGCCTGGGAAGCAACCTCTCAGACAACTCTGAGTGATTGCTCTGGAAGATAAGGGAGGAGCCAGGATATATAAGGAGATTTGCAACAGAGACCAGGTAGTTGGAACATCAAAAGGTTACGGTTAAACAAAGAAAACCAGACATCTCAATTAACTTGAATTAATGAATTTCTCTGTCAGAAAACTAAGATCATGGCATCCGGCCCCATCACATCATAGCAAATAAATGGGGAAACAGTGGAAAAAGTGGCTGACTTTGTTTTGGGGATCTCCAAAATCACTGCAGGTGATGATTGCAGCCATGAAATTAAAAGATGCTTACTCCTTGGAAGGAAAGTTATGACCAACCTAGATAGCATATTCAAAAGCAGAGACATTACTTTGTCAACAAAGGTCTGTCTAGTCAAGGCTATGATTTTTCCAGTAGTCATGTATGGATGTGAGAGTTGGACTCTAAAGAAAGCTGAGCACAGAAGAATTGATGCTTTTGAACTGTGGTGTTGGAGAAGACTCTTGAGAGTCCCTTGGACTGCAAGGAGATCCAACAAGCCCATCCTAAAGGAGATCAGTCCTGGGTGTTCATTGTAAGAACTGATGCTAAAGCTGAAACTCCAATACTGTGGCCACCTGATGCGAAGAGCTGACTTATCTGAAAAGGCACTGATGCTGGGAAAGATTGAGGGCAGGAGGAGAAGGGGATTACAGAGGATGAGATGGTTGGATGGCATCACCAACTCGATGGACATGAGTTTGAGTAAACTCTGGGAGTTGGTGATGGACAGGGAGGCCTGGGATGCTGCAGTTCATGGGGTGCCGAAGAGTCAGACACGACTGAGCGACTGAACTGAACTGAACTGAACCGAGCTGAACTGTGTATGGAAAGATGCAAGATTCTGGGCTCACTGAAATCATTCCTTTGATCTGCCCTCAACTGTCTGGGGCCAGAATCCTCTTCTTTCCCACCCGGATGCCCTCAGGGTGCACAGTTGGTGGTGGCTGCAATCACAGAGGCAGCCTGCTTGGCTCCATCCTGAGTGCCCTCAGGGCTCGCCACTGGGGACAGCTGCAGTGGCTTGAAGTCTGCAACTTCGTTTACTGCTGGCAGGCAGCATTTTTCATGCACAGATCCATTATTCTGAAGGAGTCTGTAAACTTTCTATGAAGGCTCAAATAATAAAAATGTAGGCTCTGCAGCCTACTTGATATCTGCCATATCTCCTCAACTCCACCACTGCAGCATATCGCTAGTGACTATAGACAATACACAGATGAATGCACATGGCTGAGTGTCTATAAAACTTTATTTAAAACCAGAGGCAGGCAGGACTTGGTTCATGGGCTGCAGTGTGCCCATCCCTGCCCCAGAGGAGGAAAGAGTCTCACCACCAGACCTACCCTGGCTCTCAGGGTCTGAGTTACATCTGAAAGGCATAAATCCCTCCTCATCCACAGTTTCTTCCTGAAGGGTCTCACTTGACCTGAACAAGAGAACCAGAAACACCATCACACCTGGATTTTATCTTTTAAAATGTGTCCCAGAGGAAGTCTCTGTTCAGTACACTCGCACAAACAACACAGCATGTTGACATCTCAGAGCTTCAGGATCTGGGGAGCTGGTGGGGGTTTCCGCTGGTTTAGAGGAGAATATCAGAAGCTGACCTCCGTCACTTGTCACCTTGCACCCTTTCAGCCTCAGTCATCCAGAATATAAGCTCTAAAAAAGCCGAGAAAAGTGAAAGGGAAAGTCGTTCAGTCGTGTCCGAGTCTTTGCGACCTCACAGACTATCCAGTCCGTGGAATTCTCCAGGCCAGAATACTGGAATGGGGTAGCCTTTCCCTTCTCCAGGGATCTTCCCAACCTGGGGATCAAACCCAGGTCTCCCTCACTGCAGGCGGATTCTTTACCAGCTGAGCCACAAGTAGCCCCCCAAAAGCTGAGAATTTATCTTCAATTTCTAGAAAAGTGCTTGGCATGGAGTAGGTCCTCAAAGGTGTCTGCTGAATTAAATAAAGTCTATAAAATCAGGAAACCCCTTTCTAGTCTTGAGGTTTCTAGGTTTGTCCTCAAAGTCTGGTAAGGGACTGTGGTTCCCTCCTCTTGCCCTTATAACCCTGGGATGGTAGTAAAACTGCACAACTCAGATAGGACTCAAACCCAGCCAAAACCCAGACTGGGACCCGAACCCACGGGCTGGGATTCAAATCCACCATCTTTTAATTAAAATCACACACCTGGTCTCAGGACTTAATGAAGCTCAGTGTTGTTGTTGTTGTTGTTGTTGTTGTTGTTTTGTTGTTGTTGTTGTGGCTTTTGGTGTTGTTTTTGTCTCAGCACAGCAGGAATTTGGTGAGAGGCTAAGTGATAGGTACATGGGTTCACTTAGTGAGAAAACACATTCCATAGACAGAATGTGGTCCTTCTCCAAAGAGCAAGAGTGATCCTGGGAGAAACACACTTCACAGACATTGTGTGGGCCATTTCCGAAGGCAGGAGGCTCTGAGATACTGTGTGGTTAGTTTTTATGGGCTGGGTGATTTCATAAGCTAATGAATGAGAGGATTATTCCAACTATTTCAAGGAGGAGCAGGGATTTCCAGGAACTGGACCACCACCCACTCTTTAGCCTTTTATGGTTGGCTTTGGAACTGTCAACTGGAGGGCATGTCATTAGATGCTAATATATTATAACAGGTGTTTGTTGTTATTTTTCAGTTGGTAAGTCATGTCCAACTCTGTGACCCCATGGGCTGTAGCATGCCAGCCTCCTCTGTCCTTCACTATCACCCAGAGTTTGCTCAGATTCTTGTCCACTGAGTCAGTAATGCTATCTAACCATCTGATCTCTGCTGCCTGCTTCTCCTCCTTCCCTCAGGCTTTCCCAGAACCAGGGTCTTTTCCAATGAGTCAGTTCTTCGCATCAGGTAGCCAAAGAATTGAAACTTCAGTTTCAGCATCAGTCCCTCCAATGAATATTCAGGGTAATTTCTCTTAGGCTTGACCAGTTTGATCTCTTTGTCCAAGGGATATAGGCTATTGGAAATCAAATCTTCGCCCTTTGGACCTAGCTGGTTCTGACCAATTTATGTCACATCCCTAACAGCAATGTCATTCTTTTAAAGATTGTGCCTTGCCCTCTTCCCTTCTGGTCCAGTAGGAAGGACAGGGCTTCCAGGAGGGGGACTTGGGGCCAGCATATGTGTATCAGGACCATCCTCTGAGAGTGAGTGATAAGGACAAGGTTCCTTCCTCTTTCTCAGCTACAGTAGCTAAGGATCCTGCTGGAATCTCAAGGATCATTCAGTTCTCCAGCCATGTAAGTGAACACTGCAAAAGTTTGTGAAGAACACCAGAGAAGAGCCCAGGATAAAAGCAGAGAGCTGTGGGCAGCTGACGGAGAGCCTGGAACCAACACTGTGTCTCGTGGGATAGGGCATATTTTAGCACCAGAAACTCCAGCAAGGCAGTATCAAACAGAGAGTGGCTGAGGGGAGAATGGAGTGTAGAGCAAATCTTCTATTTATGTCACAGATCCACTAGAGACAATACTTTTTATTTATCTGCAACTTGCAAGCATGGAAGGAGAAAAAACTAGACCCCAAAGTCTGAGAATCTTCCAACAAGCAAGAGATTTGACATAAGATATATAATCTATGGTGGTGAGCTGCTGCTGCTGCTGCTAAGTCACTTCGGTTGTATCCGACTCTGTGCGACCCCATAGATGGCAGCCCACCAAGCTCCCCCATTCCTGGGATTCTCCAGGCAAGAACACTGGAGTGGGTTGTCATTTCCTTCTCCAATGCGTGAAAGTGAAGTCGCTCAGTCGTGTCCGACTCCTAGTGACCCCATGGACTGCAGCCTACCAGGCCCCTCCATCCATGGGATTTTCCAGGCAAGAGTACTGGAGTGGAGTGCCATTGCCTTCTCCATGGTGGTAAGCCAAATTGATACAAAGCCAGGGAGCTTTTGCAGCTTGAGTTCCTAACAGTTCCTAACAGTAGGCATGATTTATGCACTAACACTATTCCTCACTAGGTGTGGGTTTAGGACTTGATGCAATTCTCTTAAACATATTTCATGACTTGGGGTTTTACAAGGAACAGGGTTAAAGGATTACATTCTCCAATGAGTAAACAGTAGATAACAGGAGAACCCTGACTAGTACACTACCTATGGGGGGGGTCTTTTTTTTCCCCCCCCTATTAAGACCTTCGACTGGTTGGAGGTCCACTCACATTATGGAAGGTAAGCTGCTTTACTCAAAGTCTACTGATTTAAATGGTAATCTCGTTCTTTACATGTCTTCAGAGAAACATCTACAGTGCTGTTTGACCAAATGCCTGGTGCTAAGGCCTAGCCAAGTAGACACAAAGAATGAACCTTTGCCTAGAGTTATCCTCTGATGGTGTTGTAGAGAGAGAAGCTCGGGTATTGGTCCATGTTTCTTCCTGAAGCTACAGGAGCCCTCTCCTTAATTCCACGAATGCTTCCAGTATTCTCCAAGATTCTAGTAAGTACTCAGGGTTGGTTTCTCTTTCTGAGAAGAAAAAGGAAGAGGAGAGGAGAGGGGAGGGGAGAGAAAATGGAAGGGGAGGAGAGGGAAGAACAATAACATCCTTAAGTGAAAAGGGAGCAGTGAATAAGCCAAATCCAGCCCAGGTGTGGCTCAGCAGTTACTCTCCCATCTTGCCAGAGTGACATCACACCACGTTTTAGCTCTTCTGTGGACCCTGCAAGGAATAGCTTAAGTGTAACTTTTCTTTACCCAAACGCTCCATGGTTCTTTGTTTCTCTTTTTTTGTGTGTGAAGTTGCTCAGTCATGTCCAACTCTTTGCAATCCCGTGGTCTGTAGCCTACCAGGCTCCTCTGTCCATGGAATTTTCCACGCAAGAGTACTGGAGTGGTTTGCCATTTCCTTCTCCAGGGGAATCTTCCTGACTCAGGCATCGAACCCAGGTCTCCCACATTGCAGGCAGACATATTACCATCTGAGCCACCAGGTAGGGAGATGAACAGTTATGTTGTAAATTTCCAGCACGCTACTGAAAGTTGTATGTTTTCTTTTATCTTTTCTATACTCAGTGGTAGTTTATTAATTTATGTCAGTGGAAAGCTCTGAATGGTGCCCCGGGGGCCCCTCCAAATCTGAAGGATGGGCTCAGGATATGTTCTTATCTAAATTAATAGCAATCACATTTGCCAAGTTTGGACCTTTTTTAAACATTGAGCAACAGTTGAGCTGACTTTTCTTGCAAACATGGTAAGAGCTAGGATACTGGCTAAAGTCATCACTTACAGACTTCTCTGGTCTGCAAAAATCACACACCGATACTCTACCCTGCATGGAATAATTAATCAATTATTTGGCTGAGATAAAAAGACGGCTTAAAAAGAAACCAAGGTAACTTCAGCAGGGAAAATAGGCTTTAAATTTGTAGAAGAAAGTACTTGCTATTTCTAACCCCAGAACTCTGAGAGAGAAGAAAACTGCAATTGAAAGAGCTCAAAAGTTATCTTCCAGAATCAAGGCCAGGTATACACTTTTAAATATAGACTATTATCAGTTTTTAGGCAAATTCAAGGTTAGAGTATAAAAATTTAGTGTATGTTCACACTGATGCCTAGTAAAGAGCTGAATTCATGAATAAATTAACCTAAATCTATAAAATATTTATGCATACTCAGTTGTGTCCAACTCTTTGTGATTCCATGGATTATAACCTACCAGGCTCCTCTTCCCATAGAATTTTCCAGGCAATAATACTAGAGAAGGTTGCCATTTTCTACTCCAAGGGATCTTCCTGACCCAGGGAATGAACCCACATCTCTTGGGTCTCCTGCATTGGCAAGTGAATTCTTTACCACTGGGCTACCTGGG
Organism: Neotragus moschatus; assembly: GCA_006410615.1. NCBI lineage: Eukaryota > Metazoa > Chordata > Mammalia > Artiodactyla > Bovidae > Neotragus > Neotragus moschatus. The sequence continues at coordinate 76,565 of SJYA01002534.1, forward strand.
AATCCTTATAAATCTATAAAATTACCATATTTAAAACCATTTCTGAGACATGTGTACCCCAGTGTTCATCACAGCACTGTTTACAGTAGCCAGGACATGGAAGCAACCTAGATGTCCATCGGCAGATGAATGGATAAGAAAGCTGTGGTACATATACACAATGGAACATTACTCAGCTATTAAAAAGAATGCATTTAAATCAGTTCTAATGAGGTGGATGAAACTGGAGCCTATTCTACAGAGTGAAGTAAGTCAGAAAGAAAAACACCAATACACATATATGTGGAATTTAGAAAGATGGTAACAATGACCCTATATGCGAGACAGCAAAAGAGACACAGATGAACAGACTTTTAGACTCTGTGGGAAAAGACGAGGGTGGGATGATCCGAGAGAATAGCATTGAAACATGTACATTATCCTATGTGAAATATATCACCAGTCCAGCTTCCATGCATGAGACAGGGTGCTCAGGGCTGGTGCACTGGGATGACCTTGAGGGATGGGGTGGGGAGGGAGGTGGGAGGGGGGCTCAGGATGGGGAACACATGTACACCCATGGCTGATTCATGTCAATGTATGGCAAAAACCACTACAACATTGTAAAGTAATTAGCCTCCAATTAAAGTAAATAACTTAATTTTTTTTTTAAGCCAGTAACAAAATAAATAAATAAATAAAACCCTTTCTATCAGGGAGGTGATCTGGGTGAACATCAACAACATAAAAATGAAACTTCACTTTTATGGCCTTCCATCCCCAAACCCATAACCTCTGTTTAACAATGAAACAACAAGCAAACATAAATTGAAGGATAATTTACAAGATGACATAGTTAGCAAGAATCCTTATCTATGTTTTCCTGGAAGCCTGAGGGAACATACAAAGAATAAATGATAGACTCTAATGCCTCCAGGATTATTGATATGCAGTGATTCACTTTCTCCTTTTGACATAGAGAATACTGCTATTTAGGTTTTCCAAAGTATATTGTTTTTGTAATTTTTCAAAATGTATTCATAGAAAGTATTTCTTGGAAGCAGTCAAGACATTCAGATTGCCTAATGAGAAAAGGCACACTATGCAGTTTGGAAGAGAAAAATGTGGCCAAGGGTATCCTGTTTGAGGATTTTGCCATTCCTTACTTAAAAGCCTGTGAAAAACGGGGTTTTGCAGTTCTGTGGAAAATGCCATTAGAATTCTGATAGGGATTGCACCAAATCCAAAGGTGGCTTTGGGTATTATGGACATTTTTAACAATATTGATCCTTCCAATCTATGAACATGGAATATCTTTTCATTTGTTTGTGTTTTCCTCAATTTCTTCCATCAGAGTCTTGTGGTTTTCACATTCATTGCCTTGGTTACACATATTCCTATTTTATTGTTTTTATTGGTATTGTGAATGGGAAAGACCTTAAGGGCATTATACTAAGTAAGATAAGTCAAACAGAGAAAGATAAATATTGTATGACATCGCTTACAAGTGGAATCTAAAGGAGCTAAATGCATAAAAACAGAGAGTAGAATGGTGAGGGTAGGGGGGAGTGGGGAATGGGAGAAATCTCATTCAAAGTACAAATTTGGAAAGTGAAAGTGTTAGTCACTCAGTCATGTCTGAATCTTTGTGACCCCAGGGACTGTCGCCCGTCAGGCTCCTCCGGCCACAGAATTCTCCTGGCTAGAATACTGGAGTGGGTAGCCATTCCATTCTCCAGGGGATCTTCCCAGGGATCGAACCCAGGTCTCCTGCCCTGCAGGTGAATTCTTTACCATCTGAGCCCCCAGAACTAGCAGATAAAATGTCCTGGAGATCTAACACACAGGATAGTGATTATAGTATCTGTATTCTAAACGTCACAGTTCCTAGAAGACTACATTTTAATTGCTCTTACCACAAAAAAAAAACAAGAGAGAGAGAGAGAAATGATAATTATATGACATTATAGATGTGTTAGCTAAGGCTAAGATGGTAATCATCCTTTGATATATAAATGTATGAAATCATACACAGCGTAAGTGTTAAACTTACACAATGCTGTATGTCAATTACATCTCAATTTTTCAAGCCTGTGCAAGGCAGTCCTTTTGAAAAATCATGTCAGCGACACTATTAAAATTTGAAGACTGCTCAGACTGCCTTTTCAAAGGCAAACAGCACAGCGGGTGAGTTGTGTGGATCCAGAAACAGCTGTCGTGAGTGGGGAAGCCCAGTCAGTGGGGGCTGCTGCTGTCTCTGGAGGCCATCCTCACACTTCCCTCCCAGCTGACATCACTGGCCCAAGGCCAGTGAGTCAGCCTAAAAGAGGGGAGCCCCTGAGAGTCCCCCTGCAGCCCTGGGCCAAGCCGGGGCAACACCTCCAGCCATTGTAATCCTGGTTGGTTGTGGGGTTGACATTACCACTGACTACAGTGTGATGATTGTATCTTAATCCAAACATAAATATTTTTCTTACTGTTAAATCAACAAGCGTCTGAAGAATGATCTAGGACAGCGGTTCTCAAAATGTGGTCCCTGAAGGTTTTCTATCTATCCACAGCATCTGTGAGGTCAAAACGAATGTTTTTAAATACTACTGAAATGTTATTTGCTTTTCTTTCCCTCCTCTTATTCTCTCTCAAGGGTACAAGGAAGTTTTCCAGAGGTTGTGTGTGTGTTAGTTGCTCAGTTGTGTCCGATTCTTTTGCAACCCCATGGGCTGCAGCCCGCCAAGCTGCTCTGTCCATGGGATTCTCCAGGCAAGAATACTGCAGTGGGTTGCCATGCCCTTCTCCCTTCCAGACGTTACATGACGTGATATTGCAAGAGACTGAATGCAGAGGCAGAGATAAGAACCCAGCGGTCTCTTCAGTGGGACTTAAACCAGGACCTTCTGGTCCGTCATCACTCCCACCTCAAGTCAGGCCGGACCAACCAGTCTCTGGCACGTGAGCTGCTGTTCCCTCCACGTTTCTCTTCCGGGGTAACGCCCTCCTGCTGCCTTCTGTCACCAGGAAGGTTCCGTTCCACACACGCCCTCCCCTGAAACCTGTTCCTTAGCACTATTCCTACCCACCCACAAACCTGCGGGAATCTCCTTTCTGTCCTAGAACCTTCATTGTCTGTTTTGCATTTTAAAATAAATGCCTAGTTGGATGTTGATCTAAAATCTCTAACAAGTAATGTGCTTTGGCTAAACTCGTGCTTAGCCCTTTAAAGAGTAGCCAGCACGTTCAATGTGGTGTCACGTGTATAATACTTTCTGTGAACATTCTAGAGGGGCATGTTACGATCCCCACCTTTAGGTGAGGGCGCTGAGGCGCACAGCGGATGGTTTCTCTGATGTTGTACATTTCGTGTGTGAGAAGGCTGAGACTCAAACCTCAGTCATTCACAGGTTCTCCTCCTCAGACTGATTTCACATGGGAAGCTGTGTCGAGGCTCCTGGGCCTGAAGAGACAGGAGTGAAGCCTAAGTGTCCTTCGGCTGGTCATCTGTCACTTAAGCTCTCTAGATGTGACATACTCACAGCCTTTCACACACACGCACACACATACACTAAGAAGAAAAGGGTAAAATAATGTCTTAGTACCACTAAACCTGGATGAAAGTGAAAGTCGCTAAGTTGTGTCTGACTTCTCCAGGCCGGAATACTAGAGTGGGTAGCCTTTTCCTTCTCCAAGGGATCTTCCCAACCCAGGGATCGAACCCAATTCTCCTGCACTGCAGGCAGAATCTTTGCTAGCTGAGCCACCAGAGAAGTCCAAGAATACAGAAATGGGTAGCCTATCCCTTCTCCAGCAGAGCTTCTTGACCCAGGAATCGAACCAGGGTCTCCGGTACTGCAAGTAGATTCTACTTACAAGTAGATTCTTTACCAACTGAGCTATCTGGGAACCTGGCTAGATTCTTTAAAAAAAAAAAAAAAAACTAACAAAAGTACGTTGTTCTTCTATTTCAGATTTTGTACTTCCTTGAGATGATTTTATCCTGCTGAAAGCCTCTTTATTCTTGATGTCTTTGTCATGTTTGGGTTTTTGTACTTATAGCAATTCATATACACTTGTAGGACATTTTATACAAGGGATAAATGCTAAGACATAATATTGAGTAACTATTCGAATCCCCGCCTGAGAGGTGTATTATTGCCTCCACTATAATCACAGAATGTGGAAGTAGCTTGCGCAAGGTCAAATAATGACTCAGTAAAACAGCCAGAAACAAAATTATCCCTACCCTCCACCCCCATTTCTTGCTAAAACACATTTTTCATAAAGAACTTACATAGCATTTGCAATTCTGTGCCAAATCAGTATTCATGGTTGTCGTATTCCCATCTTTTTTGCAGTTTCTATTTTCCAACCTCCAAATAAAGATAACAGGAATATTTTGCTGAGATTCAGGCTGGATTTTTTTTTTTCTTCAAATATCCTTAGCTAAAGGGTGACCTCAGATGTAATGAAAAGTGACCTTCAGGTCCTCTACCGGGTGTTGAATCACTTTTGCAAAATGCCTCAAAATGTTTTTCAATTACCTTGTGACTAACTGACAAGCTGGGGTCCTATGAAACCCTGAAGGACTCCGTGTGTGTGTGTGTGTGTGTGTGTGTGTGTGTGAGAGAGAGAGAGAGAGAGAGAGAGAGAGAGTGAGAGCGAGCCAGAGGGAGGGACTGAGATAGTCCACCATTCTTATTTTGCTTTGGGACATGCTTATCTATCTTCAAGTATTGTAAGTGACTTGTGGGTGTCAGATAAATTATATTTAAGTAAATATTATTTAAACCTCCACAACATAATACAGTGAGAAACATCCTGGATGTTACAAAGCAAAGTTCAGAGTGGCTGCTGCCCTCACCTTCCAAGCAAAATCAACAATGGAAGAGAAATCCTGTGAGGTGAGTAAGAATATAAAAATTCTTATCCATCAGACAACAGCACAAGAAGACAGAGGTATGGGTGAGCATGAAATGAAAAAGCAATGTTCATCAAACTGATTGATAGGTGGGGTTATTTTCAAACACTGTGGGATAATTCTTGTATTTAATGAATACAACTTACACAGCATATTAAAAAGCAGAGACATTACTTTGCCAACAAAGGTCTGCCTCATCAAGGCTATGGTTTTTCCAGTGGTCATGTATGGATGTGAGAGTTAGACTCTAAAGAAAGCTGAGCACCGAAGAATTGATGCTTTTGAACTGTGGTGTTGGAGAAGACTCTTGAGAGTCCCTTAGACTGCAAGGAGACCCAACCAGCCCAACCTAGTGGAGATCAGACCTGAGTGTTCATTGGAAGGACTGATTTTGAAGCTGAAATGCCAATATTTTGACCACCCGATGCGAAGAGCTGACTAACTTGAAAAGACCCTGATGCTGGGAAAGATTGAGGGCAGGAGGAAAAGGGGAAGACAGAGGATCAACAGACATGAGTTTGAGCAAGCTCGGGGAGTTGAGGATGGACGGGGAGGCCTGGTGTGCTTCAGTCCGTGGGGTCACAAAGAGTCAGACATAACTGAGCAACTGAACTGAGCTGAACTGCATAAGAACTGCATATCGATTGCATCACCCACTCAGTGAATGTGAATCTGAGCAAACTCTAGGAGATGATGGACAGGAAAGCTTGGCATGCTGCATTCCATGGGGTCGCAAAGAGTTGGTCTATGACTTAAGAGGAAAATTAAGTTTTTTTGCTAAGCCCTTGAGAGCAGTTTTTTATCTCATGTAACATGGCAGGTTCTTATCTCATGCAATGTGGCCTTAAGGCTCTCTCAAGGGCTGTTTTTCCTTCAAGGACTTTCTAAAAAATTGTTTTTCAGCCCGTCAGAACGTGGCCCTGACCAGCCGTATAGGCCTGATAGCAAACGAGCCTATCCCTGTAAAGGTCGAGACATGTGAACCAATCAGATTGTCCCCACCCTAGCTACACCCGTTTGTGGTTTTTGTGCTTAAAAATGCTCTGTAACGACTGTTCGGGGTTCGTTCCTCCTTGGAGGTGACTGAACCCCGGCGCGCCAGCTCAATAAATTCTCTTGCTGTTCGCATCGAATCCGAGTCTCGGTGATCTTTGGAGCGATGGGTCTTAGGAAAAGACCACAAGGTCTAACCTTTGGGGGCTCGTCCAGGATTCCCTCGCTCATCTCAGATCCCCCTGACTTTCAGATTCGGAGGTACGCTCAAGCTCTGTTGTATGTCCTCGTCGTGTCTGCTCTACTTTCACTCCTTCTTCTTTTCTTTTCTGATCTGTCCTTGACTCCTTTTTTCAGAATTTCAGCAAACAGGCCAACGGTTGTGGAGGCAATTGATAAGTCCTGGCTAGGGCCACTCTCTGGCGGATTTTGAAGGCCCTGCAACAAGCGAGCCTCAGTAGATAGAGCCCGACCGGGTGAAATTCCCCTTAAATCTTTCTCAACTGAGGATACGGCCTAAGAATTTCCCTGTGGGCACGGGGCAGGCACTTAAAGGCCATTAGGGCCCCTGCCACTTGAAGACTCCCGTGACAGGATAAGTGGGTCACAGAACGGGCTAGAAACCTCTAGGATGCCCGCCCCCAGCAAGAGAACTTCCGTGCAACAACCCAGGCACATAGACAGTTCNGAATTTCCCTGTGGGCACGGGGCAGGCACTTAAAGGCCATTAGGGCCCCTGCCACTTGAAGACTCCCGTGACAGGATAAGTGGGTCACAGAACGGGCTAGAAACCTCTAGGATGCCCGCCCCCAGCAAGAGAACTTCCGTGCAACAACCCAGGCACATAGACAGTTCCAAAAGCATACCATAAGCCCAACTTTCTGGCCACCACCACTCCCGGTAGGATTTTTGGTGCTAACCTCAGTGACTTTTTCTTTTATCTTCTCTCCGCAGCAAAAATAAGATTCCGCTTATGCGTCTGTCCACCTCTGATTTTCTGAATTGTTTCTGAAAAACTGCCTGGGAGGCAGGTCTGTGACCATCATTGGGGACGCCCAGGACGTCAATCTGGAAGGAGGGCTCGATTTGACCCCCCTTCAGCCGAATCAGGCGGAGCCCCGGACGCGGCTCCCANCTGATGCTGAAACTGAAGCTCCAATACTTTGGCCACTTGATACAAAGAACTGACTCACTGGAAAAGACCCTGATTCTGGGAAAGATTGAAGGCAAAAGGAGAAAGAGGTGTCAGAGGATGATGCTTAAATAGCATCACTGACTCAATGGACATGCGTTGGAGCAGGTTCCGGGAGTCGGTGATAGACAGGCAAGCTTGGCGTGCTGCAGTCCATGGGGTTGCAAAGAGTCAGACATGACTGAGTGACTGAATTGACTGACTGAAGGGAAAAAAAATGAGTCCAGTTAAACTATAACACAGTGTTTTCTAACCCAGAATTTTTTCCCTGTACTTCTTAGAAATGGTTCTTTTAGACTTAAGTTTTTAACCATATAGCACTCATGGAAATTATTCATACAATTAATTTGGTTACATGTCCTTCAAGTGTCTATTTAGAATCCAGATCGTCAGCGTCTCACTATGTTCTATCAATAGTGTTAGTGATGGAGCATCTCTTAAGTGTCCCACTATTGATTTCAGATTTTCTTCTAAGCTACTGACGCCTGTCTGCAAGTTTGGATGTGAATGCAAGACAATGACAACTATATTATGACTGCTGCCCGGCCAACAGCTCTCTTGCTAGTAGTGCTACTGAAATGGGGGGATAGTTCCAGATCCACCTGTAGTGTGCACATTTCTACACATGCCCTGAAGCAAAGAGCTTGGCAGCACTGGGTGAGACCTCCTGTTAGGGAGGCTGAGGGAGCAGTGGAATGTGAGTCTGGCACTTAGTGGAGGGACAGGTGTAGAAAGATGGGTTTGCAGATTTGTGACCCACAAGCACACAGATGACAATGGGCCTCATGGGCCAGGGAAGCCAAGGCAAGACGGAGAAAAGGGTTGGTGTTGAGCCTTGGGATTCTCAAGTGTTTAGAAACCTACAAGAGGAGCCAACCAACCCCACTGAGAGTTAGCAGCAGGTATCCAGTCCAAACACTGGATATCAAGGCAGTGATAGCGAAGCCTGGTGTCACTTGAGGAAGAGGGGCATGGTCAGCAAGGTCAAGTGCTGCCCAGAAGTCAATCAGGATGAGAGCTGAAGAGTGACCACTGGACTGGGAAGCAGAGAGGTCATGAGAGACGTTGATAAACGGACCTTCCTGGTAGGTGGCAGCCTCTGTGGAGCTGGATGACAAACAGATGGATTGGACTGGGTTGAGGAGTGAGAGTGGGTGAGGTGGTCTTCAAGCAGCTGTGCTGTCAAAGCTAGACGTACAGCCAAGAGAGGTGGCAGTGTTTCCATTTCAAAACGACACTGGACATGTGTGGACACTAACTTAGTACAGTGGGACTGACCGTGCAGGAGAGGATACGAGTCGTGGCAAAGTGCTTGAGAAGGTGAGAAGGACGTGATCCAGGGTACAGACCAGCTCAGCTTTGGGCAAAACCAAGACCCATTGCAAAGCCATCATCTGGGCACAAACGCTCACCCTTCCAAGACCTTTATCCAGGTTTCCAGGACAGCACTCCCTCTTCCTCTCTTGGGGGTGGGGGACACCTCCAAATGTGCTGTTTCTAGCATCTTTTCAATAAATTCTGCAGCCATGAAATGAAAAGCAGCTTACTTCTTAGAAAAGTTATGACCAACCTAGACAGCATATTAAAAAGCCGAGACATTACTTGGCCAACAAAGGTCCTAGTCAAAGTTATGGTTTTTCCAGCAGTCATGTATGGATGTGAGAGTGAGACTACAGAGAAAGCTGAGCACCTAAGGAATTGATGCTTTTGAACTGTGGTGTTTGAGAAAACGCTTGAGAGTTCCTTGGACTGCAAAGAGATCCAACCAGTCCATCCTTAAAGGAAATTAGCCCTGGATATTCATTGGAAGGACTCATGCTGATGCTGGAACTCCAATACTTTGGCCCCTTGATGGGAAGAACTGACTCATTTGAAAAGACCCTGATACTGGGAAAGATTGAAGGCAGGAGAAGGGTACAGAGGATGAGGTGGTTGGATGGCATCACAGACTCAATGGACATGAATTTGAGTAAGCTCTGGGAGTTGGTGATGGACAGGGAGGCCTGGAGTGGGGTCGCAAAGAGTTGGACACAACTGAGCGACTGAACTGAACTTCAATAAATCCGGGCTATTCTCGTATCCCTGGTCGGTCCCCCCTGGTGTCTCATTTCCCAACTGCGGCTCCAGATGTGAGCTGGGCGGAGGACACGTGGCAGACGGGCCGGTTCCCCGACGACGACACGCACCACCGGCCTGGGCGCCCAGCTCTGAAGGCTCAGCTTCCCCACCGCGGTCACAGTCCTACTGGCGGGTTGGCGGAGCACCGCCCACGTGGGTGACACCCTCCCGCTGGACTGCGCTCACCCAGTCTCCCGCTCCTGCTTCGCCAGCACCGCAAGCGTCTGTAGACGCCCCGCCCTCCCCGCGCCCCCTTCTTCCTCCTCAGCCTCCAGCGTTGTTGTGCTACGTGGCTCCGCGGACTGCGCATGCTCAGTCTACAGGGCGCGCGGTGGTCGGGGGGCCGGCGGGGCGGGGCTGGGCTGGGCGAGCGCGGTGACGCCACTGCGCAGCCGCGGGTGGGCGGGACCGTGCCACGTCGGCGCGCGCCGGCCGCGCCCGCTCCCGGCGGCCGTGGTCAGTCAGCCTGTGCGCGGCCCCGGAACGCTACGCGCGCGCTTCTCGCTCCCGGCGCTGACCCTCGCGCGCTTCCCTCCCGGCCGCCCGAGCCCGCCGCTGCCTAGGTCCGTCTGAAACCGGCTTCGCAGCATGTCTTCGCCTCCCGAGGGGAAGCTGGAGACGAAAGCTGGACACCCGCCCGCCGGTACGGACGCGTTCCCACTTTCTCTCCTCTCGCGGGTCCGGAGGGCGGGCTCGAACCCGCGGGCATGGGGCGCGGGGCGCGCGGGGCGCCGGGCGGGGAGGCAGCGGCCCGCCGGGCGGGGAGGCAGCGGCCCGCCGGTCCGCTCTTGCGGTTTAAGGTAGACTCAGCCCCGTGCGGGCGACACCTGTTTTCTTTACGCGAAACCATCGCAAGTCCGTGAAGTTGCGTGCAGATTAGACTGACTTGAAAGAAGCCCAGCCAAACAATGTGTTCCCAAAAGTTTGGGCGGTGAATGCTTCCTTTGAACGCACAGATGCTTTAGAAAGGAAAACGAGGAGCCGAAACAATGACAAATCACAGAGTTCTCAGCGTCTTGGCGATGATTAATTGTAAGATGACAGCATTACAAAAAAGAACCAAAGGAGTGGAAATCTTTTTTTCCCTTCGTTAACCACTCAGTATGACTTTTTTCCCGCCCTCCAGTTTCTTTCGCATTCTGCTTTTCCTCAAAAGTGGTTTTGTTTTTGTTTCCGTTTTGCCTTTTCCTTCTGTACATCCTCAGCTTTTGAAGCGAGGAAGTTAAATTTTGGAGTCTTTTTTCCTTCGAAAATGAGACTCTGAGCAGCCTGTATTTTCATATCGTCTCCTCCCCGTTTTGAGCACAGTTCCTGTTTGCTCTTTCGAATCTGCCCAAACGGGTCGATTGCTTTTTTCACCTCTCTTTTGAAATGACCGTCAGTCCATATGGAAGGGCACTGAGGGAATCAGAGGTGACTGACTCCCAGTCGCTTCGGCGTGTGGGGTTTTTAGGGTCTTCATTCCACACGTCAGTGAAGAGTATCAACTCAGTCTGCTAGTAACAGAGGCCTGAGCCAAACATGGCTGCTTTCTGTGGAACATTTATGCCATCTTCTTGTTGAAGGAAAGATTTCCCCAATTTCTGCCTGCTGCCTCCCCCACCATAGGCCATTAATTCTTTGTCTCCACGAGGTGAATAGAGCAGTTCCTTAACATATGTTGCATTCCAGAGTAGGTCATAGTTTTCATTCCTGAAACAAGCTCTCAACAGCAAGACAGGCACCAGGAAAGAAAAATGGCTAACCTATGCATGGGGGGGTTGTTAGAGGCATGGGATTTTAGAAAACAGTTCCACTGTAATGGAAAGTAGACTTTGGGGACCTCTGTGTTGAATTAGTTTTAAGTTAAAAAAGATCTTCAAAGCGTTTCCTTTCATGGTAACTCTGGCCTGTAAGTCCTATCACTGCGAATTCATGCCCAGCTGCCTGATGACCTGGGCAGCTGGGCAGGAGGGAACACCTTCGTTTACACTAGTGAACCTCAGCCACGCAGCTGCAGTCTGCCTGGGGCTCCCCTGTCCCCAGGGAGTGAGAAGCAGTAGAATGTCCCTATTGGAATGATACCAAAGCAAAGTGGCAGCAATTGCATACAGAGACAGCCATATGGAGATTTTTAAGATCGGAGGAATAAACTGTCGCTCATAACTCCCTGGGAGAAATTTCATGAAGGACTCTGAGGTTTTCTGAATTGTAAACAGTTAGGCTGTGTGAATCACGAATTAAGTATCTTAAATATGTCCAAGGAGAAGGGAGCCAATGTATTTGTGCTGGCATAGCGGTGAACTTGGGTTCTGAGTTTGAGGCTGATCACTTCTCTAGGGCTCGGTTTTCCTAATCCGTGAAATGGGAGGTTTGTGCCAGATGGTCCCTGAGGAAGTATCAGGGCAGGGCTGCCTTTCTGCGCTTGATGTCACCGCCTATAGGGTTGGAACCCAGGAACAGTTAATGCCTCAGGTAAACTCCAGTGACCTCAGGGCAGTGACTTAAGGCTTTGAGACCCCAGTCCAGCAGGAGCCACTAAGGAAGCCGTCACTGTCATCCTGGCTTTCGCAAGGGTGGTCACACTCGGCCAGAGCTAAAGGAAGGGCCTGGCATCCTGGCCCAGGGGTGCAGGTTAGAAAGAGATCTTTCGTCGGTTGCAGTGTCTTGCCTCTCACTTCGTACCTCACAGAGACCTCTGCGTGGAAGCCTTTTCTGGCAGAAAGGTCTGGGTGGTCTTGTTTTCTCCAGCATGACCAGAGAACAGACAGTTCTGCAGAGTAGATGTTAAAAGGAAAAAAACGTCTACTATAATAAAGGGTAATCATCACGGATAGCCAGAACCTAGTTCCTAAGTCAAAATAACAGCCTTGAAACGTTGGGAACACTTTCATTAAGTGCTTAAGTGGGATGACAAAATCTTGTGCCTAAGCCTGCAATTGAAAACAATAAAATTCTCCTCCGTGACTCTCTTCATGTTCTTTTGTGTTTTCTCATTATTGCTCTCTGAACCAGGTATGCTTCTCTGCACTCCACAGTCTCTACCTGTCTGCCTGTGCCCTTTGCTTCTGGGCCTGGGTCCCGTTGATGAGCAGGGCCTGGCTCTGTGATACCTAATAAACAGCTTGTGAGTTTCTCCAGATCCTCTTACTGCCTCTCACTTCCTCCCTGGCATGCGAGGCCCACAACTTCCCTCCACTGCTGAGCTGTCTCCAGCGTGTCCTGGTGGTGCAGGCGGGACTCTCAGCCAGCTTAGGCAGCAGCAGCGTCATGGAAATCGTAACTCATATTTGCCGAGTGTTACAGGGCGTGGGGTGCCTCCCGGGTGGCACTAGTGGTAAGGAGCCAGCCTACTAGTGAAGGAGACATAAGAGATGCAGGTTCAGTCCCTGAGTCAGGAAGATCCCCTGGAGGAGGGTATGGCAACCCACTCCGTACTCTTGCATGGAGAGTCCCATGGATGGAGGAGCCTGGCAAGCTATGGTCCAGAGGGGTGCAAAGAGGCAGACAGCACTAAATAACTTAGTATGTGTGCATGCTTAGGGCATGGGGTATGGGGGAGAAAAATCACTTTCCCTTTATTCTTCTAGGTTTCTGGCTGAGAGCCCCCTTATGATAAAGAGACTAATAAAGGAAAAGAAGCAGTTCAATAACATATCTCTCTCCTGTATACATAGGAGATGCTCAAGAAACATGAGGGACTCCCAAGCCTCACCTTAAATACTAATGATAAAACATGCCCTGGAGAGGAGGTTCCCCTTGTGGGAGGGAGCCAGGAAATGCCTGGTAAGCCAGGGGAAGGTCGTTACGCAGAGTAGGATTCTCCTGTGACTTAGCCATCTTTCTCTTCCTGTTACAGAGAAAAAGAGATAGTTACACGTGGAGATCTCCCTTACGAGTGTAAAAGTTCCCAGCAAGGGTGACTTCTGTGTGTCCAGCTTTTCCTTGTGTGCTGTTTCTTAATCAACTCAAAATCATACTTGCCCAAGAGGCAGGTTTTGGGGGTGGCAGCCTGCTCCCCTTCACCAGTCAGTTAATAAGCACTTGGCACTAATGAACAGTCACCTTGCAGTTGGGATCAAGGGGACAACACCGTTTTTAAACCTGGCCAAGCCCTCTGGAGTGTTGCCGACACCCCCAAGTCAGTGACTTCAGAGGGGCTTCCCTGGGGGGGACTTTGCCTCCTGGAACCTCAGCAGCCCTTCTCAAAGGGGCTCCATTCTTCACCAGGTCCTCCTCCCAGGACGTGAGGTTAATGAGGCTCCTAAAGAACCTCGGAGAAAGGGGACTATGTGAATAAATACAGAATCCACCCACTGAGGGCTGGAGGGCACTGCCTGGCATCCTGTGATGTGGTGGTGGCTGGGTCCTCTGTAAAAGTAGCCAAGTCTTCATGATTTGAGAGCTCGCCACTGCTTTTGGTGACCAAGTATTTGTGGAGAAATGAGACTGCTGCTTTTCTGGGAATTCTTGCAAATAACAGATGAACAGAGTGAGTGAGGTTCTGTTTCATCTAATAGCAGAACTCTGATCCCCAGCAGAAGGGGGACTCGGTGACAAGCCACACTGTGACTCACTCCTGCCACTTTCCGTGAGTTTCTGGCAGTGGTGGGAATAACATCTCTTCATAACGTACGTTTTGCCAGCCCCTGTCCCCTCCCATTTCCCCAGGGGATGCAAACCGTATGTCAGGAAAAGTTCTCATAAATCTAGTATGTGATGGCTTGAAGTGTTGCTAATCTTACGTGTGGTTTCCTTTCAAGAGTAGACTCTATGTCCCTTCTAGAACTGAGTCAAATGGAAATACACGATTCTGTTCATTATAGTGGAAAAGAGACCATTTTGTTTTTCTTTGGTAACTTCAAAATAATTCAGTTCTCTGTTCTACTGATCATTCGGGATGCATTTAAAAGGTTGTGGGTGACACTTCCCCCTGAATTACGTCCCTCTGAAGGTTTCATATTATCCAGGCCAGTCTGTTACTAGAAAGGCAAAACTGATTGGGGTTTTATTGTATTAGCCATGAAATCACAGGTGTGGTAATCACGACCCCCAGTGTGCCCAATCCAGTCACTGATCGGCACTTGAAGATACAGGACAGAGGTGTCTGCCTTTGCTCCTGTTCGTGTGCTCAGTCGCTAAGTCATGTCCGATGTCCGACTCTCCGACCCCATTGACTGTAACCCGCCAGGCTTCTCTGTCTACAGAGTTTCCCAGGCAAGAATACTGGAGTGGGTTGCCACTTCTTCCTTCAGGGGATCTTCCCGACCCAGGGATAGAACCCATCTCTTATGTCTTCTGCAATGGCAGGCAGGGTTTTTTTTTTGTTTTTTTGGTTTTTTTTTACCACTAGTGCCAGCTGGGAAACCCACCTTTGCTCCTGAGATGCCAAGAAAAAAGAGAGACCCTTTTAGTCACAGCATTTTTTTTTTAATTCAAGATCTTCTAGTTAGAGTGGATCAGACACTTATATGACGTGTTTAAGATTTCCCCTGTGTGCTCTGACACTTTGGCTGACACATGCCTCCTCCTCCTCACTTCTGTGAGTGTTCTGTTCATTTCAGAAGATGCCTGCACACTCTTACTTGGTCTTGTTAATTGCTTCCCCTTCCCAACTCCATAGACTTTTGTTTGTATAGGGACTGTCCACTTTTGTATCAGGTCCTATATTGGTTACAGTTATATCAGCTGTATTACATTGTATTCACTGTTGTAACAACTCCAAATCGCAGGGGCTGAACAAGTCAAGGTTTGTTTCTCTCCCAGGAGGCCCTCCAACCCTGGTGGAAAAATGCAGAGGGTGAGGCCCCTCCGGTCCAGCGTGTGGACTCCTCGGATGAGCCCGAGTGCAGGCCGAGGTGTGGGGGCCTTGAGGTGCCACCTGCAAGTGACATGTGTCACTGTGTTAGTTTCCCATGGCTGCTATAACAAAGGACCACAAACCTTGTTGTTTAAAACAACATCGCTCTATTGTCTTACAGTTCTAGAGGTGAGAAGTCCAAACTGAGTCTCACTGGGCAGACGTCAAGGCATTTGCAGGGCTGGTTCATCTGGCACTTCTGGGGGAGAACCCTCTGCCGCTTCCACTTTCCAGACGCCCCTACGCTCCTGGGTGCACTGCCCCTTCCTCCACCCGAAACAGTTGGTCCAGCCTTCCTCACAGTAGGCACGCTGATGCTCCAGTCCCTGTCTCACATTTCAGGTTCCCCTTGTGAACACAGTTTGCCCAGCCACGCAATCTAGAATAGCCTTCTTATTTTGAGGTCAGCTGATTAACAACCTTAATATCGTCTGCAACCTTAATTCCTCCTTGCCAAGCGTATTCACAGGCAGGGGACTAGAGTGTGGCCAGCTTGTTGAGGAGGGGGGCATGACCAGCTTACCGTAATCTATTTCCCCTGGAATCAGCCATGACCCAGGTAAATGGCCCCACTCTCACTGCAGGGGAGACTGGGGTTGTAGTCGGTGAACACTATTGGGCTGCCTGTCCCCGAGAACCTNGCAGGGGACTAGAGTGTGGCCAGCTTGTTGAGGAGGGGGGCATGACCAGCTTACCGTAATCTATTTCCCCTGGAATCAGCCATGACCCAGGTAAATGGCCCCACTCTCACTGCAGGGGAGACTGGGGTTGTAGTCGGTGAACACTATTGGGCTGCCTGTCCCCGAGAACCTGCAGGCAGGGATTTTGCTCTTCCCTGGGCTTTCTGAAACCAGCCTCCCTGAACTCAGGGTTCCCCTGCGTCTGCCTCTCCCATTCCTCAGCTTTGGATCAGCCACTGTCTGGCAGGTCTTGGCCCGGTCACCACACAAGCTGAGCACCAAAGAACTGATGTTTTTGAATTCTGGCCCTGGAGAAGACTCTTGAGAGCCCCTTGGACTGCAAGAAGATCCAACCAGTCCATCCTAAAGGAAATAAACCCTGAATATTCATCAGAAGGACTGAAGCTGAAGCTCCAATACTTCGGCCACTTGATGGGAAGACCTGACTTCCTGGAAAAGACCCTGATGGAGGCCACGAGTTGAAGTAGCCAACAGAGGATGAGATGGTTGGATGGCATCACCGACTCAGTGGACATGAGTTTGAGCCAACTCCAGGAGATAGTGAAGGACAGGGGCGCCTGGTGTGCTGCAGTCCATGGCGTCACAGAATCGGATAGGACTGAGCAACTGAACAACGACCAGGCACAATGACCTCTGGGTCACAGCCGCGGGGGTGGGGGGGGCGGGGGGTGAAGCCCGCATGGCGTGGAAGATCGACGGGCCTCTAGTCCCAGCCCTCGCGCGAGGTCTCTGAAAGCGAGGTTCCTTTGTGTCAGTTAAGGGCCTTCCCACCCTAACACTTTTCGCCTCTAAGTAGGGAATAGCAGTTTCCCTTCCTTCATTCTCTGTTTTCTCAGAGAGGAAGCCATCAGGGGTGCAAGTTCAGCAATTTATCGGGGACTCATTTTTTCAGGCAAGCATCCCTTTCACCCGTTGTGGAAAGCCCGTGTGGGGACTGACTGAACGTGGCCACAGGGCTGGGGAGCTCCGAGGGTCCCCTTAACTCAGAGCCGCTGCCCCTCTTTCTCCAACTCCTTGCGGCGCCCCCGTTGCTCAGGACGCCAGCCTCCCCTGATGGGCGTGGCTTCTTTGGTGGCCAAGGAGACCCCTCTCCCGGTAGGGCCCCTCCTCTTCGCGGAGAATGACCACCTCCCTGTGCCTTGGTCCCCATCCCACGCCATCCGGTGTTATGCCCACTTCGCTTTCCGGCCACAGTGCTGCTCTACCTGGGAGGATTTCGTTCACCCCTGCACCTTTGGCGTCTCTGGTTTGCTTGCCTTTTGTTCTCACGGGAACAATTCTCAGAGCCTTTCCTGGCTTCTTTTAGGTGGGTTTGCTTTCCTTTGAATAACATTTCAATGGCACTTCCCAGCAAGAGCAAAGGGAAGCCTCTGCTCGGGGGTCCTCCCCTGCTGGTCCCTTGGGCTGGCCCCTCCCTGGCTCCGGGCGTTCTTACTGTCTCAAGACTGCTGGAGACACCCTCCTCTTCACCCTGCCTGGCCTGCAGCTGTGGTTTTTCCTAGCCTGCTGATGAGGGCATGGAGCTGTCTGTTGGGGACCCTTTCACAGCCAGGCACCCCAGCACCTCGGGGGCTGCCCTGCCCCCAGGGCGGCACTGTCATCGATTGCTTCCTCCCCTGACACAGTCCGAGCTGGAGCCTGTTTCCTCCACCTGCTTTGCTCTGTGGGCAGGAAAAGCTGCTTCACAGAGAGCTTTCCACATCAAACGCATTTTCTTCTCAGGCAGGTTGGGCCTAGAACCTGCCCGGAGGCATCTCTGTGAGAAGCATTGGTGCTCTGTTTCCTGGAATGTTCAAGCAGGAAAAGGCCTATGGGGTGAGATTAAGGGCACCAGCTAGGGGTGGGGGTGGGGCGGGGAGCAGAAGCTTGCTGCTGTGGCTTCCCCTCCTGGGATTGGGGGGGGGGTGTCTGCACCATAGGGTTAGGGTGAAGTGGGTGGGGTGGTAACTGGCCAGTGGTTAGAACAGCCTGGCACGTAGCCATCCAGTGGGAAGGGTTATCCAGGGTCCTCGATTCTCCAAAAGCTTCCTTCGGTGGTGATGGGCTGAGGACAGCCCTGGCGGTGGTCAGCTTACTGGGGCTGGGCGTCCCTCATCATGGAGGGCACATGGCTCACTCAACAATCCGCTGTTCAGGTCCTGCCACCCCCACTTCACACAGAGGAAACTGGGGAGGAGGTGCCACCAAGGACACACACACAGGGCGCTCTGAGTGCCGGATGCTCAGTGTTAGAACCCGCTTAATAACAAACCTAGACAGCATATTAAAAAGTTTGATTAAAATGTTCACTGTTCTTTTTTTATTTTATTGTCATTTCAATAAAAAAATCAAAACAGGAAAAAAAAAACATATTACTTTGCCAGCAAAGTCAAAACGATGGTTTTTTCAGTAGTCATGTGTGGATGTGAGAGTTGGACCATAAAGAAAGCTGAGCGCCGAAGAACTGATGCTTTTGAACTGTTGTGTTGGAGAAGACTCTTGAGAGTCCTTTGGACTGAAAGGAGATCCAACTAGTCCATCCTAAAGAAGATCAGTCCTGAATATTCATTGGAAGGACTGATGCTGAAGCTGAAGCGCCAATCCTTTGGCCACCTGATGAGAAGAACTGACTCCTTAGAAAAGACACTGATGCTGGGAAAGATTGAGGGCAGGAGGAGAAGGGGATGACAGAGATTGAGAAGGTTGGATGGCATCACCAACTGGACTGACGTGAGTTTAAGGAAGCTTCAGGAGTTGCTGATGGACAGGAAAGCCTGGTGTGCTGCAGTCCATGGGGTTGCAAAGAGTCAAACACGACTGAGCGGCTGAACGAGTGAGAGTAGCCAGGAGTTGAGCATCTGGGGGAGTTGGGCCCTGATGGAGGTGTTCCATTTGGACTCCCTCTTCAGTCCTCAGAAAACCCCTGGGGGTAGAGCATTGCCACCCTTTCTTCACAGATGGGACCCTGAGGCAGAGTGCCGGCAGCTTGCTCGGACACACACAGACACACAAACACACACACATGTAGAGCTGGCACTTGAACCTGGGATCTGACTCCCAGAATTCATAACCAAACCTTAACTTCTTCATAGGACTCCTACCAAGAGGAAGCTTGTTATTTACATTTGAATAACAACCATCACAACAAAAGTCTGCTTTGTTTTTTACTACTGTCTCAGGAAAATACTTGCATTTGCCAATAATTCTGCAAAGATTTCTGCAGAGGTAACTCTCCCTTCGTATTTCTGACGGATGAAGAGTCCTAGTGACAGTGATAGAACAGTCGACAAATATATGCTGCCATACTTTTTGGCAGTTGTGCAAGTTAAAATGAATCTGTCTCAGCCTTGAGTTATTATTATTGCCACTTTATTGCAGCATTAATCACCACCCATACTGTGAGAGGTTGATGAAGTTAATTGTTTTTATAAACTGGATTAAATGAGGTGCTGAAATGAAGCTGTGGGTCTGGGAGTGTGTGCTTACTTCAAGAGAGAAGTGGACAGGCTCCCCGCGAGCTTCCCAAGACTTGATTATTTTGAACATCACCTTGACATTCATCATCTGTTCCTTTTGTAGTGAGTTGCACACCCTTTTTACTTTTAGCCAGTTGGTAGAATACACCTGAGACTTACAGTGTCAAGGTGTTTTGTCTGCCAAGTTGAAATAATTCAGAGATTATTTTTAAATGGGCATCTGTATTCATTTGTACAGGCTGCTAAAACAAAATAGCACAGACCGGGTGGTCCTATCAACGGAAATTTATTTTCTCAGGGTCATGGAGGCCAGGAGTCCAAGATCAAGGTGCCAACAGTGTAGTTTCTCCGGAGGCCTCTCCCCTTTGTTTGCAGATGGCCGCCTTCCCGCTCTGTCCTCGTGTAGCCTGTCCTCTGTGCACGTGCGTCCCGGGTGTCTCTTCCTCTTCTGATAAGAAGACCAGTCTATCTGATTAGGGCCACCCTGTGTTTGTGTGACTGTGTGTGTGTGTGAGTATAAAGTCTCTCAGTCGTGTCCAACTCTGTGACCCCATGGGCTGCAGCCTGCCAGGCTCCTCTGTCCATGGGATTCTCCAGGCAAGAATACTGGAGTGGGTTGCCATTCCCTTCTGCAGGGGATCTTCCTAACCCAGGGATCAAACCTACGTCTCTTACATCACCTGTATTGGCAGGTGGATTTGTTACCACTGCACCAGCCGGGAAGCCCTAGGGCCACCCTACCAGCCTCTTTTTCACTTACTTAGTTCTCTTTTTTCTTTAGCTGCACTAGGTCTTTGTTGCAGCATGTGGGCTTTCTCTAGTTGAGGTGCCTAGGCTTAGTTTTCCTGCAGCATGTGGGATCTTAGTTCCTGAACCAGGATCAAACCCAGATCCCTTGCCTTGGAAGGCAGATTCTTAACCACTGGCCCACCAGGGAAGTCCCCTTAATCATCTCTTTAGAGGCCTATCTCCACACCCAGTCAGGTCTAAAGTTCCAGAGATCAGGGCTTCAACATACGAACTTGGGGAGGTCATAGTTCAACTCATAACAGCACCTTTGATCCATTTCTTACGGACATGGGATAGGAGTGAGATAAATGGGGCAGGAAAATGCTTTTTTTTTTTTTTTTAATGTTTAATGGGATGATTGTAGCCTTATTGTTCAAACAAAAGCATTCATAATCTTACATTTCAAGAGAGTGGGTAAAGAATAATGTAAACATAATTGTAGAATTTTCAGTCTCCATTTCTTAATGTTTGGCAGGCTTCATAACCCTGGAAATCTTGAGAAGCCACCTGAAAATGGTATTTTTGTTTTCTTTTTCTTCTTTAAATCTTAGCCCATAGTGAGGGCGATCTCTAGGAGAAACACCCAAAGAAACTAAATTGAGAACGGTTACCCTGAGCCTTGGGCCCCCCAGTGGCAGGAAGTGACTCTTCTGATAAGAACACCGGTCATGTTGGGCTTCCCTGGAGGCTCAGATGGTAAAGAATCCGCCTGCAGTGCAGGAGACCTGGGTTTGATCCCTGGGTAGGGAAGATTCCCTGGAAAAGGAATGGCTACTCACTCCAGTATTCTGGCCTGGAGAATTCCATGGACAGAGGAGCCTGGCGGGCTACAGTCCATGGGGTCGAAAAGAGTTGGACATGACCAAAGCTGCCGGGGTCCAGCCCTGGCAGGTCCAGGGAATTCGAAGCGTGGATGGTGTCGGCGTCTTAGAAGTATTTATTNCTTTGGGAGTTAGAACTTACAGACTCTCTTCTCATCTAAACTCCTCCAACTTAGCATGTGGCCCATAACCCCTTTCTGGAGATGAAGCATTGAGACTTTGAGCAGCTGACTACTCTGAGACCATGTAGCTGAGGACATGGAGGGAATTGCTGACCCTAAAACACAACGCTGTCAACTGCTGTGTGACACTGGCTTTTGGATATAAGGCCGGCATTTCCAAACTTTATCCTGTGGAATACAGGAGTCCTAAAGGATGATAACCATCATTACTGGGGAAGGAGGGACATTCTGTGGTCAAATACACTTGGGAGAGACGGCACACTCTGTGTGCCCACATAAAACTTACAGTGCACGCTGAAGGCAGAATATCTAGCTTGAGGAAACCCACTTAATTTGTTCAACCTAGCTCTTCCACACTTGCTAGATCTTAGAATCTCCCATTTTTGTTGCTGCTTTTTCTCTTGCAAAACAGTATTAACATACTAATTATTCACTTCAGTTCAGTTCAGTTGCTCAGTCATGTCCAACTCTTTGCGACCCCATGAATCGTTNAATTTGTTCAACCTAGCTCTTCCACACTTGCTAGATCTTAGAATCTCCCATTTTTGTTGCTGCTTTTTCTCTTGCAAAACAGTATTAACATACTAATTATTCACTTCAGTTCAGTTCAGTTGCTCAGTCATGTCCAACTCTTTGCGACCCCATGAATCGTTGCATGCCAGGCCTCCCTGTCCATCACCAACTCCCAGAGTTCACTCAGACTCACGTCCATCGAGTCAGTGATGCCATCCAGCCATTTCATCCTAGGAGATACAAATTAAACTATAATAAGACACCACACCTACTAGAACAACTATATTTACAAAGAAACACACTAGCAAGGGTTGGTAAGCATGTGGAGAAGTTGGAACCTCCACTGGTTGGAGGAGAAAACAGGGCCATGGCTTTGGAAAGCATTTGAAGATCTTTCAAAAGGGTGAATATGGGATTACTGTGTCACTCAACTGTTCCACTCCTACATATGTACCAAGGAAATAGGGTATAAGTCTATGTGGCCATACAAAACTTGTACATACACAGTCATTCATGACGGCATTATTCCCAGTAGCCAAAATGGAAAAAGCACAAATGACCATCCACAGATGAATGGATCTTAAAATGTGGTCTGTCCATGCAGTGGAGTATTATTCAGCCATGAAAAGGAATGAAGGGGCTTCCCTGGTGGTCCAGCGGTTGGGACTTTACCTTCCAAATGCAGGATGTGCGGGTTCCATCCCTGGTTGGAGAACAGGGATCCCACATTTCTCGAGGTCAAAAGGCCAAGATAGAACAAAGACAGTATTGTAACAAATTCAATAAAAACTTTGAAAATGGTCCACATAAAAAAAAAAAATCTTTAAAAGGAAAAAGCAATGAAGCACTGACATGCTACAACATGGGTAAACCTGGAAGCGTTAAGAGAAAGATCTTGTCACCAAAGGCGGCGTATTTTATGACTCCATTTATGTTAGATGTCCGGGGTAGGCCGGTGCAGTTGACTGGTTGCTAGGAGCTGAGGGAGAGGAGGGATTGGAGAGGGATCCTTGATGAGTTTCCGTTGAGGGTGATTATCCTGTTTGACAATGATCGTGGCCACAGTTGTGCGACTCTGAATATACACAAAACCGCTGAACAGTATGCTCTTAACTGGGGGGACCACATCGTATGTGAATTATATGTCAATAAGGCTGTGTTTTAAAAATGAATTTAANCTGGTTGCTAGGAGCTGAGGGAGAGGAGGGATTGGAGAGGGATCCTTGATGAGTTTCCGTTGAGGGTGATGATCCTGTTTGACAATGATCGTGGCCACAGTTGTGCGACTCTGAATATACACGAAACCGCTGAACAGTATGCTCTTAGCTGGGGGGACCACATCGTATGTGAATTATATGTCAATAAGGCTGTGTTTTAAAAATGAATTTGACTTCTGCCAACCCCAGGGTTTCACAGCACAGTCTGGGAAAGGCCGTCACCAGAGCGGGCTCTGTGCTGTGACCCGGCCGATGTCCTGTGTTGTCTGTGGCTATACCCACATCCAAGCACCACCGGCATTTGAGAAGATGTCACAGGCAGGGGTGGAGTGGCCGCTGCTGCATCACAAAACTACAAAACCTAAAAGCCAGCGGCCGCTTTTTCACGTGGTTTGTACTCTGGTACCACCACTGCTCTTACCAGCTTGAAAGGAGGCCAGACACACAGATGAGCCTTGGAAAGTTTCTAAGTGGCTCCAGAGCACAAGACAGTGTGGAGCATCCTGTCATACTGAATCTCCCCCAGCAGCACCGGGGTTCAGCACAGGTTCAGTCCCTGGGTCGGGAGGATCCCCTGGAGAAGGAAGTGGCAACCCACTCCAGTATTCTTGCCTGGACAATCCCATGGACAGAAGAGCTCGGCTAGCTACAGTCCACAGGGCTGCAAAGAGTCAGCTGTGACTTAGTGACTCAAGAACAGCAATAATAGCACTATGCTCCATGATTAGTAGCTGTCACTGCCAGCTGGTCTGGACTTGGGGCCACGGGACAGCCACACCTTTGAGTAGCTCCCCTGCCATCTGGCGGTTGCCTGTCCACACTGATCACACACTTTCGTCTTCATTTCAGTGAAAGCTGGTGGGATGCGAATTGTGCAGAAACACCCGCATTCTGGAGACACCAAAGAAGAGAAGGACAAGGACGACCAGGAGTGGGAAAGCCCCAGGTAGGAAAGTTCTGGATTCACAGGTCACCCTTATTCAGTTAAACATTAACATTTGTTCTCTGCTGCTTGCTTCCGATAAACCCTGGGCTCCCGGGGCCCTGTGCTGTGAGCTTTTCCTCTCCTGATCAGTGGAAGGGGGTTCTGTCCCCCAGACAGAGGAGAAACGGGACAGCTAGAGCACGCCTTCTTCCCTTGCCCCAAATAAATCTAAGTGGGTTCATCCGTTTTTGTGCAGAATCCCTCCACCACAACACTGAAATCACCCACAGACCTTTGAAAATGCCATTCTAGTTGAGTCTCTGGGCTGTCAGGGCAGAGAACCACCGATTTAAATAGTGTTCACAAGCGTTAGGGCTTTGCCAGTTTCAGCCAAACTTTGAATCATCGAGGCCACACCCTGATGAGTGACCGAGTGCCCTTAAACGACGTCTTTGCCCCCAGATCCCTGGGTCCCCAACAGCTCACCTTCCTGCAACACCTGCTTTCCTTGCAGGTTCTGATGTCAAAGTTTGGTCCAAAGACCTTGTTACAAGCCCATCTCCTTCCACCTGTAACACACAGCCACGTGCCACCAGTGCCCACCTGTATCTGAGCTTGTCCCCAGAAAGGGAAGTGAACACTGAGCTTTGCACCACGTAACTCGTCTCCAGCTGAGTCTCAGCCAGAGGAAAAGGAAGTGTGGAGAGCAGCCAGCCCATACTTGTGCATTTCATTCCAAAATTCCTGACTAGCAGGTGGAATGCTCCCCAGGTCACATGTGGGAGACTGAAGTCCACAGAGGCCAGTGCTGGCCACACTGAGTAGGAATGAACCCCAAGCCTGGGGTTCCAAGTAGGCCAGGCTTCAAAAGAATAGCTCCTAACAGCAAGCACCCTTCGAGAAGGACGTCATGGCTTTGGTGACCCCACATATCCGCTTATGTATATGCTGTGCCATTGGGTATTTTCTGTAAAACATCAGGTGTCACTTAGGGCGGTCCCTGGAGGGGAGGACAAAATTTGGGGAGAAGTTTCTGAATGATTATTGCCCATTTTAAATCATGAGATATCAGCACCAGGAAAGTCAGCTTAGGGTCTGGTTTTTTAAAAGAAGCTGTTTTAAAGGAAAGTCTCGAATTTTCTTTCCACTGGCTATTTTCACAGATTTGTGTTTGGAACATAACCACATCAGGAATTCTCCTACAGGTCCACGGTCCTGTATCTGAAAACCATGGGGCCTAATTTATATCAGAATTCAGAAATTCTAATATTTTGGGAGAGGAAGCAGGTTTTAGCAGAATAAGACCACATGTATTTCATACAGTACCCGTTGTGGGGTCTCAAGCAGCCTGTTGGAATCTGTGTATGATGTTCATACCAGCTGAGATGCATTTTAAAGATTTACAGACTTGGACCAGTTCAGGGTAAGTTTTGCCTGCATAAAAGAATTAGAATGTTTGGTGTTAAGAACATTCTTGGACTAGGAACTGAGGATAAAAGCATGTGACCTATAGCATTCTTCCACTAGAAACCTGGAATGTCATTTCCCTTCATATCCACTGGTTCCTTAAGAAGGAAGAGAGAGGATGAGACAGAGAGCTGTATTGGGGTTTGGCGGGGGGAAGACCTGGGAAATTAATGAAATATGCTTTTCTGCATGAGTTTAAGTGGAATAAGGAACAAATAGCTACTTCCGTGCGTAATACAGTGTCAATACAGTGACAGCTGATCATTTCTTAGCGTGTCTAGCCCATTTGTTTTCTATTGATTTTTTGTTTTCTCATGAGGTGAAATACAGCGTTTATGGAAGATGCACCGTGTGAATAAACGTTCCAGAGGGTGAACGATTGCAAGAGAAAGGAGGGGGACACCCAGGACCCTAGGTTTTAGTCTCTCACCTCCTGTGAAGGCTGGTTTGCTCTGGAACCGGGTATTTTTGAATCAGGCTGACTGCAGGGCAGGGTTTGCATATGAGCCAGGGTATGTTTGTTCCCTGCAGTCACACTGTCGCGCCGTGTTCCTCGTCTGGGTGATGGCTCTTGTCCTCTGGGCAACAGCTTCTCTCCTCACTGCTGTGGGTTCAACCCCCCGCCGACACCATTGACAGAGGCGAGGAAGCCTCTGTAGATGCTGCGGCTGTTGGCGTATGTTGCCAGTACAACTTCCAAACTCCCCCCACCAGACCTGGCACTCTGCGTAATAGTCCACTTCCACCACCACGCAGCCTCCGTTGTTCTAGTGGGCTGATTGAATAATTATAGTTAATAGCGGTCACTGATGGTATTACAGAGTGCAGTGAACCTAGCCCAGTTCTAACTGGGGCTTTGCCCATGTTGATTTATTTGATCCTTGCAACTGCTCTATTCTCATCCCCCTTTGGGAGTTGGCTTTTCATTCTTATCCCCATTCTGGATTACTACTCCCACTTCAATCGCTCAGAGAGGTTAAGTGACTTTTCCAAAGTCACACAGCGAGTGAGGGGCAGAGCCAGCATCCCAGACTGGAAGCTGGGTCCAGAGCCCCCTACTCTTAGCCCCTGGACTATGTGTACCAACTGAGTGTCTGTTTTGTGCTGAGCACTTAGTAAGTGCTTCCTATTGGGTTTAATGTTCGCACCACCTAAAAGCTGCCCATTACACAGATGAAGAAACCGAGCCTCAGTGAGCTTATCTGACCCAGGCAGTGGTCTGGCCAGGATTCAGCCCTAACTCTGTCTTAACTTGGAATCCCATGTCCCTAATAGGGTACAGAAACCCTCTGAACTGACAGAATATTTTCGGGACCAATACAGACTGTAAATCCAGAAAAATGAAAAAAGTATTAGTAGCTTAGTCATGTATGACTCTTTGCGACCCCATGGACTGTAGCCTGCCAGTCTCCTCTATCCATACAGTTCTCCAGGCAAGAATGCTGGAGTGGGTTGCCATTCCCTTCTCCAGGGAATTTTCCCAACCCAGGGATCAAACCCAGGTCTCCTGTATTGCAGGTGGATTCTTTACTGTCTGAGCCACCAGAGAAGTCCTAGATCCCTCTAAAATAAATATTGATTCTGGGGTTGCCCATGACCTTTCCTATATTCCTCATGGGAGGTTCCCATCCATGCAACCTCACCAAAGTAGATGGCCTAATTACAGCTTATAACAAGCTTTTGGGACACTGGGCTGGTTTTCCTTTACATATGGAAAGGCCATAGTTATTTCCAGAATTAGTCAGACATGTAATGTTTTACATTGATTTCTTTGGAAATGTCATGGCATGTGACTTCAGAATTCACATTACCATCATCCTAAAGTTTTCTATTTTATCATGTTTTGAGCCAAGCATTCTCCAGATATGAAAATAAATGCATAATCTCAGATGCCAGTTTCCTCCTTGGATCTGCATTTGCTAAACTCTCTGCTTTCCTTCCTAGATATTTAAAGCTGGCTTTGCATTTACTGACTCATCTTTGGTGGCTTCCTTTCCCAATCAGAAAATCAAATACTGATTGCAGAGAAAATGAACAACTGGAGCATTAAAGAGGTTGTTGTATGACCCAAAAAAACCTCAAGGCAGTCTTATTTGTACTTTTCTTTTGCAAATCTTTATGTTGCCCTTTGTCCCCTTAATCCTGTCATTTTTCAGACATTAAAAAGATAATTCCTTACACCACCAAAGTGTTTACAAATGCTATTAAAAAAGTAATAATAATGTAGCAGAAATTTGAAAATGTTTTCCAAACATCCCCATCAGGCTGAATTCTAGTTACCTGCAGCCCTTTGTATCCAAGACGAGTAAGAGGCTTCATTGTTGTGAGCTAACACTTCCCTGAGTGGGTGCAAGATTCGGTCTCAGAACTGACCCAATCAAGGAAAGCTGTGGTTTTTTTCTCAAAGCCGTCTGCTGAGCATATTAAGTCAAAATGTCCAGTTTCATTATGTAACAGAGAAACTGCAGACATAGAATGGACCTCAGGGGTCATTAGAATCCACTAACATACAGTATAGTGGCCCTAGCATGAATCGAGCCGGGTAGAAAGTATTTTAAAAGGTAGGTGGCAGGAGGAGTAAAGTAGAAATGGAAGTTTGGTGTGCTCTGGAGGTGGATTGGAAAGGGGTAGAAGGAGTGAGGTAGGGGGAAGGGGGTGTTAAGGATCAGGAGGAAACAGCCCTTCCTGAGCTCCACAGTTTGTACAGGACTAACTTAGGGCTGTGATGCTGTTTCATGTTCACATACCTCCCCCCTCAAAATAAGCAAACAATTCCAGTCTTCCAGGATGTGGGAAATACCCAAGATGGAATGCACACAGTAACAGATGGCCCTAAGTGTAACACAAATGCTTACTGTTATCAACTGCAAGGAGTACAACGGAAAAAATGACCTAACCTAAGTAACTTCAGGAAACGTTATTTTGACTGGATAAAGACAAAAAAAAAGGCTGTGCGTAAATGCTACACTCCCGTTAGTCAATGTTTCATACAGGAGTTTGGGTTAGTGCTTCTGAAATTGCTTTATGTGTGCACAAAGACTGAACAAAGTAAATATGTTGTGGCTGATGAAGAGTCAAGTTTCTCATGGTCAGAGAAAGGGGAAGACTAAGATAACTGTGATATTTAATTAGAATTAGAAGTATTAGTATGAACTCAGGCTTCCCTGGTGGTCCAGATGGTAAAGAATCTGCCTGCAATGCAAGAGACACAGGTTCCATCCCTGGGTCAGGAAGATTGCCTGGAGAAGGTAATGGCTAACTACTCCAGTATTCTTGCTTGGAGAATCCCATGGACAGACCAGTATTCTTGCCTAGAGAATCCCATGGACAGAGGAGCCTGGAGGGCTACAGTCCATAGGGTCACAAAGAGTTGGAAAGGACTGAAAGACTTAACACTTTACTTGAGTACGAACTCATAGCTTAACTGGATGAACAGATGGATGGATGGATGGATGGATGGACAGTAGGTATAGATAAGAACATACATACATACATAAACATGGAAGACAGACATACATCTGAGCTGTGTTCACTGACAGGGCATTAAAGAACTGTCACCACATAGCCATGAGCACCCCCTAGGGCCAGGATCTTGGTTTCTGAACACCATTCCCCAATCAAGGGTATTTTGGAGAAGTGGTTCGTTCCAGAAGCAGGGCTGGAAAAGTACCAGATGAGCCTGGCACCGCTTGTAGAGCCAAAACACAAGGAAGTGTCCCCAAAAGGATGGGGACGTGTCAGAACAACACAGAAACCAACCAGAGGCGCACTGAGTGGCAGAGCTGGAATAGTTTGGGATAACATAAATAATGACAGTATTGGATTATAACCCCTAGAGTAAAATTGATAGCCATGAGTCCGTACTGATATAAATAATTGAATACATAGATGAGAAGGGGCAGCTCTTCTTTGTGGAAGAATTCCAATGAATAAATGGGTAAACTAGAATATCACCAATAGGCAAACACCATAGTAATTGTCGGCAGGATACACTGAGGGATGCTACAATTAGAGGGCAAACATTCAAGGAGAAACGGGCTATTTGCACAGTGTTTCCCCCAATGTACTTATTAATTGCCCGGCAAGGCATTTCTTTACATGGAGACCACGAAAAAGACACTCATTTACAGTAGAAGTCCTGAAATAAGAAGGCGGAGAGTTGCTCAGTGTTATGTGGCAGCCTGGATGGGAGGGGAGGGGAGTTTGAGGGGAGAGTACATACATGTATGTTTATGGCTGAATCCCTTTGCTCTTCACCTGAAACTATCACAACTTTGTTTGTTAATTGGCTGTCAATTCAGTTCATTCACTCAGTCATGTCCATCTCTCTGCGACCACACGGACTACAGCACACCAGGCTTCCCTGTCCATCACCAACTCCTGGAGCTTACTCAAACTCAGGTCCATCAAGTGGGTGATGCCATCTAACCATCTCATCCTCGGTTGTCCCCTTCTCCTCCTGCCTTCAATCTTTCCCAGCATCAGGGTCTTTT
Organism: Neotragus moschatus; assembly: GCA_006410615.1. Classification (NCBI taxonomy): domain Eukaryota; kingdom Metazoa; phylum Chordata; class Mammalia; order Artiodactyla; family Bovidae; genus Neotragus; species Neotragus moschatus. Next base: position 106,161 of record SJYA01002534.1, read on the forward strand.
ACAAGGAGTTAGCTGTTCGCATCAAATGGCCAAAGTATTGAAGTTTCAGCTTCAGCATCAGCCCTTCCAATGAATATTCAGGACTGATTTCCTTTAGGATTTGATCTCCTTGCAGTCCAAGGAACTCTCAAGGGTCTTCTCCAACACGACAGTTCAAAAGCACCAATTCTTCGGCTATACCCCAATACAAAATTAAAAGTTTTTTTTTAAAAGGTAGGGGGAGCAGAGAGTCATCCCGCTGGGCCTCAGATGGAGCCTGCATATCCGTGACGTTCCTCGTTGCTGCTCTGTGTTCTTCTGGAATGACCGTGGAAGTGCTGTATTTGTTTCACAAGAAGCTTTCACCTGTCGTTCCTCGCCGTCACTGATAACTCCAGCCTGAAACAGTTNTAAGGAATAAATATTTTTAAAAGGTAGGGGGAGCAGAGAGTCATCCCACTGGGCCTCAGATGGAGCCTCTGTATCCGTGACGTTCCTCGTTGCTGCTCTGTGTTCTTCTGGAATGACCATGGAAGTGCTGTATTTGTTTCACAACAAGCTTTCACCTGTCGTTCCTCGCCGTCACTGATAACTCCAGCCTGAAACAGTTGTTACTCGATGCAGGCTGAGTTCCCATGGGGCTGCTGTAACAAATGCCACCAACTGGGTGGCTTAACATAACTGAGCTGTATTGTCTCACAGATGTGGATGCTGGAACTCCAAGTTCCAGGTTTCCTCAGGATTGGTTCCTTTGCTGGCCATCTTTGGCTTAGAGGTACGTCACTTCTTTTTGTCTATGCTGTGCAGTACTCAGCCTCTTAGTTCCCCAAACGGAGAACGGACCTCCTAAACTGGGAGCTTAGAGTCTTAACCACTGGGCCACCAGGGAGTCCTAGATATGTCACCTTGATCTCTGTCTTCATGTGGCTCTCTCCCTGTGTCGTTTTACCTTCCCTCTGTGTATGTCTCTTTTCCCTTTTTGTAAGGACATCATGCATGCATGCTAAGTTGCTTCAGTTGTTTCCGACTCTTTGCCACGCTATGGACTGTAGCCGCCAAGCTCCTCTGTCCATGGGATTCTCCAGGCAAGAATACTGGAGTGGGGTGCCATTTCCTCCTCCAGAAGATCTTCCCGACCCAGGGACTGAACCCGCATCTCTTATGTCTCCTGTACTGGCAGGGGGGGGTTCTTTACCACTAGCGCCTTCTGGGAAGCCCCACTCATTGGATTAGGACCCACCCTAAAAGCTTCATTTGAACTCATTTACTTCTGTGAGATACTGTTTCCATAAAAGGTTAAATTCTGAGGTCCTGGAGGTAAGGGCTTCCCATGGTTGGGGGTGGGGAACGAGTCAATTCCTAATAGATGCCAAATGATAATCCGTGGCCATTATTAATGATTCTTTCAGTTAAAGTTAATTCTTAAGTGAAAAATGGAAAATTGAAAACATTGAGGTTAAGAGACAGCACACCCTACATGCCTGGGAATTTTTATCTTTAAGCCATTATCTTCATGTTAGAACTTGAATGGGGCTTGTGAGCCAATTTCAGCATCATCCTTACTTTGCAATAGGGTCATCTTTTATATCTAGGCCAGTCGTCAGCAATCTTTTAGAAACATTGTAACCCTTTCCATATGATGTGTGGAGTTGCCAGTGGACTAGGGATGCTGAGTGCCAGCCAGTCATCCACTCCTGTGCTATTTGGGTGCCCCAGTTAGCAGGCAGGACCCATGACGTGGCAGCCAACCCCTGCCCTCAGCCACAGGAAGGTGTTGAATAATAGGGGATGTCCTTGTGATGGGGTAACAGGTTATTCACCTGCTTGGGGACTGAGATGCCACCTCCAGGGAAGAGCCTTCTTAAAGGTACAGCAAAATCCTCCAAATAGAAGGTGCGTGAGGCACGTTGTCGTGGCAACAGGAAGTAGTGATGGACGGTCCTGTCTGCCTTGGTAGGGGACAGGGGGAGAGTCTCATTGATACTGGGCAGCTCTCACTGTCAGGTTTGCCCAGGATGCTCAGTGATCAGTGTTCCATGTCTGTAGGCCCCCTGGGCATGGATGAAGTGGTACCGTTTGTATGCCGGCCAGCGAGCTGTGAAAGTCATTGTTTTGCCTGGAGCTGCTTGTGCTGCAGAAGGTTAACAGTTTATGCAGGTGCCTGGGTCCCCACATGGCAGCCCGGGTCAGTAGGTAGCTCAGGAGAGCCTGCCAAGGGGTGGGGAGCGTCTGTCTGCATCACAATGTCTGCAGCCCCTCCTCAAGGCAGCCCTCCTCTCCCCATCACTCTGCAAAGGCTCAGGGGCACCTGCTGGCATTTCCACCTGGGTTATAGTAGGGCCTTCTCACCAGGCAGCCTGCCTCCCCTCAAAGAAGCAGTGAATTCATCTCCTTAGGGCTTCCAGGATAAAGTGCCACAGACCCAGGATTGTCTCACAGTCCTGGGGGCCGAGAAATCTTGAGATCAAGGTGTTAGCAGGCCCGTGCCCCCTCGGAAAGCAGTAGGGGAAGATCTGTTTCAGGCCCCCTCCTGGTTCCTGGGCGGAGGCGGCAGAACTCTAGTGTTCACACGGCTGTCTCACTGTGTGTTTGGGGCCTGTTGTTTACCTTGTTCATAAGGATGCCAGTCATATTGCATCAGGGCCCACCCTAATGACCTCATCTTAACAGTTCTTGTTGTTTAGTTGCTAAGTTTTGTCCAACTCTTTGTGACCCCATGGACTGCAGCACACTGGGCTCCTCTGTCCTCCACCATCTCCCAGAGTCTGCTCAAATTCATGTCCATTGAGTCAGTGATACTATCTAACTATCTCATCCTCTCCCACTCCCATCTCCTTTTGCCTTCAATCTTTCCCAGCATCAGGGTCTTTTCCAATGAGTCGGTTCTTCGAATCAGGTGGCCAAAGGATTGGAGCTTCAGCTTCGACATCAGTCCTTCCAATGACTATTCAGGACTGATCTCCTTTAGGATGGACTAGTTGGATCTCCTTGCAGTCCAAGGGACTCTCAAGAGTCTTCTCCAATACCACAGTTCAAAAGCATCAGTCCTTCAGCACTCAGACTTCTTTATGGTCCAGCTCATATCTGTGCATGACTCCTAGAAAACCATAGCTTTGACTAGTTGGACCTTTGTCTGCAAAGTTACGTCTCTGCTTTTTAATATGCTGTCTGGGTTGGTCATAGCTTTTCTTCCAAGGAGCAAGTGTCTTTTAGTTTCATGGCTGCAGTCGCCATCCGCAGTGATTTTTGGAGCCCAAGAAAATAAAATCTGTCACTGTTTCCACTAACTATGCAGCAAGTTCATTTTCAAATAAGGCCACATGCTGAGCTATTGGAGGTTAGGACTTTAACATAAGAAGCAGAGGGACACACAGTTCAACTGTTAACCAGCTTCAGCACCTCATGGCAAGAGGCACCGGTTGGCAGTGCCCAGCTTCAGTGGCATCCCAACAGCAGCACAACAGCTTATCAGCTGTGAGTCCCACATGGCCAGTGGTTCCTACTTCTGTGCGAGCATGTACAGTTGCCCAGGCTGAGCGCTGCAGCAGGCTGCCCCTCCCATCCCGGTGGGTGCCCTGTATCAGGGGAGTGGCTCCAAATCTTGACTGTGCACCCCCCAAGTTTATTTCTTTAATTTTTTTTAGAAGTATTTATTTTACGCATTTCCTTGGTTGCACCAGGTCTTAGTTGCTTGCGGCACATAGGACCTTTGATTTTCACTGGGGCATGCAAAGTCTTTCAGTTGTAACATGTGGAATCTTTAGCTGTGGCATGTGGGATCTAGTTCCCTGACCAGTGATCGAACCTGGGCCCCCTGTGTTAAGAGGGAGTCTTAGCCATTGGGTCACCAGGGAAGTCTCCCCATCAATTTAAAAACTGCTGTTTGCCTGCAGCCCCCATATTTGTATATTCATTTTAAAATTATACTGTGCATATTTTGCTGCTGTTATATACATTGTAAAATGTATACAAAATGGATATGAATGTCTGAGATCAAGGTGAAATAAGCAATGTTTTAAATGTCCTGCCAACCATTATGACTTTCTGTTGCCATTAGCTCATATCTCAAGGTCCAAATACCCTTGAGATAGTGTTTCTCATTAATGATTCAGGATGTAAATCTAAATTTCTACTGTCCTTCCTGGTGACTTCAGGTTTTGTGGGAAAGGGTGGCTTCCTGTCAAGTCTAATTAGATCCTCGTTGTTTGTAATGTGGTTCATGAAATACTTGTACCAGGACGAGAAGCTTGAGCTTGTGTCTTTTTTTATTGTGCTTATCTTGGTGGTAACCTCAGCCTCTGGAGGGTTCTTTCTGCAGTAATTTTTGAAGCCACATGTTCATTTTGTCATGTATGTGCTAAGTCGCTCAGTCGTGTCCACCTGTTTGCTACCTCTTGCACTGTAGCCCGCCAGGCTTCTCTGTCCATGGTTTTCTCCAGGCAAGAATACTGGAGTGGGTTGCCGTGCTCTCCTCTAGGGGATCTTCCCGACCCAGGGATCCAACCCGAGTCTTACGTCTCCTGCATTGGCGGGCAGGTTCTTTACCACTAGTGCCACCTGGGAAGCCCCCTCATCTTGTCACAGTTAGTTTAAATTCATTCATTGTATATTTGAGCACAGTTCTAGGTTCTTGAAATGTATCAAAGGTAGAACTAGAGAATTTACTTAGCCCACTAACCAGACAGGGTCGTGCATATATTGTCAGACACAGGAAGCCAAGGAAGGGGCACCGGGCCCTGCGGGTGGTGACCCTGCTGCTCCATCTGGAGCCCCAAAAACCAGGAGGCCGAGTGGGGGACAGTCAGCTGCAGACAAGCAACATGGTCCCTGTGAGCAAAGAGCGCTGAAGCTTAGTTCACTGTGTTTGAGGTTTTTTAGATAGAGGATAAATGTGAATGAAACAATCTGCATGTTTATCCTTTTCCCCTGCTGTGCTGTGGCCTTCTGGAGACAAGGGCTGCCTTTGTCACTGACTGATGCATGGTGGCTCCAATAGGAGTTCCTTGGTTATGCACGTGTCCTCAGTTGCGAAGTCCTGTCCGACTCTGCAGCCCCATGGACTGTGGCCCAGCAGGTTTCTCTGTCCATGGGATTCTCCAGGCAAGAATAGTGGAGTGGGTTGCCATGCCCTTCTCCAGGGGATCTTCCTACCCAGGCTTCCCATGTCCTGCTGAGCAGGAAGATTCTTTACCCCCGTGACACCAGGGAACCCCCTCTCTGGCTGTATGTAGTTCCATGTCTTCCAAAACCCATGGCTATGTGTATTTTAGGATGATCAGGAGGAGTACAACGAGGTACATTAAGAAATTTTGCCAGAATTGCGTGATGAACACAGAGCTACTGGTATGGGACGCAGAATCCTTTGTGTCCCAGGAGTTGTGGGCAGTGGTGTCATCAGGAGCTCAGAATCTGAGCTCCCCTTAGATGGGCCCTGAGGCAGGCTGGGGTCTGGTGGGTGGTGAATCAGAACTTCACCGTTTAGTGGAGGGAGGAAGCATGTGGGCATCCCTGCAGAAAGGGAGCCTGGCTGGACCCTGCCACAGTGAGGCTGAGAAGGGACGTGCGACAGGCCCCGCTGTCCCCCGGCGCCTGGCGCTACTGGTCACGGGCTTGGAGGCAGTATTTACCCTACATCTGGTTCCGTAAGGGATGAGAAAACGAGGTGTGATCGGTGCGCTTCTGAGCGCCTTCCTCCACAGTCCCCCAGCCTCCTGACCAGACCGCCACGCTGCCCTCCACCTTTCATCAGATGGAAGAAGGGAGAAAGGAGGGGGAGCTGTCGGCTTCCGTCTCCAGACACAGCCCTGTGCGTCTGCACCGGAGCCAGCCCCTTGGAACGGATGATTCTTTTCTTTTTATGGTGCTCCTCAGAGGGTTGCAATATTTATCAAGAGTGTTTCCTTATTACATAAACATAGGAACTGAATTTAAATCAAGTCTCCAGCAGCTGGATTTTACAGAATGCAGTATGTAATAATAACGACATAGAATAATGCTACCAAGAAAAATAACTACATAGCAACAAGAGCCCTTTATTGAGTTTATTACATTACAATGACTATGCCTGAAATTTTTAAGCCTTCTATTTAAATAAACTCTATTAAAAAAAAACAAAGAATGAATGAGGAAAACAAAAATAAATAAACTCTGTTGATTTCAACTGGGTCAGACTGCGTAGCACTCAGAAAATGCTTAGTGACTCAGTAATAATGAGCTTTGAATATGATTCGTTAAAGATAAATAGTTAATTAATTTAGTAACTTGGTCACCTCTTATTTTCCAGCTGGTGAAAGAGGTGAGCCAGGTCAGGTCGGTGTTAAGGAATAAAATTCTTCCTCCTTCTGGGATATTCCCTTGAGCCCTCAGCTCTCCCTAGGGAGAGATTGACTTTGATTTCTGGTTTTGTACATCTTGTAGGGGAACATATACTCATTAATGTGGGCCAGAGTCATGAGGATGGCATTATACTCAAGAAATTCTCATAGAATCATTGGATGTAGAGCTGGACACTTGAGAGGTTACCTAAGCCAGGTTCTCCCAGGTGGAGCTCCTGACAGATAAAATGCCAGATTCTATTAAAGACCTAGAAAGGTCTAGATGCCAGAAGCAAAACATCTCTTGGGAAGAGACTCACAGAGCTTTTATGTTAAGAAGCCCTTGCCCACGTGTGGGCATATAGGCAAAAGAATCGAAAACGGCGTCTCCAAGAGTTATCTGCACACCCACGGCAGCATTCTTAGCAATAGCCAAGAGGTGGAAGCAACCTAAATGTCCATCAGTGGATGACTAGGTAGCCAAACTGTGGTATATACACGCAGCGGAATACGAAGCAGCCTTAGGAAAGAAGGAATCCCGTCACAGTGCCACAGCATGGATTAACCTGTGTCGCGTGAAATAGGCTTCCCAGGTGGCTCGGTGGGAAAGAATCTGCCTGCAAAACAGGAGATGTGGGTTCCATCCCTGAGTCAGGAAGATCCCCTGGAGAGGAGAAGGAAAAGGCAACCCACTCCTGCATTCTTGCCTGGGAAACCCCACATACAGAGGAGCCTGGCTGGCTACAGTCCATGCGGTGGAACAGAGTCAGACACGACTGAGCAACTAAACAATGAATACAAGTGGAATAAGCCACTCACAAAAGGACAGACATTGCACAGTTCGACTCACTAGCTGGTTGGTGTGCTGCTGGGGTGGTTGGCTTCTTTCCCGGCACTTGAGGTGAGCACAGCCCCACAGGGGAACATCCCAGAACGTTCGAGAAGAGTACATCCTTGGCACTCCCAAGAATTTGTCCAAAAGTTGGACCGCCACTACAAACTTTTTATTCTGGCTAACTCTGAACTTGTGTAAGTGAGGACTAAAGATGAAAAGTGGGGGAGCACAGATTCCAAATGGTGTCTGTTGCTCCTTTTGTAGCTGATTCCCTCAGTGTGATGTTGGTGAAATTTAGAGCGTCTTCAGCCAGGCTGGCTAAATTTAGAGAAGTGATTGCTGTTTACCCTTCTGGGGGCATCGTGGGAGGCCTGAAAATGAAAGGATGGAAAGCCAAGATGACAGAGTAGAGACAGCCAAGTTTCTGGTTTGGGTGCCCGTTTTCAAAGATGGCAGAGGGAGAGTATAATGTTTAAGTTTGATTACAGGGGGACTAACTGGTTCCCTTTTCTTTAACAACATTCCTTCCTAAGGAATAGCTGGACCTTTGCTGCTGAAGTTCACTTTACGACAGAGGGATTCAGTAGAAAGCGGATCAGATGCAGTTGTTTTTGACAGTTTTGAAATCTACAGTTTTTGCGGAGGAAGTATCGTTGATACTCTGCAATATTGAGTAAGTTCTGGGAATTGGGAGAAAAGCTAAGATGGTTAACTCGTGAGCGTAGTTACTGAACCTGCTGTTCAGTTAACAATGAAGAGTTGATACTCTGAGCCTGGGAGCATATATGAAATTTTGACAGGTAGGGAGAGACTGCAGCTGCCAGGGAGCAGCATTAAGGGGCTTTTGGGGATGGGTCGGGTGAGCGGTGCTCCTGCTGGAGGGCGAGCCGGGCGGGAGTCTCCTCACAGCCTCCTCCTCCCCATGCCCTCCCCTCCTTGCTTGCACCGTGCCTGAGGTCTCCACGTACAGGTGTTTCTCTCCCAGCAGCTGCAGTGGGTCGTGACCAAAAACACCTACCTTTAGGCAGGATATGTTCCTCCTGTCTCTCGGTTCATTTGAACCTGGGATTTTGATGATGTCCATTCACTTGGACCTGCTGGCGGGTCACCTGTCTGAAGATCATTCACAGAGCAGTTAGGTTATAGATCAATAGCACTGCTTTAACTTCTTGCGCCCAGAATCTACCACTCTGTATATCTATTTATATTTCATTTCCCTGAAGCTCTGAAAAATAAGGTGAAAGGAAAGGAGTGCTGGTCCGTCAAAGTTCCCAGTGTTGTCTTTCTTGCCTGCCCCTTGGGCTGTCTAAACCTTTTCCCCAGCATTTTAAGTAACTCCATACTTATGTTTCTTCTTTTTTAATAGCTGCTGCTGCTGCTGCTAAGTCGCTTCAGTCGTGTTCGACTCTGCGACCCCAGAGACAGCAGCCCAGTGATGATTANTTTAGGCAGGATATGTTCCTCCTGTCTCTCGGTTCATTTGAACCTGGGATTTTGATGATGTCCATTCACTTGGACCTGCTGGCGGGTCACCTGTCTGAAGATCATTCACAGAGCAGTTAGGTTATAGATCAATAGCACTGCTTTAACTTCTTGCGCCCAGAATCTACCACTCTGTATATCTATTTATATTTCATTTCCCTGAAGCTCTGAAAAATAAGGTGAAAGGAAAGGAGTGCTGGTCCGTCAAAGTTCCCAGTGTTGTCTTTCTTGCCTGCCCCTTGGGCTGTCTAAACCTTTTCCCCAGCATTTTAAGTAACTCCATACTTATGTTTCTTCTTTTTTAATAGCTGCTGCTGCTGCTGCTAAGTCGCTTCAGTCGTGTTCGACTCTGCGACCCCAGAGACAGCAGCCCAGTGATGATTAAAAACCTAACATGGACTGCAAAAATGAATGGGGAGCATATTGATAGTAAAACTGTCAGAGTCCCAAGGAATTAAAAAGAACATGAATAAACAATTTATAAAACAGTAGAAATTTGTCAACAAATATTACTAGTAAACAAAATTAAAAGGAAACAAAAAAATAAGATTTCACTTTCTGGTGTCTAAAACAAAGTGAACTAAAAATATCCTAATGTTATATGTAATTGTCTATTAAATCTCTATTATATAGAGATTGGATATCTCAATCCTAAAAAATGTTTAAAATTGTCTACAGATTTGAACTCATCATTTTCTTCCACCAAACCCTCATCCCCTCCAGGTTTTCTACTCTTATTATCTTTTCCCAGCTTTAATGAGATATTACTGACATACACATAAATTCGAAGTGTGCAACATGATTTGATAGGTGAAGTGACCAACACAATAAGGTTAGTTAACACCTCCACCCCCTCAAAATAATTAACATTTTTAGTGATGATAACATTTAAGATCTACTCTCTTAATACAGTATTAAGTTGTATAATAGTATATGTGTGTGTATATGTGCTGTTCTCAGTCATGTCTAACTCTTGTGACCCCATGGACTGTAACCCACCAGGCTCCTCTGTCCATGGGATTCTCCAGGCAAGAATACTGGAGTGGGTTGCCATGCCCTCCTCCAGGGTATTTTCCCAACCCAGGGATCAAACGCAAGTCCCTTGCATAGCAGGCAGATTCTTTACTGCTTAGCCATCAGGAAGCCATACGTACATATATGTACACATATACATGNGATTCTCCAGGCAAGAATACTGGAGTGGGTTGCCATGCCCTCCTCCAGGGTATTTTCCCAACCCAGGGATCAAACGCAAGTCCCTTGCATAGCAGGCAGATTCTTTACTGCTTAGCCATCAGGAAGCCATACGTACATATATGTACACATATACATGCATACATACATATATATATGACTGTATATATATATATGACATCTGTAACGGACGTCTCCCCTTTTCCCCCAGACTGGCTGGCTGATGGGTAAAGTAAAACCCAGATCCTTTACAGGTCACAGATTAACAGGTGGGGTGGAGGGAGGAGGCGTGGACGGTGTGAGACTTCCCCAGCGGTGCTCAGCCAAGCAGCAGTGCTCCTCAGGAGCAGACAGAGCCTCTCAGATTTCAGAGCACCTGTGAATCACCTGAGAATCTTGCCAAAATGCCGTGGCCTAGGGGGGTGGTGCAGTGGGTGGGCCCGAGGTTCCGAGAGGGTGGCATGGTGCTGCCTGCTCCCACCACACTTAGAGCAGTCAGACCCCACCCCTGTCTGTCTGATGAAGTGTATGTGCTTGTCAGAAGTGTACCAACACTATGCCAAAGGTTGCATATCCAGTCATGTCTGACTGTTTGTGACCCCATGGACTGTAGCCTGCCAGGCTCCTCTGTCCGTGGGATTTCCCGGGCAAGAATACTGGAGTGGGTTGCCATTTCCCCCTCCAGGGGATCCTCCCCACCCAGGGATCCAGTCCACAACTCCTGCACTGGCAGGAGGTTCTTTACTGAAGGTTCTCACCTGAGAAGCCCATGTATTATAAAAGGTAGAAAATGTTAAAATGAACAATTTACCTTTTGGCTGTTCATAAGTAGTTATAACTTCCTAATTGGTCACCATATTTATAAGTACTGCAAAGAGAAGGAGGCAGACACTCTGAGAAGTGTCCGGAGAGCAGGACTGAGCCCTGTTTCTACGGGACTTGAATCTACTGAGAAAGCATCTGTCACTCAGCTGGGAGCGTTTGTGACTACATCTCATCTTAATCGGGCCTCAGGGAATAAGTTCAGAAGATGGTCCCTGCTATCAGACAAGCAGTTCAGCATCATTCAGAAAGTCTGATAGTCAAATAATAATAAATACCTGCCGCTCTTAAACCAGTGCTTTATACACTTAGTCTTATTTTGTCCTCCCAACCTACAGGAAAGGTGGACCCTTATTTTATGAATGAGGAAATTTGCTCAGAAAGGCTAATGATGTGCCCAAGGTCATTCCAGTAGAAACTGACAGAAGTAGGATTTGAACCCAAGCCTATGAGTCCAAAGACTCACGCTGCTATATTTAAAATGACCCACAAGGACCAGCTGTACAGCACAGGGAACTCCGCTCAGTATTATATAACAACTTAAATGGGGAGAGAACTTGAACAAGAAGAGATACATGTAATGTATGACTGAATCACTTTGCTGTGCACCTGAAATTAACACTGTTGTGTTAATTTCACATATAAAATAAAAAGTTTTTTTAAATGTCCTTTACTGTTACATTAAAAAAAAATCAAAACCAACAACAAAGACTTGCTATTTTTCTGCCTGGCCCTTGTCTTCTGGCAGCTGGCCCTCTTTTCACAAGGAGTTGGAGAAAAATTATTGAAAAGAGAGCCTGGGACTTCCCAGGCAGTCCAGTGGTTAAGACCCTGTGTTTTCATCACGGCGGGGCATGGGTTCAATCCCTGGTTGGATAAGACTGGGTCCAGTGCTATCTAAGAAGCCATAGATTCAAGGTTTCCAAAGTCAGCTGCGACAAGAAAGGAAACCAGACCGATGTACAAATGAGAGGAAGTTGGCGTCAAGGTAAAACCAGTGACTCACGGTTCCTAAATTCATTGTGACTTTAAGTGGAAAAAAGGAATAATGGCCTAAATGGGAAGGGTGGTGCCACACAGACCCAGAACAAATACTGTTAAAGAAAGGAAGAGGCTGTTTTCATTTTGCCAGAACTTCTGAATTTGATTATAGGTAGAAACAGATGCAAACCGCTGCTACCTTCTGCAAGGCTGAGCCTGCAGGATAGATTTCTATGAGAAATCTCTTTTTTTGCGTTTGTGGAGTCAGGGGAGCCTGAGGTGGAGTGAGGCTCAGGCCGGCAAGCATCTGTTGACCCCCATCTCTCCTCCTGGGAAGGGGAGGGAACCCTACCCTGAGTATCTCTGGACACTCAGAGCCTGTGGCTTTGTGTCCAGATGGCTGTCATCCTAAATGAGAAGCTCTGAACACCCAGGTGTGGGGCTGAGCACGAGGCCTTCTTAGGGAGACCCAGAACCAGAGCAGAGAAATAGTCCCCTTGAAACCCACTCCGGCCTTTCATCTGTTGGTTTATCTGTTGGTCTTCTCAGTTTCCTTTTTAAATCTCGACCACCCTTATGACCACGCAGTCAAGTCACTTGGGTACACGTCATCCTCAAGGATCAGGTTTCCACGTTTTCCTGAAATGTGCCCACAGCATCTTGGCTGGGGAGGCGGAAAGGGGGGCAAGTGGTGGACGTTGGTGGACGTTGGTGGCTCCCTGTGTCCTGGCCCGTGACCCCTGGCTGGTCCCAGGTAGAATGCTGGCCTTTGGGTCCTATCTCCTCATCTGTAACACAAGACTTGTAGACCAATCTGTTTCTCTTTCTGGACTTCTGTAGTGAAACGGAAGGAGGCAGTGAATCTCTGCAAGCTTTGAGGAGAGAGGACTAACAGCACAGCATGAATTAACATCAGCCGCTGGTTGTTATGGAGATGCTTCCTCATATCTAGAATTCCACTAGCTTGGGAGGAGATGAGAAAACATAATTCTGTCCTCCAGAAACTTGGGGAGACACTCAGTCCTCACTGAGGTCCTCTGCATTCCCCTGGGGGTAGAGGAGTTCCTGGGTGCTCGTGCGTGCTCAGTCGCTTAGTCGTGTCCGACTCTATGCAACCCCGTGGACTGTAGCCCATCAGGCTCCTCCATCCATGGAATTCTCCAGGCAGGAATGCTGGAGTGGATTGCCATTTCCTCCTCTAAGGAATCTTCCCAACCCAGTTCCTGGGTAGGTGTTTATAAACCATTTCAGGTTTAAACAGGATGAGAGGTGCTGTGCTCTTAAATCTTTTTAAGTTTTTACTAAAAATTATTGTAAGACAGTTTTGGGGTGGCACAGGGAAATGGGCTGCCTGTGCTCAATGGCTCATTAAACAAATCTCTCAGGTTTACTTTCGTGCTCTACGTGTCTTTCTGCCCCTGAACGATTCCGCATCTGTATTTCGGCATTTCTTCAATCATCTTCCAAATGGGCGGCTGGCAGATGCACTCGGATGGCAGCCAGACCCCTTCAGATGCAGGTCGAGATGGATAAGCCTCCTTTTCACACATCCTTAGGAGCCCCGTCAACACTGCACTGTGATGACTCCGCATTGTAACGAGGAGGAGGGTGTTAGTGCTCAGTTCCTCAGCAGTGTCTGACACTTTGCAGTCCCCCGGACTGTGGCATGCCAGGCTTGTCCTCCACAATCTCCCAAAGTTTGCTGAAACTCATGTCCATGCCATCCAGCCATCTCATCCTCTGTCACCCCCTTCTCCTGCCCCCAGTCTTTCCCAGCATCGGGGTCTTTTCCAGTGAGTTGGCTCTTTGCATCAGGTGGCCCAAATTTGGAGCTTCAGCTTCAGCATCAGTCCTTCCAGTGAATATTCAAGACGGAGTTGCTTCAGGACTGACTGGTAGAAGATGGTGACACTTAGTAAAATGTAGAGCCAACTCAGACCAAGACTTCTAATGAGGCGAGAGCTTGCTTTCACACATTTCTTCTTCTATTCTGACCCAGAGCCTGCAAAATAGTCTCTCCTTGAAAAGCACTGTATGTTGGTGACTATGGCATGCTGTCTGTTCCTGTACTGAAAATACTCAAAACTGTTGTTTTCTTTCTTGCCTGGTTATTTTTTTTTTAACTGCCTGAGTGTTCTTAACAGTTGTTTCTATAAGCACCTCTATTTCTCATCTGTTATTTCTCCCCAAATGTCCCAAGGACATGGGCTTACCAATAAACATGGTGATGCTCCGGAGGAGCTTAGTATTGTTTCAAGGGTTGGGAGCCACATAACTTTTCTCACTGGGTATCAAGGTGGAATAGAAGGATTCAGCTGGAAGACCTGAGTTGGGCCTGTTGCACCACTACCTAGTTGAGGGATCTTGCACAACTCAAATGATGTTTATAGGATAGGAGACCCAGAGGCTTCCCAGATGGTGCTAGTGGTAAAGAATCCGCCTGTCGATGCAGGAGACACGAGAGATACGGGTTAGATCCCTGAGTCTGGAAAACTGCCTGGAGGAGGAGATGACAACCCACTCCAGTATTCTTGCCTGGGGAATCCTGCAGATAGATGAGCCTGGTGGGCTACAGTCCACAGGGTCACAAAGAGTCAGACACAACTGAGTGACTGAGCACAGGAGATGTGTATACGAGGGATTAAATTAATTGCCATTAATTTTACATTCTTATTTGTTATCTAATAAGCTGTTAATGTATCTTCTTTTTCCTATCAGCTTAAGAGTTTATTGTCATAAATACTGTTTCGGATGAGAGAAATGGTTTGCTATTTTTCTTTTGTAAACTGCTTGCTCTTTGGGCGTCTCTGGTGGCTCGAAGAATCTTCCTGCAAAGCGGGAGACCTAGGTTTGATCCCTGGGTTGGGAAGATCCACTGGCAGAGAGCATGGCAACTCACTCCAGTATTCTTGCCTCGAGAATCCCCATGGACAGAGGAGCCTGGTGGGCTACAGTCCATGGGATGGCAAAGAGTCGGACATGGCTGAGCGACTAAGCACATGATAGCAGGAAGGAGGTGAGGCAGCAGCTGTGTAAGGCATGTCTGACTATATTTCTTTGGCTTTGACATTTCATCAAGGGGCTTGATTCTGAAGGACCGCTGACCTTCTGATGGGCAGAACTTTGCGGCTGCAGCAGCCAGGGGCTAGAAGACGTGTAAAGAGGGTTTCTCAGTACATTGAACACTGAATGTCTTGCTGTGCAGCTTTTGTGATTGATGTTTGGTTCTGTGGTCTCATTCCTAACTGCATCCCTTAAAAGGAGGTCAGGAATAGTGATTTCCAGAAAGAGTCAGTGTGAGGGCCTGTTGCTGGGTGGTGGGTATGAGAGGCATCACTGTCAGGGGACAAGTGCCTTCATTTAGACACTGATATATTTCCCCTGGGCTTCCCAGGTGGCGCTAGAAGTAAAGAACCCGCCTGCCAACAAGAGACAGTATGTTCAGTCCCTGGGTCCCCTGGGTCGGGAAGATCCCCTGGAGGAGAGCATGGCAGCCCACTCTGGTATTCTTGCCTGGAGAATCCCATAGACAGAGGAGCTGGGCAGGCAGTAGTCCATGGGGGCACAAAGAGTTGGACACGACTGAAGCGACTTAGCACACATATTTCCCCTAAACCGTTCTCCTTAGGGGGACCAGGGCATCTTCACTGGGTGGGCAGGGGACCCACACACTGGGTTTAGTCGGCGGCTGCTTGTCGGAGGGGAGGAGAGGGAATGAAGTGGCTGCCAACGGATGTCTAGTCCAAAGGGTGTTCACCTGGCACCATTGATGGGTTCCTGCAAAGTTCATCATTAATCAGGTTCCCCAACCAAATGCTCTTCCTTCCTGACTTGCTGTCAGAGTTTCTTCAGCCTTGCTTTCCCACTGACTCTCCAGCGGTGGTACTCAGCCTCTTCCTGTCCTCCTCACATCCTGAAAACTGTGTATGATCGGCGAGCAACCCCGGGACACAGCGCTTCCTAAAATCGTCCACAGCTGACAGAGGAGGGGGCTACAGGGCTGCCAGCCGGCGCCCAGTCGAGTGCTCCGGGAATTAGAATCAAGGCCCCGGCTGACCCTTGCCTCTCTGCCAGAGAAATTAGAATGGTGTTCATCTCTGCCGAATACTAGGCGTGCCATATCATCAAGAGGCTTCTTGTCAGGTCCAATTTGGGATCATCAAATTAATTGTTATATGTGACAAGCTGACATGCAAAGAAAGTGATAAACGCTTCGGTGCAGCCTCCCGGTGAAAATTCCACGGTGAGCTTTCGTGGCCCCGGGGCACGGATGATGGACAAGGCAGGAGAGCTCCCGTCCTGCTCAGCTGCCCAGCTCTTTCCACAGCATGGGAGAAACAGCCCTGTTTGCCTGGAAACCTGCTCTAACCCCCTCCTTTCCTGACAGTTGTGTGAATCCTTCACTGTTGTCTGTTGCTTCCTCCCCAGATAAACTCTTATGAATTGCTTTTCAGGTAAAGAATCCGCCTACAAGGCAGGAAACTTGGGTTCAACTAGCTCAGAAAGATCCCCTGGAGAAGGAAATGGCAACCCACTCCAGTATCCTTGCCTGGGAAATCCCATGGACAGAGGAGCCTGGTGGGCTATAATTCATGGGGTTGGAAAAAGTCCTACCCGGCTGAGCAACTAACACTTTCACTTTCCTCCCCAGAAAAACTTGTGAATTGCTTTCCAGGGGACCTCCCTCTTCACCCCCTAGAAATAACCCAGCAAGCATTTCATAGGGACCTTTGCTGGGGTCTCTGGAACTGCCTGTTAAATGGCCTAAGGGACAGGGAGATCACTATCTGAGTTTTTTTGTTGCTGCGGGAACAGCTTGGNAACACTTTCACTTTCCTCCCCAGAAAAACTTGTGAATTGCTTTCCAGGGGACCTCCCTCTTCACCCCCTAGAAATAACCCAGCAAGCATTTCATAGGGACCTTTGCTGGGGTCTCTGGAACTGCCTGTTAAATGGCCTAAGGGACAGGGAGATCACTATCTGAGTTTTTTTGTTGCTGCGGGAACAGCTTGGTTCCCAGCATGAGTCAAGGCAGCATTTCCTGGGAGTGGCTGAAACACAGATCGCCAGCCCTGCGCCCCCTCCCCACCCTGCATTTCTGGTTGATCAGATCTGGGGGTGGGAGGTGCCAAGGTGGGGAGGCAAGTGTCTGCCTCTCCAGCCCCTTCCCAATGAATTGACGCTGCCTTGTGGGAGCGTCAGAGCCGCTTAGAGCCGCTGCCCTGAAGCACACAAGGGACACATGATAAAATTAGGCTGAGCACTGACAGCCATGCTTGCCTTTCGAGGACTCCCCCTGGGACATGTTACAAGGAGCTAACTGTCAGCTTATTTTACATTAGCCATGTTTTTCGATGATACTGTGAGGTGTGGGTGCATTCCTTGTGTAGAATTTTTTAAGCCTGCTCATCCCAGCCGCCCAGCCCCGTAAAAGACCCTGATAAAAAGAGTCTTGTGACCCCAGTTTCCCCACCTCTTTGTCTTCCTGTGTCCTTGGGGTTCCCGTGCATTCCCTCCCAAGAGGCCTCTGGCTTGAGAACCAGAGGCCCACTGGCTGGCCTCAAGGCCCATACCCACTGATTACCCACCAGACAGCGGGTCCTACACAGAACAAAATAGGCCCAGGAAATGACCTGCAGTTCGCCCAACGAACAGGGCACAATCAGGACAGCATTTTTAATACAAATAGTTTTAAAGTTCCACGTATTCTTTTACTGCTTCAAACAAACCTAGGGAAAAAAGATCTTTTTTCAGCAAATCAGGAAAATTGAACACATTATTGATTACATACTACTTTTTAAATGAATGTTAATTGTGTTGGGTGTACTAAAATGGTATTATCTTGTTTTGTCAAAACCCTTGTCTCTTAGAGGTACCTGCTCAAATGTTTATGGATGGAATGACATGACACCAGGAATTTGCTTTAAAAGCCACCATGAGACAAAGCTTAGTGGGGAGGCACAGTTGATAGAGCATTGCCGGCATGTGAGCTGTAGTAGCTGGGTGCAAGTGTATACGATGCTTTCTACTCCTGTGTATGTTTGCACATCTTAAAGGAAAAAGCTAAAATTTAAAACAGAAATTTTAAGAGTCCCGCAGTCAGAGAAGTCTCGTCAGTGCCTTTCGTGGTCACCTCTTGGGAATTCCCGGGGCACCTGAGCCGCGACCTGGCCTGGGAGGCCCAGCCCAGAGAAAACCACAAGCCTGGTGCAGCCTGAACATCTGCCAGGCCCGCGCACGGCCCTCTGAGGGGGCGGCGGGGAGTTCACAGCAGCGTGGGAGAGGAAGCCTTCTCTGAGGGTGGAAAGGCTCTGGCCCTTGGCCTGTTTACCTCGTTCCTCTCTGGGGCGCACTCTGTTTGGCCCTTGTACCCTGGGCAGAGCTACACAGCCTCCAGGAGACTAATGTGGGGTCACACGGAATTCACTGGACTTGTACTTGTCACCTGCCATCGCAAGTAATTTGCCTCTTTTTAAAAAAATATTTATTTACTGAGTGCACCAGGTCTTAGTTGCAGCATGTGGAATCTTTAGCTGTGGCATTCAAACTCTTTAGTTATGGCTTGGGGGCTCCAGTTTCCTGGCCAAGGACCGAATCCAGGCCCCCTTCATTGGGAGCTTGGAGTCTTAGCCATTGGGCCACCAGGGAAGTCCCCTGCCTGACCGTTTATAGGAATGCATGTGTGTATTCTAAATAGCAAACCTAACAGCTCTTATAAAGCATAACCTCAAGCAGTAGAACTTTACCAGTTCGTATTAATTCTGTTCAACAACAACGGGATACACCTTTTAGAATTCCAAGTTAGAAAACAGAAAGAAATGTAATATTGTTGCTTTTGCAACCATACTGTAACTCAGGCTTGTCTAATTAGAGTGTTGTCAGTAAAATTCCTCGTAGAAGAGTCGTGCTTTCATGGCTAAGTAAGAATTCTTTGTAATAAATGTATTCACTATCTGTGTATACAGATAATACACAATATTTTCACTGTCCAGTGTTTGGTGTTTCTTCCCAAAACCTTTCTTCCGTGAGGGGTTTTAATACCCTTCCTGCCATCTTGTTTATGTTGCCTGCTCATCCAGACTGTCTCCTAATGGATATAAACTTCAAATCAGTGAAATCTGACTAAATAAGGTTTTCCTCTAATGGAAAAATCAGTCACCTGACAACACACTCAAGCCACCCTCCAGCGCCTCAGCAGCTGGTCCAAGGACACTGTGTCCTGGTCAGAGAGCCTTAGCTGTTTGCCAGCCCATTCTTGCAACTGCCCTGCAGGACACACATTTCCCCGTGAAGCCCTACAGTGGGGTTCAGGCATTATTACAATTACAGTCAGAAATGGAGGCACAGGAAGGCCTATCGTTTCATGTAATTCCTCAGAGTAGACTGAACTTTCCAAATGCAGTCTGTAGTCCATTGGTAGGTCCTGAAGTCAGTTCAGTGGGTGGAAACAGACCAGCATTTTTTTTTTTTTTAATGGACTAGGATCAAGTAGAAAATATGTGAGTGCCTCCCAGGCTGTAAGAGTCAGAGCTGTTTGTTTTAGGTGTGCTTATGTGTACACAGTGGGTCCCGGTGTTACATGACCCGAATTTTTATTGTGGGTCTTGATCAAAGCTGTCCGATAAGAGAGTAGTTTAAGCAATTCCAGACTTGTCGTTCAGTTGCTAAGTCCTTTCTGGCTCTTTGCAACCCTATGAACTGCAGCACACCAGGCTTCCCTGTCCTTCACCATCTCTAGGGGTTTGCTCAAACTCATGTCCATTGAGTCAGTGATGCCGTCCAACCATCTCATCCTCTGTTGCCCACCTTCTCCTCCTGCCCTCAACCTTTCCCAGCATCAGAGTCTTTTCCAGTGAGTCAGCTCTTCGCATCAGGCAGACTGGAGGATTAATAACTGAAGGTTCAGCTTTTTCTCCTTAAGTTATAATTTGGCCGTCTGTGCCCCCAAGTCATTTCTGTGCCTTGGCACACTCCGCCCTTTCAGAGGCGTTTGCTACACGGAGCTGCAGTGATGCCTGGCCACCGATTAGTAAAATGCATGAGTCTTAGCAATTCATCAGTCACCATCTGATTTTCTTATCAAATAAACAACATTTAGGTGAATTCACGGGATTGTGTCGCAACCTCAAAAGACCTTAAAGTATGTGGAAGTTTGGACTCTGAAAAGCACTGCCTGCCCCGGAGGGCCCAGATTTGTGAGTGGATCCTAGCTTCCCCTCTTGCTCACTGTGTAGCCTTGGGTAGCTTGCTAAACCTCTCTGTGCCCTGGCGTCCTCATTGGTGGATAAGTTGTGGTTGATGGTAGAGCTTACCTGATCAGGTCCCTCGTGAAGACTACATGAGTTAACACACCACCATCCGTTCCTGGCACAGACTCAGAGAAACATTAGCGCTTAGCAGGATGTCCGAAACAGACCCTTCACCTCCTTTACGGTCAAAATCCTAGAGCTGAAAGCAGTCCTCCCACTGTAAGTAGATCCCTCTGGTTGCTCAAGTATATTAAGGCACAGGGGGCCGCCGGGGTCTGTTCCAGCTGTGGAATGCCGTCCGCAGGTGTCCTTGGGGCTTCCTTTCTATAGAAGTTCAGTCGGTAAAGAATCTGCCTGCAGTGCAGGAGACCCAGGTTCGAACCCTGGAAGGGGAAGATCCCCTGGAGAAGGAAAGGGCAACCCACTCCAGCATTTTGCCTGGAAAATCCCATGGACAGAGGAGCCTGGAGGGCTACAGTCCATGGGGTCGCAAAGAGTCAGGCATGACTGAGCGACTAACCCTTACCTTATCCTTAGCCTTCAGTGTCCCAGTGATGCAAGTGCAAAGCTCGAATTCCCCCGTCCTAACTTTGAAAATAATTGTTGCTTTCTTGTCCCACCTCATAGCACATGTTTGAAACATCCTTTGTTTCTAGGGATCTCACATGCTTTCGAGGGCAATTTTACTATTACCCAAATGAAAATAAAATTCCTAGTGCCCACCTGAATGTTGCTCTGTTACAGCTCCAGGAACAAATGTTCACCAGTGACACTTGGTCTAGTTCTCTCACCTGACCAAGAATTTCACAATTTCTGGAATTTCCCAGCATGTCAATAGATCAAATAAATTCCAAAGAAAAAATCAGAGCCAACTGTGTAAGTTCGCTTTGCTTTTAAATCTGCTGCTGTGCCCTCGTCACTTTGCTCAGCCAGGAAAAGGGTATGTGCATTCGTGTGTGCATAGTCATCTCAGCCTCGTCCAACTCTTTGCAAGCGTATGGACCAGCCCACCAGGCTCCTCTGTCCATGCAATTCTCCAGGCAAGAATACTGGAGTCGGTTGCCATGCTCTCCTCCAGGGGATCTTCCCAACCAGGGGATCGAACCCTCATCTCTTATGTTTCCTGCATTGGCAGGCAGGTTCTTTACTGCTAGCACCAGCGGGGCAGCCTCAGGAAAGGGTATATACCAGCTTGGAAAGGAACACTGGAGGAGGGCAGGGGCTTAGACCACAGATGGGTCCCCTTTCACCATGAAAAATGCCCATTATCCACCAGGTTTTTCACAGACAGTGGTGCCAGTGAAGACATTCAGCTCTCGTGGGGGTGCTGTGTCTCCCCGCGAGTGACAAGATGCTCAGGCATCTGTGAGCAGGATTCCCAGCCTTGCTCATGGTCAGCAGTAGAGGGAGCCCAGTCCATCCAGGACTCCAACAGCATGTGCCCGGGGATTACTGGCCGTGAGAAGGAAAAGAAGGAGGATCGGAAAAATGGGCTCCCTAGACTTGGGTCTCCCGATAAATCACTGTGGTTTCTCTTCCAATCCTGGAGGTAAAACACTTTCCAAGTGCGTCAGCCGCATTCAGCTCTATGCACAGCCTGGAACACAACTGGAGCTGCCTTTAATCGGCATCCCTGAGTGTGCCGATGGGAGTTCTGCCCCAGAGATTTCATATTCAAATGCATTTACGAAATACATGTGAAATGAAGTTCATCTGGGTTCCTTATGACATCTCGGGGTCCTCATGAGCTCAGGACATTTAAATCTCCAAGAGGAGGAGATGGGCAGCAGGATTTCCAAGAATTAGTTGACCAAGGTTACTCGAATCACATTACAAGACTAGAGGTGGCTGGCAACACAGTGTGTGTGTTAGCCACTCAGTCATGTCCAACTCTAGGCAGCCCCATGGACTGTATCCCGCTAGACTCCTCTGTCCATGGGATTCTCCAGGCAAGAATACTGGAGCGGGTTGCCATTTCTTTCTCCAGGGGATCTTCCCGACCCAGGGATCAAACCGGGGTCTCCTGCATTGTAGGTGGACTCTTGACCCTCTGACCCACCGGGGAAGGCAACACAATACTGTAAAGCAATTATCCTTCAATTAAAAATAAATAATAATTTTTTAAAAAGACTAGAAGTGATTGGAACATTTGAGGGCTACAGTCCTGAGGGTTGTGCATGTGGCCGGTGTTAAGACAGTTTGCCAGAGAATGTGAGGATCCAGGTTCCTGTAGGGACCCCACTTCCTCTCAGACAGGGGACCACAGGTAACACAGTATCCTCTGTCACTAGGGGCTTCCTCGGTCTGTATAAAAGAGGGTGAGCTCCCCATGTGCTGCCTGCCCTGCCCACCTCGCAAAGAGTGCCTGGAGCGTGGGCTCTGAGATCAGCTGCAAATGCAAGACTAGGTTATTAGTGCAAGTTGTCTGATCCCAGAAAACACTGGGGCGGGCTGCCAATCTGGGAGGAATTTCCCGGTTGCATCGGTTTTATTCTGCCTTGCCAAAGGTTTGGCTTAAATGCACGAATCAAATTTTGCTGTCTATAGATAAATGTAGAGAGCTGACTGCAGCTTCTCTGTGTAATCCCAGACTAATGCCTACGATCCTTTTTACCCCTCAACAGCTGTACTGTCTTGCTTATTTCAAATCTATTTCTCTTGCTTGGTGGCAGAGGGAGCCTCCTAGGAGGTAGAGAGCGGAAAGTGCCCCAGTGTCCCCAGAGAAGCAAAGTGCACAGTCCAAGGGGGCTCGGAAAACTGCAGAGGTTTTCATATTTTCACAGTAAAATTCACACAGTGGCAGAAACTGAAGTGCCGCTATTTATAGTTCTTGTTTATCTTCCTTGGTGGAACCTCCGTATGTTTGGCTGTAGAAAATACGAGTGATTCTGACTAAAGGTGCTGCCCCGGACCCTTTGGGAATATTCATTACTCATGATTTATGCAGTGTGGTGCCTTTGTAATATCTGCAGCAAAATCTGAATTCTGAAACTTATCTGGCCCCAAGGGTTTTGGTTTGAGGTCAGGGGAGATACTGGAGACTCAGGCACAAAGGCGTGTGGTGAGGATGCACATTACCCACGTGGGCTTGGGGCTTGGGGCGCAGGCTGCCTTGTTCCTGGGTGCAGGTGGGAGGTTGCTACACCGCGTGGATCCATTGTCCCTGTCACTCTCATCACTGTCACGGCACCTGGCGAGAAGCTTCATCCTTTCTCTCCTTCCTCCCTGCCGCCCTCGTAAAGTCACAGCCGGCCAGTGCCCAGCCCCAGGCTGGTGGCAGGGACCCACGTCACAGCACAGGGCCCTGCTCTCTGCTCCACTGGGGCACCTTGGGAGGCCAGCCACGGAGAAGGCTCCCTGGTACCCTACACCCAGGCTGCTGGGTTAAGGAAGCCGTTGGCATGCACCCCCGGTGCTGGTCGTCATCGTTTTTGGTTAGCTGCCAAGTCGAGTCTGACCCTTTTGCGACCCCATGCACTGTCGCCTGCCAGGCTCCTCTGTCCATGGGGTTTCCCAGGAATGGAGGAGATACAGGAGTGGGTTGCCATTTCCTTTTCCAGGGAATCTTCCTGACCCAGGGATCAAACCCACGTCTCCTAAATTAGCAGGCAGATTCTTTACCATCAAGCCACCAGGGAAGCCACACCCCAGGTGCTAGCTACCACCAAAAGCCGGCAGTATTTTATGAGCCTTGGAAGTCTTGTAGAACCAGTCTGTTTTGAGTGATCAAACTAACACTGCTTATTTATAGCAACTTCTTAATGGTTTAATGATTTACTCAGCCCTCATAATCCTGTAGTATATTTCTTTTAATTGTTAGAGGAAAGATCCCTTTTAGAGCTAATGTCACTGGGCTCCTCCCTTGGTGACCCTTCCAAAATTCTAAAATAGAATTCCCGACAACTACTCCTCACGCACATATTTGAGAATTCAGCTGAAGAGGCAACTATTAGTCTCTCAGTCATGTCTGCCTCTTTGTGACCCCATGGACTATAGCTCACCAAGCTCCTCTGTCCATGGAATTCTCCAGGCAAGAATACCAGAGTGGGTTGCTATGCCCTTCTCTAGGGGGTCTTCCCAACCCAAGGATCAAACCCAGGTCTCCTGCATTGCAGGTAGATTCTTTGCTGTCTGAGCCACCAGGGAAAGCCCCAAAGGGAAGAGGCAAATGGAACTTAAAAACCTATCCATGATGTGAGTTGGAATAGCAGGTGCCCAAGTTCATCTTCTCCAAGCTCTGGAGACAATGCCTTGGACGTTATGGTCCCTCTTGCAGTAAAGTGAAGTCATGCTTTAGGAAAAAAAAAAAAAAAAAACAAGACTCGTTTCTTTACAAGTTTGGCTTCCTTTGAACCTGTGCCTTAGGTCTGTATTTTTTGAGATTTTTAGGGAAATGTGAAGAGAGTCCTGCAAAGAAACCCAACCCATCTGTTGACATCTGCCAGGAATGGCCATAGGAAAAGTTGATGGATTCTTTTCCTGTGAAATTGAATTCGTAGACTCTGGAAAGTGGTCTCAGTAGGGTGCTCGCCCCTTCTCTCTCTTCCATCTGCCCTTGGCTAACTGTTCTTATCCTCTAAGACTCAACTCATTGTTCCACCAGCACTCTCAGTTTGGCATGAGATGATTTAAGTGGTACCTCTTAGCCTGAGCCCTGTCTTAATAGGGAGAGATTGTTTTTTAGTCTGCAAGGTCTTTCTGGCAAAAGCTGGGGAAAGAGCCCATTTGATTGAAAACACCAGGTCTGCCTCCCCCTTCGCCAGTGGATCTGGCCCAGCCAGACTAGTAGGTAACAAAAGCAAAGCTTTGAATTGCTCCTTGCAAGCCCTTCGAGGCTCTGGTGCCAAAGGAGCTCCATGCATTCCTAAGATGTGAGCCACAACTCACCCTCCCACCCCCACTACTATAGACTGTGCCCGCCACACTCAGTTGGTGCTGACGGCATCTTTTGAGCCTCTGTGTGCACCAGACACTATGTCAGGTGCTGGGGACAGTGTAAATTCAACCATTAACCTTGACCTTGGAGAGGTGCTGGGTATATAAGCACTTCTGCTGTGTCACGATACATGGGAAATCCTCAGGGGAACACAGCTGGGGAAGGATCAGTGCAGGAAAACAATGGAAAGAAAACCCGTGAGCCACCCTTGAAGATGGCTAAGGTTTTCAGGTCATATGGGCAGGAGTTCGAGAATTGCTAACATGCATGATCAAACTCCTAAGAGCCCGAATAACGGTGAGGATCCTTCTAGAATTCTGTCTTGGCTTGGAGCGGCCGTGCAACGTGTTTAGACTGGTATGTCTTCCAGCGTGAAAGGGGATGCAAATAGTACTGACACTGTGTCAGACGCCTCGAGCTGGACTGTCCCAGGGAGTCAGGGACATGCGACCGTCCCCAGGACCACAGGGGCCAATTCTGTTTTCTCGCTGCTGGCCAGGAAACAGGCAGGAGGGGTTGGCTGCTTTGTTTCTTCTTCCAAGAAAGGGTAGCAAGACAAATATACAATGCCTTCTGCCTGTGTGATCCATTTTGAAAACAGCGATGCAGAAAATGTTTGAATTTATGTCACTAGTAATTGTTTTAGGAATTCATAGACCTGTTGCTGCTGCTGCTGCTGCTAAGGCACTTCAGTCGTGTCCGACTCTGTGTGACCCCATAGACGGCAGCCCACCAGGCTCCCCTATCCCTGGGATTCTCCAGGCAAGAACACTAGCGTGGGTTGCCATTTCCTTCTCCAATGCGTGAAAGTGAAATCGCTTAGTCGAGTCCAACCCTCAGCAACCCCATGGACTGCAGCCTTCCAGGCTCCTCTGTCCATGGGATTTTCCAGGCAGGAGTACTGGAGTGGGGTGCCCTTGCCTTCTCCCCATAGACCTGTTACTGAATCATAAAGATGTTGCTTTTTTTTCCTTTATATTCAAATCAGTGCCTTTTTGAGGCAAATGCTAAGGAAACGTAATGGAACATTTTGAGCTTAAGAACTCTTTGACTGTGGTTTTCTGTAGGGGATACAAATTATTTCTTTTAAAACAGTATTTCAATCTCAATTGGAATTGACATATATACACTCCTGGGAGAAGGCAATGGCACCCTACTCCAGAACTCTTGCCTGGAAAATCCCATGGATGGAGGAGCCTGGTGGGCCGCAGTTCATGGGTCCCTAAGAGTCAGACAGGACTGAGCGACGTCACTTTCACTTTTCATTTTCACGCATTGGAGAAGGAAATGGCAACCCACTCCAGTGTTCTTGCCTGGAGAATCCCAGGGGCGGGGGAGCCTGGTGGGCTACCATCTATGGGGTCGCACAGAGTCGGACACAACTGAAGCAACTTAGCAGCAGCAGCAGCAGGACATAAAATAGGCTTTCCTCCTAGCTCAGCTGGTAAAGAATCTGCCTGCAATGCAAGAGACCCAAGTTCAGCTCCCCTGGAGAAGGAAATGGCAACCCACTCCAGTATTCTTGCCTGGAGAATTCCATGGACAGAGGAACCTGGCAGGCTACAGTCCATGGGGTCACAAGAGTCAGACACGACTTAGCAACTAAACCACCACCGTGAGTAAAATAGAGCTTCCCAAGTGACTCAGTGGCCAAAGAAGCTGCCTGCCAGTGAAGGAGACATGGGTTCAATCCCTGGGCAACTCACTGTAGCCTCCTTGCTTGGAAAACTCCATGGAGGACCCTGGCAGGCTATAGTCCATGGGGTCGCGGAGAGTTGGACATGACTTAGCACACAGGCACAGCACAATATACATAAAATAGATAACTGATGAGAACCTACAGCACAGGGATCTCTGCTGTCTCTGTGGTGAGCTAAATGGGAAGGAAATCCAAAGAAGAGTGTCACCAAGGCCCAGGTCGCTCTGCTCACCTCACGACAGGCCAGTAAATCAGAGGCAAGGAATACTACTTTATTCGGAGAGCTGGTTGACGGAGAAGATGGCAGACTAATGTCTCAAGATTGCCGTCTATCGGGATCTGGATGCCAGGTTCCTTTATGGATCAGAGATGGGGGGCGGTGAGGAAGCAAAGTAAAGGGGCCATTAATCTTGCAAACACCCCCTAGAAGGGCAAGCCTCAAGCAGGGGAGGTGTTAATTTCTTCCTGCCACCCACTGAGGTCAGGGTGCTAAATGAACAAAAGCACTTCCGGTTTAGGTTTAGGTCAGGCCGAGGGGCAGGATTCTCTGAGGCACCCCATTATGCGTGATTATAATAACAAAAGCAACGGAAAGCAAGTCAAAGGAACTTTGACTTCCAACGTGGAGTCAGCAGGGATATATACATACACACACACACATATATATACACACACTGATTCACTGTGCTGTACAACAGAAAATAATACAACCTTGTAAAGCAACTGTGCTCCAGAACAACTTAAAAACAAACCAAAAATCCCACACACAAAAAAAGAAAAGCACAAAAACCAGTGTCTCAAGTTAATACTCCCATTCCATGCTCTCCTGCCTCCGTGAGAGAAGACGCTCGGACACCGGTGATGTTTATCTGGGTGCTCGATCGAGTGTCTCACTGGAACACGGCCCTCTGATTCCCCCTGGTCGAGTGGTTCTCAGCCAGGCACCCACTTCCTAGCAGACTCCGTGCCCCACACCTTTCCAGGTAGCCTCCTGGGAGTCACATTTCTTAGTCTGGGGTCCTTCCCTCTGGTGTCCATCATAACAGCTCCACTGCACTCCATGCAGTAACCAAGGCTGCGGACAGTGCAAACCCAGGCGACTCATACCCTCTGCTCCAGAGACCACGTGGCCCACATTCCCAGGAAGAGCTCTGGTTTTAAACACTATTTCCCTCTGTCACACAGGAGTTTCTACTTGTCGGGCAGTGTGTCCTAGTTTTCAACAACATGGTGCAAATCAATGGCAGGGTTCTCTTACCTGTGGCATGTGACCCAGAGGAACCCAGAGGTACCGGGGCCCTGGGTCCACTTGCCCATAGGTCAGATGTGTCCTGAGCCCCAGACCATCCTCCGGAGTTAGGCTGTGTTGGTGATGCTGGGTCTGTAGAACTCAGCCCTCTGGTTGTACCGGCGTTGTTTAGTGTTTATTCAACACACAAGCCCAGGCACAGAGGGTGGTGAACACACCCATGTGCATGGACCTGCCATACCCTAGACATCTCTGCCACCCTGGATCCTGACGACACCAAGTCGAGCTCCCCAGCCAGCACGTGCTCTTCAACTGAACTGCCCACCTCTCCCAACCCTAACGAAGCTCCTTTTCCTCTGGGTGTTGAAAAAAAAAAAAAGAGGAAAGGGCCCCTGCCTCTTTCTCTCTCCCAGCCTTAGTTTACACCCCAAATCCTTTACGTTTGTGATGATAACTCACAGCTGCCCTTGACTGAGGGTGACCTTCAGCTCCTCTGAAATGTGGCCACACTGTTCTCACGGTTTCCATCACCCCCTCGGAATAGATGGGCCTTCAGTATGGGTTTATTTGCCCAATGGTGGTGGAAGGCAGGCCCTGGGCAGGGTGTGTTCATGCCTGCCATCTCAAAATATAGGTTCTTCTTTGATGTCTTAAACACTGAGTTTACATTTGGACTTCCCTGGTGGCTCAGACAGTAAAGAATCTGCCTTCAAAGCAGGAGACCCAGGTTCACTCCCTGGGTTGGGAAGACCCCCTGGAAAAAGGAATGGCAACCCACTCCAGTCAGTATTCCTGCCTGGGAAATCCCATGGACAGAGGATCCTGGTGGGCTGCAGTCCATGGGGTCACAAAGCGTCAGACACGACTGAGCGACTAACACTTTCACTTTTAAGCTCGCATTCAGCCCTGATAGCCCCAGGAGCGCGGTCATCACCAGCCTGCTGAGAGCTCAGCCCCGACGTCTCATCCCGGCCGCCCTCTGTGTGACTGTGGCCGTGGGACCATCTCTCCGGGTATAACTAAGCTTGGTAGGAAGCTCCAGGCTGCACTGTTTCAGCTTCAGCTCTTCCCCCAAAGCCCCAGGCATGATCCACGTCGTGGTCTGCAAGTATTGCCTCGTGGTTATAGGTTACACGTCCTCCAGCCACAAGAATGTGCTTCTCTGCTTTAATTTTTGTGAGCACTATGCCCACCATCCAGTCCTCCATCCACATGGTGACCTGGCGATAAATCAGCTTTCGTTCACACACTAACCTCATGACAGCTCTCTCCTGGAGTCCCACCTCGTGTGCAGCGTGCCTATCGAGATCCAGGGGTGACGAGCTCCACAGCTCAGATGAGGACGCTGAGGCCCAGGTGCTACCTGGCCATCAGGGAGGATGTTTTCGGTCTGCCAGCCCGCCTCTCCCAGCCCTGTGCTTGTGCACAGCTATTGCTGTGTTTGTCCTTCAGCCTTAGTCTCTTTGCGACCCCATGGACTGTAGCCTGGCTCCTCTATCCTTCACTGTCTCCTGGAGTTTGCTCACATTCATGTCCATTGGGTCAGTGATGCTATCTACCCAACTCATTCTCTGCCGCCTCCTTCTCCTGTTACCCTCTTCACTTGTTAATATCGGGTACCATGAAAGCATCACTGGTGGCAAAAGGAGATTATCCGGGTGCCTCCATGGAAAGCAGAGGGCCTTCAGGAAGGCAGTGCCCAAAGGGACACTGGAAGGAAGGGTGGCGATGAGAGCTTTGGGGGCTCTGCCCTTCCTTCCCCACTTGGAATCCTTCTTGGTCAAGTTCAGAGAGAGCCTCTGGCCCCCTGCTGGTACTCAGGAGGAGCCCTGGAGGATTCCACCCCCATTGGAGGATCAGCCTGTGGACCTCCTTCCTGTCGATGAGGACAAGCTTGGTTTCCCTGTGGTTGTCATGGAGACTGGCCACAGTGAAATAAGGAAAACTCACTTCTGGAACATGGCGATGACCTGTTTTCCAGTTTGGCATCTGGGGAACCTCACAGGTGTGCCCTGTGGGCCTTCTGATGACATTCAAGGGGTCTCCGGGCCCAGCTCCCTGAGGACTTTCCTCTTCCCCCCTCCCCCAGGCCCCTAACCCAGAGTGCTGCCCAGTGGGTGTTATTGGAGGAGAGAAGGACCGTGATGAGAGGCAGGGGGGAGGTCTTTGCAGCCGCTGCCCAGGCAGCAAGTGGGAGACGCATCTGATGTAACGTGAGGCCTTCCCAATTCTGAGGCATGTTGGGTACTTAGAATGTGTACATGTATACACACACGTATTCTTGTTGGATGAATAAATCAGTGAAACTGATGAATCGACAAATAACCCAACAAATGAAACTGATGAGTAAAGACTAAACCTTAGGTTCCCAAACAGTGATTTCCACCCCAGACAGTGACCTGAACTGTGGAGGGAATCTTAGCTTCCTGACGGTTCACCACCTGGGAGAGAGGTAAGGCTCTGACCAGCGCCCAGCGTGCACTCCCCACGATCACAGTGACCTTGACACGGTCTGTCCTGCTGCGCTGCGTGCTAGCAGGGTATTCCCAAGAGCTTGCTCTCAATGCGTGGGACAGGGTGGGAGCTGCCCGCCTGAACGGAAGCTGTCCACCTGAACAGAAGCTGTCCTAACTCACCCGTTGGCTTGTTTCAAGTCAGCAGAATTGGCAGTGCATTTAGTTTTCTGTGTACTTGACTCGGCGCCTCTTTTTCTGTTAATTCTGGAAAAGGCAGGAGGGCGTGGTGCAATCTGAAGAGGGTCCACAGAGACAGGGTTTTAATCAGGCGGCGGGTGAATCTGCAAATCCGGAGACCACTGAGGACCGCAGCTTATCACTTATCATGTGCACCAGGCTGCCTGGGGAGAGAGCCACGGCCGCTATCAGCTCATGGAGTCCCTCCACGCCGTGAGTTTGGAGGGTGGATTAAGGATGTAATTACTGGGGAATCCAGCAGCAGAGAAATCCAAAAGCTCTCATCCATCTCTCCATGTACTTGACTTTAACCTGAGCTGTGACTGGTCCTCCCAGGCCATGTCTTGACTTTTGTGAGAGGCAAAGCTCCCACAGCCAAGATAGACCTGCTAACAGTCTCCCGGGAAGAGAGTTAATCTGGGTCTCCTCTTTCTTGACTAGGGTCTCCCAGAACCAGCCTAGCGAGAGCCAGCCCCCTGCACTTCCCAGAATGGGAGCAGACCCAGATCAGAGAAGGGTTTTGGTGTCTGTATTTGATTTAACATCAGTGTGTATCTCTTTCTAATAGGGATTCTATTAACACTCATCTTGTCAGGTTTTTTTCTACTTACACAATCATTTTCCTTTTTATAGCCATAATAGCTGTCTTCTAGAAAATACATACTTTGTACTTTGAACCATGAACCCCTCAGCTCATTATAAAACATAACCTTGACCCCGAAGACAGCCAGTGAGATCTGGTTTCAAGCTATAGGCCACAGATATATATATATATATATATATATATATTAGCGCCTGTCTAGTCAGCATTGGAGAAGGAAATGGCACCCCACTCCAGTGTTCTTGCCTGGAGAATCCCAGGGACAGGGGAGCCTGGTGGGCTGCTGTCTATGGGGTCGCACCGAGTCGGACACGACTGATGTGACTTAGCAGCAGCAGCAGCAGTCAGCATTAGCTATTCACTGGTGAAAAATGTTAGTTGCTCAGTCATGTCCAACTCTTTGCAGCTCCATGGACTGCAGCCCACCAGGTTGCTCTGTCCATGGGATCCTCCAGGCAAGAATATTGGAGTGGGTAGACATTCCCTTCTCCAGGGGATCTTCCCGACCCAGGGATTGAACNTGTGACTTAGCAGCAGCAGCAGCAGTCAGCATTAGCTATTCACTGGTGAAAAATGTTAGTTGCTCAGTCATGTCCAACTCTTTGCAGCTCCATGGACTGCAGCCCACCAGGTTGCTCTGTCCATGGGATCCTCCAGGCAAGAATATTGGAGTGGGTAGACATTCCCTTCTCCAGGGGATCTTCCCGACCCAGGGATTGAACCCCGGTCTCCTACACTGCAGACAGACTCTTCGGTCTGAGCCACCAGTACTTCCCACTATTGGGCTTCAAAAGCGTGACACTGAAACAGATGTGTTCAGAATCGAAGATGGGTGAGTTCATTGTAAGTGCTACTTACTGAACCGAGGTAACATTTAGAATATTTAATACATATGAATGATTACTACACTGATTGTCAGGTAGTTACATGAAGGGTTCTCAGGTTAAGCTCAGAGCAAGTCTCTGTTGTAACCAACTGGTTTTGCCAGTGGAGGCAGAATCCTCTGTAAGCACAGTTTATATACATTATTTCACTTGAACAACTGTTCTTTAAAAGAGGAATTGCTCCCATTTGCAGATGGACTCAGAGGCTCAAGGAGGCCACTCCTCTGAACTAAGATTAGAACCCAGAGCCCTTTGTCTCCAAAGCCCAGCCCTCAAACACTCCATTACACAGCTTTGCTCTCTGCTGCCGAGTCCTCACTGCGCTTGGTAAGAGACAGCGGGGGAAGGTGGTGCTTTCCCAAGCCCTGCAGATGCTCGGCTCACCCCAGCACGCTCAGGCAACCAGGCTAGGTGTCCTCATCAGATGTGGTGACCACTCTGTATTGTGATGAATGCAGACACACACACTGGCCTGGAATGGCACCTGTATATGAAATCCTTAGGATACAAGCTAAGAATTAGAATCAGGACTATTTATCTTACCCTCTTTGCATCCAGCAAGAGAGAGAGAATAAGGGGAGAGCAGAGGGAAGACGGAGGAGAGAACACTGTCAGATCACACGATGAGACGGTCCTATGTGTAAAGACACTGGTGGGAAGCTTAGAGTAGCTTTCTGAAAATACGTGTCTAGAGGGAAGAAGGGGCTTCCGAGGTCCTGGTAAGGCAGCTGCCACCGTGGCCAGCGTGTCTGTGGGACACTTGTTTATACATAGTCCATCCTTGCCTTACCCAGTCAGCACCACTAGGGGCAGCAGTCTTCTCGAAATAAGCAGGTGGTGAGGTGCTGGTATCTGGATCAACAACCAGTCAGTATATGTGGGTGGAGTGTCATCTGGAGGGCAGACTTTTTGGAATTCCAAAGAGCATCTTCTGGCATGGAGACTCGTGTCTAGGACAGACTCAGAGGAACAGGCTGGGCTGGGCTTTGTTCCAAAGTCATGGCCCCCTGGGATCAGTAGGCCTGAGTCAGGGAACTAGAGACACCATGGCCGATGCTGAAGCTCGGTCTTCTTGTTGAAACGAAGATGTGAACACAAACTCAGACTTTGTCCCCCAGAGGAGCACCTTTGCTCACGCCCTTAGAAAAATATTACAGGAGACTCCCCTGGTGGTTCAACAGTTAAGAATCTTCCTTGAAATGCAGGGGTCACGGGTTCGATCCCTGGTGGAGGGACCAAGACCCCACATGCCATGGAGCAGCTAAGCCCAAGCTCCGAAACTACTCAGCCTACACGCCGCAACTGGAAAGAGGCCTGTGCACCACAACAAAAGATCCCACATGAGCCACAGAGATCCTGAGTGCTGCAGTGAAGACCTGATGCAGCCAATTTTTTTTTTTTTTTTTTTTTTAAAAATTTTGCAATCTCCGAATGCCAAATCCTGGAAAGAGTTGGACTCCTGATCATTTTCTTTAGATCTAGAATTTCTCCTAAAGCCCTTGAGTCGTACTTGGTTTCCCTGTAGTCAGACTCCCTGAGCAGTGACTTCGCCCTTAGGGAGAAGGGGGCACAGCCTAAGGTGCCAGTGTCCCCTGCCCAGTTTCCTGGGGAAAGTTTCCTGGGCTTGGCCGAGCTGGACAAAGCCTTGCTGGCCTGAAAGTCGCAAGCTCAGAGGACCAGCAGTGCCATCTTGTGGGAGAGTTCTCGAAGCGCCTGACATCAGGCTGAAGCAGGGAGGCAACCTGGACTGCCAAGCCTTGAAGAGACAGAGACAAAGCAATGTCTGGGTACAGTCAAGTGCGAGGGCTCCCTCTGGTCACCAGCCATGCTCATGAGGATTTTGGTGTCCAGAAGATTAATAACTTTAATAAGCGAATGCCAAGCCAGAAAGATATTTCGAGAATTAACAGTGGCCAGGAAGGATTTTTGCTTGCCTTCCACTTACTAGGAAATTTGTTCAACCTCACCCCAGGTGGGATATATTTCTCAGTAAACTCTGTGAGTCACAGACTATAGCCACAGCTTCAGCTTCTGGACCATCTCAAGGCTCAGTCCTCCCAGCATGGAGATGGCTTTTCCCAGGAGTCCGTCGCAGGACCTGAGCCCAAACTGGCCCACCTCCATCACTAAGGGATGAGAGGCTTGGACCCCAGGCCCTCTGCTGACAACAGCAGATGAAGCCAAGCCCCTTCCTTCTCACTGGGCTGTGGCGTCGTGTCCTTCCTGTAACACACGTGTGTGCACACGCTCACACTCAGATCTCAGCCTAAACTCCACCTCTCAAGGTCTGCTCCAGCTTCCTTCTACAACGTACCCCCACCCCAGCCACCCACACCCCGCACCCAGGTGTTAGCCGCTTGTCAGGAAATGAAATCAAGACTCTGATGCAGCTTTCTGGGTCCAAGCGTTCATCAGAACCCTGCTGCCCGATTCCCAGGCAGCTTTGACTTTTAGGGAGATTTTTAAGAGTACAATCCCTTTCTGAGCACTCACACGCTTTCTCACTGGGAAGGGCAGGAGCATCACGTGATGATGGCTCCCGGGTCCTCACGTCACACTCCCGCTGTCCCTACCGGCGTCCCCACCAGCTTCCTTGCCAGCTTGCTTCCTGTGCTGTGACCACAGCTGCGGGTGGACGAGGAGCGGT
Organism: Neotragus moschatus; assembly: GCA_006410615.1. NCBI lineage: Eukaryota > Metazoa > Chordata > Mammalia > Artiodactyla > Bovidae > Neotragus > Neotragus moschatus. Next base: position 140,726 of record SJYA01002534.1, read on the forward strand.
GGGCCGGGCGGAGCCGCCCGCTGCAGGGCAGTCGCCCCACCTTAAGCTCAAGTGGCCTCATCACTGTCCAGGCTTTCTTCCAGTCTTCCGTGGGCTGGGAAACTAACAAGCAGGCCGTTTCAATCGGGTCAAACAGGAATCAGATAGACTGAGGACCCAGAGGGCTTTTTTTCTTCAAGTCCATGGTTTGGTGACATCTGTGTATGTATCTCAGATCCTCTTTTTGCTTACTTGGAAGCTTCTCTGTTCCAGATCAGCAGGGTTATTCTACACAGCCAGGGGATCTGAAGATGAGATAGATCTGAACCAGCTGTGAATTAGCAGTGGAGACAGGAGGGCTGGGGATGTCCTCGTCACCCCAGCACCTACCATTTGCAGAGTACTTGCTGTATGCCAAGCAGCGCGTGTATGCGTAGCACCTGGTGAGAGAAGGTCCACTGACACCCATTCTACAGATGAGGAAACTGAGCCTCAGAAGGTCAGACGCCAGCCCACCCACCAATCACTGGCAGAGTTGGGATGGTCTGACATCAGAACCCACACTCAGCTGGCATCCCCCTGCCACCGTCCTCTGGGCCTCCTTCTTAGACCGTGTAGACTGCATTTTGACTCAATGGATAGTGTGAAACCAGGCTTTGCTCCTGAAGCTTAGGAGCTGAGACGTGGGCAATGATGGGGCCCGTGAGCCAACACAGAGCACAGAGCTGAGGAGTCCAGGCCTGCGTCCTCCAGGCTGTGCTTTCAAGGACCACGAACAAAGTTCAGCCTCTTCAGCCGCTGCGCCTTCACCTGTAACAGAGGGAAACACCTGCTGAAGAGCAGCAGGTGCATTAATAACTTATATGGAAGTGCTCCGTGCCCTAGTTAAGTGCTAGAGACATAAATGATGGTTTTCAAGGAAAAAGAATCCGTTACCAAGTCAGAAAGGAAGTGCTAAGGCTGATTTGAATACCTTGTACTGTCTGCCTGGATAATGGACCCTCTGACTGCATGTAGATTACTTACTTTAAAAATCTGCATCTCTAAATCATGTGTAAAATCCAGAATCTAAAAATAGAGGCTGTTCCCTGACCCAGTTCTCAGCCCTGAAATGAGGGCAACAGGCTAATGCTCTGGGCTGCCCTTGTTCCAAGTCTGGCTCATCCACTAGGCAGGCATCAGGTGACTTACTGGACCTCTCTGATTTACTGTCCCCTCACCTGTAAAACGGGCCTTCCAGGTGGCTCAGTAGGTAAAGAATCCAGCTGCAATGCAGGAGACCCGGGTTCGATCCCTGGATCGGGCAGATCCCTCTGGAAAAGGAAATGGCAACCCACTCCAGGATGGTCGCCTGGAAAATCCCATGGTCAGAGGAGCCTGGTGGTCTACAGTCCGTGGGGTCATAAAGAGTCGGACACGACGAGGCACCTAACACATACTGACAGGTGGATACTGGAAACCCACGTGCATCAAACATGTGGCAGCTACAAAGGCCAAGTGTGAGAGAGCTGTGGTTTCTGCTGATGTATGGGAGGGTTGCTGCTGCTGCTGCTAAGTCGCTTTGGTCGTGTCTGACTTTGTCTGACCCCATAGACAGCAGCCCACCAGGCTCCTCTGTCCCTGGGATTCTCCAAGAAAGAATACCGGAGTGGGTTGCCATTTCCTTCTCCAATGCATGCGTGCATGCTAATTCACTTCAGTCATGTCTGACTGTGCGACCCCATGGACAGCAGCCCGCCAGGCTCCTCTGTCCCTGGGATTCTCCAGGCAAGAATGCTGGAGCCGATTGCCTTTTCCATGGGACAGTTACAGGGGCTCTAATTCCCGCTAATTCCATCAGGTTTGCGGTTCCTTTAAATTTAAATAAATATGGTTTTCAAAGACTGAAAAGGCCTAAGGATGTGGGGAGGGCAGGAACGATATTTTTCGCTGCCTCTGTTTCGTGAAAGTAATGTTGCTTCTTCAAACCAACATCTGTCAGAATGATTCTCATCAGATTAAATAAATCCTCAAAGCCGCTCTCACAGTTTATAGAATCTTGGAAATGTAGGTTATGCTTCACGTGGAACCCTAATGGAATTTAAACAAGTGTGTTTTTGCAAGCACAGCTTCGAGAGCACACACTTTACTGCGGTTTGTGAATTTAAGCTACCATGTCTCAAGGAGTTTAGAGAGGGCTGAGAGTACAGGAAGGTAATAGACAATCCCTGACCAGTTTGAGATGCTATTAATTGAAGGTGGAAAAGACCAAGTCTGATGAAAACCAGCACTGCACACACACTCTGCCGATCAGACACGTGAAAACAGAGATCGCTCTCAGCTAAAACACGAGGGGCTAGCCTTCGGTCGGTCACCTTTGCACAGGCAGTTGCCATGTGTCCTTAAGGTTGGCTATGGCCTTTTCAGTGTTTTAAAGGAGGGAGGACTTTCTTGGGGGCCATGGATTTTATGCTATAAAGATCTTGAATGATCAATACAGATGTTTATTATTCCCTACCCTAAGAAAGCTTATTCTTAAAATTAGTTGCTAAATCTAAGCACAATGAAATTCCACTTCACACCCACTGGACTGGCTTCTATCAAAAAATAAATAACAGAAAATAATTGGTGGTGAGGGGACTTCCCTGGTGGTCCAGTAGCTAAGGCTCTGAGCTTCCAAAGCAGGGAACCCAGGTTTGATCCCTGGTCAGAGATCTAACCAGTCAATCCTAAAGAAAGTCAACCCTGAATATTCATTGGAAGGNACAGAAAATAATTGGTGGTGAGGGGACTTCCCTGGTGGTCCAGTAGCTAAGGCTCTGAGCTTCCAAAGCAGGGAACCCAGGTTTGATCCCTGGTCAGAGATCTAACCAGTCAATCCTAAAGAAAGTCAACCCTGAATATTCATTGGAAGGACTGGTGCTGAAGCTGAAGCGCCAATGCTTTGGCCACTGATGGAAAGAACTGACTCATTGGAAAAGACCCTGATGCTGTGAAATATTGAAGGCGGGAGGAGAAGGGGATGACAGAGGATGAGATGGTTGGATGGCATCACCAACTCTATGGATATGAGTTTGAGCAAGCTCCAGGAGACAGGAAAAAACTGTGAAGCCTGGAGTGCTGCAGTCCATGGGATTGCAAAACATCAGACACGACTTAGCGACTGACCAACAACAGGGAGCTAGATCCCAAGTGTTGCAACTGAAAGCTCCTGCATGCTACAAAGGAGATGCAGGGTCCCAAGTGCTGCAGCTAAGACCCGCCCTCGCCAAATGAATAAATTAAATAGATAAATGTATGATTTTTTTTAAGTGGTGAGTGTGTAGAGAAATTGAGCCCGTATGCATTGCTGGTGTGAATCTAAGATGTAGAAACACTATGGAAAGCCATTCGGTGCTTCCTATAAAATATTAGAATCCGGAGCATGGTTCTCAAGCTTCCAGTGGAAAACCCTTGGCCATGAAATCCCTGGAGGCGGAGCTGGTGGGGGATTTGGAGCAGTCGAGGCAGGGTGTGCTTGGATTCCAGACAAATGCAAACATAACGACATCAGAGACTTACACTTGGGCCAAACTTACTCATCCCTGGCTGGCTGTTGATCCTGTAGCCATGCCATATTTGTAAAAACAAAAACCAACGCAGTTAACCACACAACAAAAGCTAAATAAAACAAAACCAGCATCATGTGGGGAACATTGCTGTGCTGCTTAGTAAGACTTGAAGTCCTTAGTCTCATGGAGTAACAGAAATTACTTGGGGGAGTTTCAGGTGTTTTTGCTAAACCCTTTGGTATTAAAAGACACTTTCTCCTTGGAAAAAAAACTATGACCAATCTAGACAGCATATTAAAAAGCAGAGACATTACTTTGGCAACAAATGTCTGTCTGTTCGAAGCTATACAGTAGTCATGTATAGATGTGAGAGTTGGACCAGAAAGAAAGCTGAGTGCTGAAGAACTGATGCTTTTGAACTGTGGTGTTGAAGAAGACTCTTGAGGGTCCCTTGGTCAGCAAGGAGATCCAACCAGTCCATCCTAAAGGAAATCAGTCCTGAATATTCATTGAAAGGACTGATACTGAAGCTGAAGCTCCAATACTTTGGCCACCTGATGTGAAGAGCTGACTCATTTGAAAAGACCCTGTTGCTGGGAAAGACTGAAGGTGGGAGGAGAAGGAGACGGCAGAGGATGAGATGGCTAGATGGCATCACCAACCTGATGGACGTGAATTTAAGTAAACTCCGGGAGGTGGTAATGGACAGGGAGACCTGGCACGCTGCAGTCCATGGGGTCGCAAAGAGTCAGACACAACTGAGTGACTGAACTGAACTTCCGATGTAAACAGCGAACTTTCTGAATGCTGGGACTTTTGCCTGCAGCAAAAGAAAGCTAAAACGAGTGATTTCCTTCCAGGGTGGAGCAGCAGAGCTGGTGGGAGGTGGGCTGGGCAGCTCAGGGGTGACGATTCCACTCTGTCTGCCCACAGCACCAGCCTTAAGCCAAGCCACCCGGTTCTGAGAGCTGCCCTCACCCCACTGTCCACCCTGACCGGCCAGCCTTGCATTCACCTAACGGCTTCTGGGTCCCCTTATCTCTCATTGAAACATTCAGAGGTGTGCACACCTGTGTACTACCTGGAACTGTGTTCTGATGCTTCTAAACCATGACACATGCAGTTATTTTTATAAAGACGTGTGTGCGTGCTAAGTAACCTCAGTCATGTCCGACTCTGGCAACCCCACAGACAGTAGCCTGCCTGGCTCCTCTGTCAGTGGGATTCTCCAGGCAAGAATACTGGACTGGGTTGCCATGCCCTCCTCCAGGGGATCTTTCCGACCCAGGGATTGAACCCATAGAAGAGTTTATAATACCATAGAAGTATGCTCACCAGAGGATGAGATGGCTGGATGGCATCACTGACTCGATGGGCATGAGTTTGAGTGAACTCCGGGAGTTGGTGATGGACAGGGGGGCCTGATGTGCTGTGATTCATGGGGTCGCAAAGAGTCAGACACACCTGAGCGACTTAACTGAACTGAACTGATGCTCACCAGATACTAAGTGCAGAATGCAGACTACAGAATGCAGAAGGTGACTCTTTTGGTAAGAAGAAAATTTAGTAAGGAAACAAGTGCATCTCTCTAGCCACAAAAAGGAAGGCTAGAAGGACATCCCACATGTTAACAGTAGTTCTCTCCACGTAGTAAAACTACAAGTGATTTTAATGTGCTTGGCTTGTTGCTTTTGAACAATGAACCTGTACGGCTTTCTTCCTAAGTACTATTCCCTCAGTATTGGTGACAGGGTGGGTCAGCTCAGTATGATGAAAGAGATTAGGAAATAGCAAGAGCTTCACAAAGACCTTACTTTTTCTTTCTTTTTTTTTTTTTTTCTTTTTTGGCTACACCGTGGGACATGCAGGATCTTAGTTCCCTAAGACAGTGAAGTGAAAGTGTTAGTCTCTAAGTCATGTCTGACTCTTTTGTGATCCCCATGGACTGTAGCCCCCCAGGCTCCTCTGTCCATGGGGTTTCTCAGGCAACAATACTGGAGGGGGTTGCCTTGCCCTCCTCTGGGGATCTTCCTGACTCAGAGATCGATCCCAAGTCTCCTGAATTGTGGGCAGGTTATTGGCTGTCTGAGCCACCAGGGAAGCCCCTCAGTTCCCTAACGAGGGATCAAACCTGTGCCACCCACAGCAAAAGCATGGACCTTACATTTTTATACTTGTCATCCCAGAAAGGCCAAGAGCTTTGCCTCGATCAGCTCTGAGAATCTCACCCATTAGAAGCTTCTGGAAGCCGAGGACTCTGGCAAGCGGAGTGCCTCGCAGCCCAGAGGACCAGAGGCTCCTTGCCTGGAGTCTCCTGTTCTCTTGTGACCCTGCCCCTTCCCTGCTCCAGGGATCACCCAGGTCCACAGTCTGCTGAGACCAAAACCACTGGGCTTGCCCACAGTTAGCTGAAGGATTGCCCAAAAAACAAAAAGAGTGCTTTTCAGTGACACACCTTCTGTCTGCCTCAGCGTTCTCCCTCTCTTCCTGAGCTGAGCCTCAAGAGGAAGGGGACGCCCGGGTGTCCGGAGCATGACGGCCATCGGGTCCATGTGATGAAATAACGGCAAGAGGCGTGCTCCTGCCTCCTTCCGGGGGCTCCTTATGTGTCATGTGGTCACAAAGTCGGTCTCCCCGTCCGCATCACCTGTGCGTTCCTCTCTATGAATCGTGGTGGTCCATGCCTTTTCTTTCTTGTCTTCCAGTCCACCCAAGCCGACCGTGTTTATCTCCGGAGTCATCGCCCGGGTAAGAGCCCTTTGGTCATTTTGGGGTCTAGCACGCGATCTCCTGATTCCTCTTGTCCTTACTTCACCCCACTCATCCACTGGGGAACTGGCGGGTGGGGAGGCTCTTAATTGCCCCCCTGTCCACGGAAGGTGCTTCTATGGTCAGGGACAGACCGGGTGGTGGCCAGGAAGAGCCCATAGCGCCCGCCTGCCTCTCCTCCACCCTCTTCTGTCTTCTTTCTCTTTAGACTCGACCAGCATCAGCAGCCTGTCCACAGGCCAATGGGTTTCTGGGGGATCTGTGAGCTGACAATGTTTTTACACTTATTAATGGTTGAAGAAATTTGAAATAATTACACAGCAATACCTGTGAAGTGTTAGTTGCTAAGTCGGGTCCAACTCTTTTGTGACCCCCATGGACTATAGCCTACCAAGCTCCTCTGTCCATGGGATTCAAAATAACCACAAGAATTGCTCTAGCAGAAGAAAGCCACACAACACCCAAGCTTAGTTCTGACTGAGTCATGTGGTACCTGACCCCTGGCGTGGGGGCAGAGATGGCTAGCTTTCTCACCTTCTGGAAGGTACATGGGTCTCTGTGCCCCTTTAAGCTCCCCCAAAAGCCTCAGGATCTCCCCACAGTCCTAGGAGATGGGTTTCCACCTTCCAACAGGTTCTCCACTCCACCACCCACCCACTCGCACAGGGAAGCCAGAGAATGCTGGGTTTGGGTCTTGCTTGTGACTTACTCAGGCTTCCCTGGTGGCTCAGACAGTAAAGAATCCACCTGCAATGCAGGTGGGTCAGGAAGATCCCCTGGAGGAAGGAAATGGCTCCCCCACTCCAGTATACTTGCCTGGGAAATCCCATGGATGGAGGAGCCTGGTGGGCTACAGTCCATGGGGTCACAGAGAGTCGGACATGACTGAGCAGACAGGCGTGCATGAACTCAACCAGCTGTCCACGGTTGATGAGACAGTGCTTTGAGCCAGTGCTTTCCGTGTCTTCCTGCAGGGCGACAAGGACTTCCCTCCAGCGGCCGCCCAGGTGGCCCACCAGAAGCCCCACGCCTCCATAGACAGGCACCCCTCCCCGAGGACCCAGCACATCCAGCAACCTCGCAAGTGATCGGCGAGGACCCAGCGCCCTCACCAGGCACACCTCGGTTTCCCGACACTTGGTAATTCCTCTGGCAAAGAGAACTGGCATCTTCCTCAAAACACTGCCCCATTGGGAAATCTTAAGACAAAGCAAAGCACCCCTCCTTTTGCCTTCTATTTCCAGCTCTAAAACTAGAATCAGACCCCCAAACCTCATTTCCAGGGAGTCCTGGCTGATGTTGTTCGAGGACCATCACACCTCTCTCTGTGCCCTGAGCAGAACTTACCAAGACCTGAGTGACGTGACATTGTTCCCAGTTTAGCTTCAGTTCTGGTTCATCAGTTGCCCTGCCAGTGGTCTTAAAAATTAGCAGGCACAAATCTGGGAGGATTAGATTAAGGTCAGGGGAAAAGCTCAGTCATTGCGTGCTTTTTAGCAGTAGGACAATAAAATCTTAACACCTAGAGGGAAGAGAAAGAGACGAAGGCGTTTTAATCACAGAAGACCTGAGTAGGGAGGACACTTCAGTAGACAGCAGCATCACCGAGTGTCCCTCCCGTGTGCGATGAGGGATCCGAGCACAGGGCGACCGAGCTCTCCCAGAAAAGCCAGAGAAGAGCCTACCACTTTGAAGAGGCTCTTTTATTCCAGGAGTCATCTGGCTGAAAAATATTGTCCAGATGGAATACTTCCAGAATGAGATTTCTCAGTGCGTGTCCCAAGTCCTGCACGGCCCCACCATCCACACAGGCTCGGCAGGAAATCAAGGCGAACCTTCATTTTTTCAGAGATCACCTCAAGGACCGCTTTGGAGTTCTCAGAGTGATCCCTGACCGGGTGGAGGAATAGACACATGGCTAATCCTGGGACGCTAAAGCAGAAGCACTGACCACAGGGAAAGACCGAAGGGATGAAAAGTAGAGGGAGAAGTAGAAGCATCACCCACCCCTGGAGCTAGAAAAGCCTGTTTGTCAGTCAGTTGAAGTGTCAGAACAACCTCTGCCCTAGGGCACCGTTCGCTTGGGCATCTCAGACTGCCCTACGCTTTCTGCCCAGGTTTGCTGCCCTAGACTGCTTACTGCCTCACAGCAGTCGGGTGCCCTGCTTTTCTGAAAAGCAGTTCTTCAAATCTCCCGGAGCAAATGCTTTGGGAGCTGGTGTGGCCTGACTGTCCCACTTGCCAGGGCAGTATTTGCAGCAGGTCCACAATGGTGGCAGCAGGCACCCCACAGCCTTTGTGACACTTTCCAACTCCACGTCCACGATTGGTAAAGGTGACCAGACCTACTAGCTTTTGCCCCTCTCTAAGGGAAAAGCCAGCCCTGCTTCACATCCTAGAGGTAACTTGGTTTCCCCTCTCATTGACTTCTGGAGCCAGGGTCTCACCCTCAAGGCAGTGCGTAGTCACATCTCATATTTCTTAGTCGCTGAGAGGTTCCTATAAACAGAGGCTGGCTTTGGGAGATGCCACCTGGGTGTGTAGCCTCCTCCTGGCGACCTCCAGAGCCGGCATCGCTGAAGGATCCTGAGAGCAGGCAGCGCTGGGTCAGTCTGGACCGCGCCAGCCTCTGCTGCAGAGATGAAGGCTCATCCTTGGTGCCTTGTAGTGCGGTAGCCAGGAGCGCCGTGCTGTGCAGTTTTCTTGTCCTTTCAGCTACATCTGGTGTGTATCTGTGGGCTCCCAATCACTGAAAGCAAATTGTTCCCCTGAATGAATTTATCAGTGGTTAACTTCAAGAATAATCATTCTAATGAAGCTCCTGTGTGGTTTGTTTTCTCTTATATCTCAGAGATCGTTCTTTCTCATCTTGCTAGGGTTGCCAGATGGTTTCCAAAGAAATACGAACACGCAAAAATAAGGAATATGTTCACACGTTGTTTCCCAGACACAAAGCCAAACCACTGGACACCTGGCACCTCGAGTCTAATCACCTCCTTTGAAATATCATAAAGTGGAAAAGCTTTAATACAGTGGATTAAAATGCACTCCTTGGGCCGAGCAGCTGGCCCTGTGCTCAGAAGGTCCTTTGGGAACAGACTTGGGAAGAATGATTAGTAGGAAGCCCAGGGGTAGCTGTGAGCAGCGTTTGACAAATAAGACATTCACCTAATTTATCCGAAGATCCTCTGGAACCCTTATGAGCAGGATGAGAAAATAATCCTAATTATTAGCTTTGAGATCCAGAGTCAGACTACAGATATGAGCTGGAGGGACCCTGACCTGTTTTCACCCTAGAAGGACGGAACAGCTTGGCAGCCCTGAGCCAGGGGAAGGCACGTATGGCCGGAGTCCCCACCCTTGGCCTCCCCCCGGCCCCTGGTGTCACATCTGGATGCTGCTGTCTGCATTCACGCCTCCACCCCCCTTTCTAAGCTGAGGACAGAATGAGGGTCTTGTGCATTTAGTGTCACTGGGCAGAGAGTTGTTCTAGGCATATAACATTGACTTACCGGGGCATGTAGCCTTCTGAGAAATGTTTGTGTAGACTTCGTTGGGAGGAGGTTACCAAAGACTTCCTATGACTCATTAGGGCCCAGACCCTCCACTTAGAGAATTCAGCCTACCTTCTTCCAAAGTCTGTACTATCTTTCAAAATGATCTATGTCTAAGCAGACCTGAGAATGACAAGAGCCGCAGGTCTTCCACCATTTATTACACTCATGATTATATCTTGTTACTATATGACTAGGAAGGGCTTCCCTGGTGGCTCAGAGGGTAAAGAATCTCATTGCCTGCAATGCAGGAGACCCAGGTTCGATCCCTGGGTCGGGTAGATCCCCTGGAGGAGGGTTAGGCAACCCACTCTAGTATTCTTGGGCTTCCCTGGTGGCTCAGAGGGTAAAGAATCTGCCTGCATTGCAGGAGCTGCAGGAGACCCAGGTTCAGTCCCTGAGTCAGGAAGATCCCTTGGAGGAGGGCATGGCCACCCACTCCAGTATTGTTGCCTGGAGAATCCCATGGACAGAGGTGCCTGGCTGGCTACAGTCCATGGGGTCACAAAGAGTCGGACACGACTGAGTGACTAACGTGCACAAATACAAAAACCAAGCACACAACAAACATGGGGCAGAACTGCCCTCCAGGGCATTCCGCATTGGCACAAACATCATTGTCACCTGCACTTGTTAGTTGCCACCGTGACAAAGCACCCCAGACTGGAAAAAGTAGACATGCGTGAGCTCCTGGACCTGGAGCCTAGAGGTTTGCAGTCAAGGTGTGGGTAGGCCAGGAGCTGCAGGTGACCATCATCCCCGGCCTCGTCCACTTCCGGCGGCTGCTGGCAATGCCTAGTGATCACTGACTTGTTGCAGCACAAACCCGGTCTCTGCTTCTGTTGTCACCGGACCAGAGCTGCCCCCATCGAGTGTAAAAAGTGGAAGCATTAGTCATTTGGTTGTGTCCTACTCTTTGCTACTCCATGGACTGTAGCCCACCAGGCTCCTCTGTCCATGTTGTTCTCCAGGCAAGAATACTGGGGTGGGTTGCCATGCCCTCCTCCAGGGAATCTTCCTGATCCAGGGGTTGGACCCAGGTCTCCTGCATTACAGGCAGGTTCCTTACCATCTGAGCCACCAGGGAAGCTCACCTAGATGACCTCACCTCAACAAATCAGATCTGCAAGAAGCCTAATTCCAAATAAGGTCGTGTCCATGGACCCTGCGAGTCAGGACCTCAGCTATCTGTCTTCTCGGGGGGGACACTATTCAATTCAGGACCTCAACCCTATGATGAAAAGCCAGAAACCCTGCTCCCAGCTCACACTGTTGGAATAGCTGTTCATTTGGTCAGTTGGTTTCCTGAGCTTTACTATGAGAAAGTTTTGCCCACCACAGATTTTGTTACAGTGTTGCTGGACACAGAGTGGCTAAAGCCTGTGTGCAGCAGGGGGTGGGGGGACAGGGAAGAGAGCAAGGCCGTGGAGGGGGGGGGCTGTCCACCCCCAGCTCTGGTAGCCCCTGAGATCGAAGCTCTCTGCTGCATGCATCTTCAGGTCAGAGTCACTGGGTCCCAATAGCACATATCGTATCTTCTGTAAGAGTGCTCCACAGGTGGTAGTCAGCCCATTTCACAGATGGGAAGACAGACTGAAGCTCAGTGCCCAAGGTCAAAAGCCACTGTTAGCCAACACTGGTCCAGAGAAGATACAGAAATGGCCAATAGGCACCCAAGAAATGCTTGAGATCATCAGTCACCAGAGAAATGCAAATCGAGACAGTGAGATACCTGTTTACACCCACGGAGATGGCAGGGATCAAAAGTCCAAATAATAAGCCTTGGTGAAGACGTGGGGAAATTAGACCCGTGCACAGTGACTCACAGAGAATGAAAAACAGGCCACTTCGGAAAACAGGCTGGCAGTTCCTCAAACAATTAAACAGAGTTACTGTGTGACCCAGCATGTCTATTCCTTGGTATATACCCCCAAATAAATGAAACCACATGTCTGTGCAAGAATTTGTACACAGATGTTTAGGGTAGCATATATAACAACCAAAAGGTAGAAACAACCCAATAGGTCCATCAGCTGAGGAGTGAATACATAAAATGTTATATATACACACATACACACGAATGGAATATTACTCCATTGTAAATATTGTTCCATTATTTGGCCATGCAAACAAATGCATTACTGATCTAGGGGACAATATGAGTGAACCTTGAGAATATCGTGCTCAGTGAAAGAAACCAGTCGCAAAAGACCAGGTATCATAGAATTCCGTTTACATGAAATGTCCACAATAGGGAGATATCTAGAGACAGCGGCTGTGCAGGGCTGAGGGTTGGGGGGCAGGCAGGATACAGGAGTGAGAGCTGAAGCAAAGAGGGATTCTTTCTGAGGTGATGGAAATGTTCTGAAATCAACTGAGGATGGACCTAGAGGCTGTCACACACAGTGAGGTAATTCAGAAAGAGAAAAATGGTGCACGTTAACGCATATATGTGGCATCTAGAAAAATGATATGAAAGTGAAGTCACTCAGTCGTGTCCGACTCTTTGTGACCCTGTGGATGGTAGCCTACCAGGCTCCTCCATCCATGGGATTTTCTAGGCAAGAGTACTGGGGTGGGTTACCATTTCCTTTTCCAGTGGATCTTCCCAACCCATGGATCGAACCTGGGTCTCCCACATTGTCGGCAGACGCTTTACCGTCTGAGCCACCAGGAAAGAAAAAGGGTATAGATGATCTTATTTGCAAAACAGAAATCTATAGACAGACAAATATATGGCCACCAAAGAGGGGAAAGGAGTTGAGGTGGGAGTAATTGGGAGGTCGGCATTGACGGATACACTACTGATACTGTGTAGAAAGCAGGTTACTAATGAGAACTTCACTGTAAGGCACAGGGACCTCTCCTCAGTGCTCTGTGTGCGTCAGTCGCTCAGTCGCATCCAACTCTTTACGACCCCGTGGACTGCGGCCCTTCGGTCTCCCCTGTCCACTCAGTGCTCTGCGGTGACCTAAATGGGAAAAAAAAATCCAAGAAAAGGGATATGTGGACAGGTGCAGCGGGTTCACTTTGCTGTACAGTGGAAACTAACACAACATCATAAAGCAACTATACTCCAGAAAGAATTTTAAAAATAAAATCAACTGAGAGGATGCTTGCATGTGTCTGTGACTACGATAGACCCAAGGACTCTTACACTCCTTTCGGGATCCTTAAGGAAGGTACCAGTCAGAGCAGACATACCAGTAATTGTAAGGTGATGAGTAGGGGGCTTCCCTGGTGGCCGGGAGAAATATCAGTAACCTCAGATATGCAGATGACACCACCCTTATGGCAGAAAGTGAAGAGGAA
>SJYA01002535.1:0-39813 GCA_006410615.1 Neotragus moschatus
TGAGTGGAGGCCAGGGCAGCTGCTCGCCAACCTGCAATGCACAGGTCAGCTCCCACCACAAAGAATCAGGCATCCCCAAGCATCGGTACTGCCGAGGTCGAGAAGTCTCAATACAATAAAGGCCATTATAACAAATCCATAGCTAACATCTTAATCAATGGGGTAAAACTGAAAGTCTTTCATCTAACTTCTGATACAAAGCAAGGATGACCACTCTCATCATATCTATTCAAGACACTACGGGAAGTACTAGCCAGAAGTATCAGACAAGATAAAGAAATAAAAAGCATCCAAATAAGAAAGGAACAAGTAAAATTATCTATTTGCGAATGGTTTGATTCCTGGGTCAGGAAGAACCCCTGGAGAAGGAAAGGGCAACCCACTCTAGTATTCTTTCCTGGGAAATCTCATGGACAAAGGAGCCTGGGGGGCTACAGTCCACGGTGTCACACAAGAGTCAGACGCGACTAAACAACAGCAACATGATCTTATATAGAGAAAGCCCTAACGACTCTACCAAAAAAAAAAAAAGTTAGGAAAAAACAAGTCCAGTAAAGTTACAGGATAAAAAAATCTACCTGCAAAAGTCAACTGCGTTTCTTTATATCAACCAAGATCTATCCGAAAAAGGAAATCAAGAAAACAATCCTGTTTACAATGGGATCAAAAAGANAAAAAAAAAAAAGTTAGAAAAAAACAAGTCCAGTAAAGTTACAGGATAAAAAAATCTACCTGCAAAAGTCAACTGCGTTTCTTTATATCAACCAAGATCTATCCGAAAAAGGAAATCAAGAAAACAATCCTGTTTACAATGGGATCAAAAAGAATAAAATACATAGGAATACATTTAATCAAGGAGGTGAAGATCTGTACCCTGAAAACTATAAAACTTTGGTGAAAGAAATTGAAGAAAACACAAAGAAGTGGAAAGATACAGGAGCATCAATGTTGCTAAAATGTCCACGCTATCCAAAGTGACATACAGATTCAACACAATCCCTATCAAAACTCTAATGGCATTTTTTACAGAAATAGAGAAAACAGTCCCAAATTTGTATGGGACCACAAAAGACCCCAACCGGCCAATTCAATCTTGATAAAGGAGACACAGTTGAAAGCATTACACTTCCTGATTTCAAATTCTATTACAAAGCAATAGTAATCCAAACAGTATAATCCTGGCACAAAAACAGACACACAGATCAATGGAACAGAATAGAAAGCCCCAAACTAAACCCAACCATGTGTGAAAGGGAAAGTGAAAATCGCTCAGTGGTGTCCGACTCTTCGCAACCCCATGGACTATACAGTCCTTGAAATTCTCTAGGCCAAAATACTGGAGTGGGCAGCTGTTCCCTCCTCCAGGGCATCTTCCCAACCCAGGGATCGAACTCAGGTCTCCCACATTGCAGGCGGATTCTTTACTACCTGAGCCACCAGGAAAGCCCACTAAGACTGGAGTAGGTCGGCTATCCCTTCTCCAGTGGCTCTTCCCAACCCAGGAATCAAACCGGGTCTCCTACATTGTAGGCAGATTCTTTACCAGCTGAGCTACCAGGAAGCCCAAACAAGTATGGTCAACTAATTTTAGTCAAAGACACCAATGGAGAATGCAGAATAAGAATACACAATGGAGAAAGGATAGTGTCTCCAATGAATGGTACTGGGAACTGTGTTCACTTGCAATAGAATGAAACTGGACCCTTATACCAACCACAAAAATCAATTCAAAATGATTAAATAACTTAAACATAAGACCTGAAACTGTATTTTCAAATCAAGATTCTATAACTGGCAGCAAGACACAGTAGCCAAACTTTATCTGACAGGCAGATAGAAACCACCTACTATCTGCAACAAACTCTGCTTGACTCAAGAGAACACAAGCTGAACGAAAGGCCAAGGACTTCCCCTCATGGAGCTCAACAAGCGTAGGGACAGATGATATCAACCAGTCATTAGAAAACACAGCAGAAGGAAAAGAATCTCATGAACAAGTTGCAAACAGTGATGAGATTCCAGCCTCAGAGAGAAGCCATCCCGCGAGGGGGCCGGGAGTTCTCCGAGAAGGTGGCACCTGAGACTGCCTTGCGATAGTAAGAGAGGAATGTGTCTGTCCTAGGGAGACTGAGGATCGGCTGTGATTCTGGGGACAGCAAGTCACCTGCTTCTGTAACACAAAAGGAAACAGTGGGAAATCAAGTATTGCTGGGGAACCTTCAAGGAAGGGCTGCTGCTTCATTATTTTCTAACCTTTTTTTTTTTTGCAGCACTGGGTCTTATTTGCTGCCAGTGGGCTTTCTCTAGTTACGGACAGTAATCTAGTAACCTTCGTTGCAGCGCGTGGGCCATTGTGGTGGCTTCTCCTGCTGCAGAGCGCAGGGCTGTAGGCACGCGGGCTTCGGTAGTTGTGGTTCACTGGCTCTCAAGTGTGGGCTTCGTAGTTGAGGCGCCCGGGCTTAGTTGCCCCACGTCATGGGGAATCTCCCTGGACCAGGGATTGAACCCATGTCCCCTGCATTGGCAGGCGGCGGATTCCCATCCACTGTGCCCCCTGAGAAGTCCAAGAAAGAGCTTCTGAAGATGATGCTGTTGTAACACAAGCTACACAAAGGAAAATAAATCCAGGGGCAGCAGAACAGACTGAAGAGCGGTAAGATGCGTTGGGGAGACCCATGGGGAAGCACCACGTCTGTCAAGGTGAAATGTCTCAAAGCCCCAGATTAGAGAGGCAGTGAGACCCCAGTGAAAAGTGGGGCACCGTCACCAGAGACGGTGCAGGGCTTAGAACCCGACTGTACATGAGAGGTGAGTGAGGATGGGTCAGCTGCTGGATTGCAAATACGAGCAGCCGGCAGCCTGGAGCAACCAGAGTCAGCTACGTAATTTGCAGTCCTGACGCCAAGGGAAAATAAGGAGCCCCAGATTCAAAATCATGATGAATTTCATTAAGAATTTCAGGACAGCAAAAGCAAAGCAGCACCCCAAACATGGGCCCTTCCAAGCAGAGCCCCAGCGCTGCAGCTTGGCAACAGAAGAGGTCGGGGCTGGGGGAGCACGATGAGTTCACGGAAAGTCTGAGCTGCTGGGAGGTTGGCGGGAGAAACCCTGCAGCTGATCTTGACTGCAAGGCTGACTTCGGGAGAGCAGTAGTGGGCTGAGAGCTGGCATCAGCTAGACCAGCCTGGGGGCGGGGGGGGGGGGTTTCTGCCAGCAGGTGAGATTCTCAAGGAATGGCTTCTGCAGAGACAGAACCAACTGGGGATAGAGACACAAAGAGATGTATTTTAAGGAACTGGTTCACATGATGGCGGGGGCTGGCAGGCTGGAAACTCAGGCAGGAGCCGATGCTGCAGTCTCACGGCTCAAATTCTTCTTCCCCAGAAACCTGGTTTTTGCTCTTGAAGCTTTCAACTGTTTGGACGAGACCCACCCAGATCGTCAGTGGTCATCCTGGGTTCAAGCCAGAGGATAGTGGCTGTTAAGCATGTGCACAAGATAGTCAGAACAGTACTAGGGTGGTTAAATAACTAGGTGCGATAGCCTAACCACGCTGACACTTAAAAATAACCACAGCCGGGAGTAAAGAGAGACAGGCTGGTTAAAAGAGCCTCAGGGCAAAGAAGTAGAAACCAGAAGGTCCAGGGAGACCGGAAGTGGGCAGTGGGTGGGGGACCCAGGAGTCTCAGGAGGTGGCTTTGCGGGGTGTGATCCCAGCCTCAGGGACCAGATACTGTCATCCCAGATCAGGCCACGGACAAGAGCGTGCAGTGGGCTGCTCCTGCCATGGGCACTCTACCCACCCCCCAGCTCCCCAGGGAGGGGGTCAGCTTCTGATTCCATAATGCTGGTGGTAGGGACACTGACGAGAGGCACAGGCAGCCCTGTCCTAGGCCAAGGGTGGGTTGGGAGGGAAGAAATCAGAGCTTAAGAGCGTGAAGCCAGAACCCAGGAAAGGATGCTTTCCGACACTCAACAATGAAACTGCAGACTGAGGGGCAGGGGCAGCCAGAGCAGGCGCAGGAACAGACCCCCAGCCCCGGGGCGAGGCTGGACATCGGTCACCGGGGCAAGTACCCACCAGCTCCACATGCCCTTGGCTTTCAGAAGCAGAGGAATCTTAGGTGCCTGCGGGCAAGTGAGTCATGGGTTTCTTTGATTTGGAGTTTGTGCGTGTGTGTGTTTTCTTTTTTAGGACCAGAGAGATCCCAAGATGTTGCAAGAAGGGAAAGAACTAGACAGGGGAAGGTGGAAAAGGTCATGAGAGGCGGTGAGGGACAGCCGCCAGGGCCGGAGCTAGCAGAGACCAAGTCAACCCTGGAAAGGGTTTCTCTCAGCAGGGCAGGGATGGCGATGACAAGCCATGCACGGCCTTCACTGAGCACTTCCCAAGGCCTCGGCCCCGGAGACCCGGCCAAGGACAAAATCAGGCGGGCCTTGCTCTCAACACAACCATTATCCCCTGATGCAAGAGCAAAAAAGGTGGGGAAGCCAGACAAGCCTGAGGACGCGGACCTCCGGCCTCACTTCAGACCAGACAGCAAGACTGTGCCCAAGCACAGACTCTTTCAGGAGGAATTGGCAGAAACACTATTGGAGGTGGAAATGCAGTCCACCAGGGGTACCCAGGGTCTCTCTGGTGGCTCAGACAGTAAAGAATCGCCTGTAATGTGGGAGACCTGGGTGTGATCCCTGGGTTGGGAAGATCCCTTGGAGGAAGGCATAGCAACCCNTGTGGTATCCAAGTACCCAGAGGGCTGGGACGGCGGTCCCCCGGCATGGGGCAGGGGCCTTCCCCCGGCTGTGGTCCTGGAGTGGGGAAGTGGACCCCCAGGAGTGGGCATCCCCTCAGTCCTCATCCCTGGGTATTTCACCACCAAAGTTAAGCTCTATCTTCAGAGTTCACCACTTCCTCCTTTCCTTCCTTGGAAATTTGGTTGCAAATATCACTACATGGTGTAACCTTTAAAGGTAAACTTCTGAAATGGCCAGCTCCAAATAAAAACTAGCCTTTTGTGAGGGATCCAACTCCAGACCAAACTGGTTTTCCCTTTTAGAAATGCTCCCCTTTTACCACAAAGACAAGAGATGCTCAGTGTTGTGAGAGAACACACAACTAGGCCTTGAGGATTTTAAGTCAACATTATATGTACAAAATCTACCCAAGAGGGAGAAAGTGGCTTATCAAAATGCCAACACACTCAGGAGNCAGACCAAACTGGTTTTCCCTTTTAGAAATGCTCCCCTTTTACCACAAAGACAAGAGATGCTCAGTGTTGTGAGAGAACACACAACTAGGCCTTGAGGATTTTAAGTCAACATTATATGTACAAAATCTACCCAAGAGGGAGAAAGCGGCTTATCAAAATGCCAACACACTCAGGAGAACTCTTAAATAGGTAACATTTTACAGAACTGTATTTGATCCAAGATAGTTAAGTTTCGATGGAATAGCTGAATTCAATTCTTTTGATTGATGATGTTTGAGTTTTTTAATATTAACATTCTATTATTTTTTATTTTCTATTGGGGTATAGCCAATTGACAATGTTGTGATAGTTAAGTTTTATATGTGTATGGCAATTAAACAGCTGGTTGATTCAGTTGAATAATTTGTCTTTTTAGTTATATTTCTCAAAGAGGCCACCTAACTGTAATAGCTATAATAGGAAGGTCTTAAAAAAATTACAAGCAGTGTATTTAAAGACTGAAAATTGAATGCACCTGTAATGGCGCACTCCCCACAAAATTTGTTTCGAAAGCAAAGTGAGATGACCTAATGGTGGAGCCATGCGTGAACCCTCCCCATGCATGCGTGTGTCCTGAGTCGCTTCAGTCACTTCAGACTCTGTGCGACCCCACGGACTGCAGCCCGCCAGCCTCCTCTGACCATGGGGATTCTTCAGGCAAGAAATACTGGAGTGGGTTGCCATGCCCTCCTTCGGGGGATATTCCCAACCCAGGGATCAAACCCACGTCTCTTGTTTCCTGCACTGGCAGGTGAGTTCATTGCTCATCCAATAACCAAGGTCCCAGCCTCTAGAAGAGAACGAAGGGCAGAATGATTTTAAGCATTTCATATGTCTGAAGTTTAGCACACAGTAACTGTTGACTTGCATTATTACGAAAGTTAGAGTATCCATTCGCTATATGACATAAACTAGTCTGCAGCATCGGGGGCTCCAAAGGTGTTGCCCTATTTGCCAAGAGAACTACCCACGTGAGGTGAATGAGAAATGCTTTTCATTTTTTCTTTTGGAAGGCAGTGCACCTTGGGATAAAGTGGACACTGTGCTGTCTGACAAACCGACTTCTGGTGACATCTCCACTGTTGAGGTGCAATCATAATGGTTCCAGATCTGGACTGAGTTACACTTGTATTTGACCAACTCCTAGTCTTGATATTTAGGATATTCCCAGAATTTTCTTACTGTATCTGTAAAGAAAAAAAAAAAGATGTTGCTGGCCGTTCCAGTTCTACAAGGATCAAGTCATAAGGCATTGCAGTCACCCACTGACAGGGGAATTCAGAATGGAAAAGGAAAAAATATATATATATTGCGCTTTGGATATCTGCCCCTAGATGGTTAAGATACACATCTAAGGAAAAAGTTCCATGATCCTAGATTCTTGCATCTTTCCATACAGAGAAAAGCACTAAACTCGTTAATTTGAGGTGTCTGTTCTTTGTGATTCACAGTGATCTTTTGACATTCAGTTCCATGGTTTTTTCCAGCAAATTATGAATAAAGGTCCCTCAGACAGTAAAGAATCTGCCTTCAATGCAGGAGACTCAAGTTTGATCCCTGGGTCAGGAAGAGCCTCTGGAAAAGGGAGTGACTACCTACCCCAGTATTGCCTGGAGAATTCCATGGACAGGGCAGCCTGGCAGGCTGCAGGGTGCGGGGTCACAAAGAGTCAGACATGACTGAGTGACCAGCCCTTGCACTTTCCTGCTCCACTCAGTACCTCTTCCAAAGCAGTTCCTCGGAGTTATCTGAGCGGCTGTTTCCCAGACTATATCCTCAGTAAGGTCTCGGTAAAACTTAACTTGCAGATTTTACATTCTGTGCTTTTATTTCAGCACCTGAAACAGGAGGCAAGGAGGGTGGGCACGACCTTTGGAAGAAAGACACAGCCGTGAGGACACAGCAAAAACTGGTCAGAGCCAAGTAGGTCCAAGATGGCGGAAGACTCAACCTCCCGCGGACCGTGAGCCTCGTCATAGGCTCATTGTAACATGCGCTCACTGTTACATGTGCTTATTACGCTCATTATGCACTTGCGTGCTCAGGGCCAGGCTTCTCTGTTCATGGAATTTTCCTAGCAAAGACACTGGAGTGGGTGGCCATTTCCTTCTCAAGAGATCTTCCTGACCTAGGGATCCAACTTGGGTCTCTTGCATTGCAGGCAGATTCTTTACCATTTGACCCAACAAGGAAGCCCCTATTATAATATATTAGCATCTAAATGACACCCCTACCAGCTCCGTGAAGTGAAAAGTGAAAATAAAATTGCTTAGTCGTATCTAACTCTTTGTGATCCCATGGACTGTAGCCTACCACAGTTGCCATTTCCTTCTCCAGGGGATCTTCCCAACCGAGGGATCAAACCCTGGTCTCCCGCATTCCTGGCAAATGCTTTACCCTCTGAGCCACCAGGGAAGCCGAGCACCATGACAGTTCATCAGAGACTAACCATAAAAGGCCCAAAATTGGGGGTATTCCAACTCTTGAAAACTCTCAACGCTTCACTGAAATAGAATAATTCTCCCACTCCTTCACCTACGGAAGTATTCAGCCCATAAAAACTAACCACCCAAAATTTCCAGGCCTCTCATCTTCTGAGATGGTCCACAGTCTGTGGAGTGTGTTTCTCTCAAGGCCTACCTTGCCTTGTGAGGTAGACAGCATTCTGTCTATGAAATGTGTATCTTTCTAAATAAATCCAATTCTTACCTATCACTTTGTCTCTCACTGAATTCTTTCTGCTACAAGATGTCAAGAACCTAAGTTTGGGGAATTCCTTGGTGGTCCAGTGGTTAGGACTTTGTGCTTCCACTACAAGGCCCACAGGTTCAATTCCTGGTCGGGGAAGTAAAGAGTAACTAAGCTCGCACACCACAACTAGGGAGTCCAAGGCCTGAAATAGAAGATCCTGCATGATGCAATGAAGATCCCCTGTGCCAAAACAAGACCTGATGCAGACAAATAAATAAAACAAGTAAATAAAATATTTTAGCAGCAACAACAAAAAGACTGCACCTTCAAGTCCCAATCTGGGTTTTGGCTAGGTTCCAGTCCCAGCCTTTGGTTCAAGTCCCATCTGATTTCCATGGTTTCAGCAATGAAATAGAAGTAACTTAGCGTGTCCTGGAGTCCATCTTCAGAATGACTGGGCCAGATTATCCATCTGACCTACTTAGAGATATAAGGAGCAGCCTCTTGCGTATTTCTGGCTCTCCTCATTAAAGAGATTAACCGCCCTCTGCCTCTAACTCCATTCAGTGGACAGCGATGAGATCCCTCCCGCTGTAATCGGGACTGGTGTAGCCACTTAAGAACTTCATTTTCTTTTAGGGAGGATTTCTGCCCTTGTGGGTAAATATCTGGAAGAAATATGTGCATGTGTGCTCCCCACTGCCAACCCTTCTGCCTTGCTCCTGCGCTTGATGGGAATTAGAGAAAAAAGGGTATAACTAGAGAAGTCATGTTTCCTTCAAGGAGAAAACTCCTTGGCTCCTCATCTGAATAAAAGTGGTTGCATTTTTAAGTTTAACTTAGGGAGTCATATGTGATATAAAAAGCTATTCAAGGAACTACTCAGTAGAAGACTACACAACCCACCCTGGCCTTCTACCCTAAGAACAGGGCAAATACCTATTTTTCCCCATCTTTACCCCTTTGTTCATGCACCTATAATAGTTTCTATTACTGTTTTCCAGCAATTTTTTGCAAAACTGTCTTCCTTCTTATAACTTGAGAATTCACAAAATTCAAGGACCAGGTCTTACTAGTTGTGTGTGTGTGTGTGTGTGTATGTGTGTGTGTGTGTGAGGTATAGTTGATTTACAGTGTTGTATTAATTTCTCCTGTTCAGCAAAGTGATTCTGCTATAGAGACATTCTTTTTCATATTCTTTCCCATTATGGTTTATCACAGGATATTGAATATAGTTCCCTGTGCTATACCATAGGAACTTAATTTATTGCTAGTTTTTTAATCTCCAGCATCTAAGAGGATGTCTCACCATCTTGATTGAAAGTGAAAGTGAAGTTGCTCAGTCATGTCCTACTCTTTGCGACCACATGGACTGTAGCCCACCAGGCTCCTCTGTCCACAGGCTTTTCCAGATGAGAATACTGGAGTAGGTTGCCATTTCCTTCTCCAGGGGATCTTCCCAACCCAGGGATTGAACCTGGGTCTCCTGTATTGCAGATTTTCCATGCTGCGCCGCCAGGAGAAGACTTGGCATCCTAAACCAGCCTCTGCCATCTCTTGGGACCTTCTGAATTTAGACAAGATCAGGTACAGAGCAGCAACCTGAACTTGCTACTTCTAAGTCTTGAGACCTTCAGGAATTAAAAACCAACATAACATCAAGGGTAGGAAGACACAGTGCTTCAGGAAAGGAAAATGAGATGTAACAAGATGGTCACGTCCCAGACCTTGGGTGAGTCCCTGGGTCAGGCTACCAAGTGAGCATCCTTGACTGCACACAGGAAAGAATTCAAAAGCAAGCCATAGTAAAGTAAAAGCAAGTTTACTGAGAGAGAGACATTCCATCGACAGAAAGTGAGAGTGACCCCAGGGTGTGGGGTTGTTTGTTTTTAGAAGCTGATAATTTCATAGGTTAAAAGTGGGAGTGTTATTCCAATTAGTCGGGGCAAGTGGTGGGCATTTCCAGGAACTGGACAACTGCCCACTTTCTGGCCTTTTATGGTCAGCTCCAGAACAGTCAAGGCAGCTGTGGGTGCGTCATTTTGCTTGCTGATGTGTTACAGTGAACGTATGTTAAGGCTCAAAGGACTTTCGCTCTGGCTCAGAGGTAAAGAACCGGCTAGCAATGCAGGAGATGCGGGTTTGATCCCTGGGTTGGGAAGACCCTTGGAGAAGGAGATGGCAACTCACTCCATTTCTTGCCTGGGAAATCTCATGGACTGGTAGAGAGGAGGAATCTGGAATTCCCACCAGAGGAAGGAATTTTCACTCCCCACCAGTTTTCAGTTCCCACCAGAGGAGACTGGTGGACTACAGTCTATGAGCTTGAAAAGGAGTCGGATGAGACTTAGTGACTGAACAACAGCAACAACAGAATACTAGGGCTCAAGGTGTCTTGGAAGTCGAATCAACCACCATTTGGACCTAGTTGGGTCTAACCAGTTTATGTCATATCCAATGGCTATGTCATTTTTCTTAAAGGTTGTGCCCTACTCCCTTCCTGTCTAAATAGGATCCTGGGGGTATGTCTGGATTCTGTACCAACTTCTGACTATCAGTGGTTCTCTAAAAAGCCAGATTAATATCTTGCTATATGTAACCACTATACTCAGACTGCTGGGACCTCATACCAAGGAGACTCAGGTCTCACCCAGTGCTGGTGGTCCCGCCTCCAGAGGTGCCTCTTGTCAGTCAGGAGAAATGGGGTGATACACACGGCTCTGAGCCTGGACCCACCAGTCCTTAGGGCAGGGCCTCCAGGCCCCATCACTGTCCCAGACTGAGCATAAGTCCCGTAATCAAAGCAAAGAGTAAATCAGAATTTTAAAATTAGTACCATCAATCAATCATTCGGCATGGCTTACACCTATCACTTGGCCTAACTCTGGCTGGGTTTCCTATCAAACCATGCCCAGGAGGTCAAAGCTAAGGGCAGAGAGAATTTAGGCTGAACATGCAGTGCTTGATGGGAGAGTCACTGGGCAAATATTTTTAAACTGAAGTAAAAATTAATTCCCTGCTACATTAGTTTATTTACAGTCCTGCTGTAACAAACCACCGCAAAGTGGGTGGCTTAAACACTAGAAATGTGTTCTCTCACAGTTGGGTAGGCTAGAGGTCTGAGATCAAGGTGTCAGAAGGTGAGTTTCTTCTGAGGCTGTGAGACAGGATCTGGTCTGTGCTCTCCCCAGGTTTCCGTGGATTTGCTGGCCCACTGATTCTCTTGGCTTCTAGAAGCATCAACCCATCTCTGCCTCCATCTGTGTGTGTTTGGGGGTCTGAATCTCCGCCCTTTTTAAGGGACGCCAGTCATGCTGGATTAGGGCCCAGCCCAATGACCCTACCTTAACTAATTAGATGTGTCGCTGATTTTCAAACCAGGGCACATTCTGAGAACAGGGAAGTTAAGCCTTCAGCATTAGGGGGACATTTTCAGTCCTGCCTCTGGAGCACCTCCGTTCTGATGGGGAGACGCAGAGTAAGCAACATGAGCTCATGAAGTGCATAGCATGGGAAATAGTATTACCGCTGAGAAAAAAACGAAGGGGAGAGGAAATGGGAAGGATCCAGGGCTTACCGTTTGAGTTGAGAGAGCTAGCGAAGGTCCCGCTGAGGAAGGAGCTTTGGAACTAAGACAGAAAGGGAGTGGGAGTGGGAGCTATGCCAGCCGAGGGGTCCTCATCCATCCGTTCATGCCTCCTGTTCCTGAATATTCGAATAAATAAGGGATGGCTGAGCAATCTCGATCCCAGCTTTCTCTAGCTCCTAAAC
This sequence comes from Neotragus moschatus, assembly GCA_006410615.1. Classification (NCBI taxonomy): domain Eukaryota; kingdom Metazoa; phylum Chordata; class Mammalia; order Artiodactyla; family Bovidae; genus Neotragus; species Neotragus moschatus. Next base: position 11,712 of record SJYA01002535.1, read on the forward strand.
CTAAGACAGCCCTCCCACCCTGCCCGACCTAGATTATCCTACCCAAACCCGGAAGCAATCAGCTCATCAATTCCGAAGACCAGACACCCTGGGCACAAAGTTTTTGGGAACCACACGCCCCCCTCTTACAACAGGAGGTGCAATCGACAGTTACAACATTTTATCAGCTCATTTTCACTCTTTGGCTGTGAGGGTATAGGTTGTCTCAAGAATTCACCACAACATTTTGCCATTTTATTCTTGGACTAAAAGTATCCCCGCAGTTTACGATGCTAAAAAACCCCACAGTTCTGTTCTTCCCTCTCTCACGGGCACTTATTCAGCCACCTGATTTTACTGAGGAAGCAGACGCACGTTCGGCATCTCAATCTGCACATTTTATCAAAGACTCCTCCACGGACTCCTCCCCGCTGGTGACTCCGCCCACTGTCCCTGCGGCAAGTCTGCTCGGAGTCCCCCTCACCAGACTGCAAGGATGCTTACAGGGCCCGGCACCCCTTTGAGACCTGGTTTCTGAGGGAGACAGATCTCTCTCTTCGCCTGCCAGCCTCACAAACATCCTCCTTGACAGAGTTTCTTTTTTTTAATATTTGTTTTTATTTAGGTGCTTGACTTGGCTGCGCCGCGCCTCAGCTGCGGCACACGGGACCTTTGATTGTCATAGGGGCAGGCCGGGGCTTTCGTTGTCACCGTTGGAGACAGGAGGGATCTAGTTCCCCAACCAGGGACGGAACTCTAGCACTCTGTGTTGGGAACTCAGAGTTTTAGCCACTGGACCTCCAGGGAAGTCTGTTGACAGAATTTCTTTTTTTTTCTTTTTAATTATTTGTAATTGGAGGATAATCGCTTTACAACGTGTTGGTTTCTGTCATATACTAGCATGAATCACCCGTAGGTATACACATGTCCCCTCCCTCTTGAACCTCCCTCCCACCTCCCACCCCATCCCACCCCTCTAGGGGTCACAGAGCACTGGGGTGAGCTCCCTGCATCGTTCAGCAAGTTCTCGCTGGCTGTGTAATTTTGCATCTGGTAACTGTATGTTTCCTTGCTAGTCTCTCCACTCATCCCGCCCTCTCCTCCTCTCCCTGTGTCCACAAGTCTGTTCCCCATGTCTGCAGAATTTCTTAAGACTCTAAGTGTCAGTGGAATGGGAGGGATGGAGCAGCCTTGGAAAGCCTGCAACTGCTTCTGACAGTAAGATGCCTGCGCCTGTTGACATGCTCACGACATACGAAGCGAATGTCATAAAGCTGCCAGCCACTGGGGCCGAAGATGACCCAGACTGGAAGGGCTGAACAGTACCACAGAGCAGAACCTCAGGAAAGTTCTCCAATTTATTTTGGGGGTCAGGGGAGCAAGTTATTTATGAGGTAAATGAAGGAATTTAGGTAGATGTTTTTCTTCCTACTGAGCACCGAAGAATCGATGCTTTTGAACTGTGGTGTTGGAGAAGACTCTTGAGAGTCCCTTGGACTGCAAGGAGATCCAACCAGTCCATTCTGAAGGAGACCAGCTCTGGGATTTCTTTGGAGGGAATGATGCTAAAGCTGAAGCTCCAGTACTTTGGCCACCTCATGCGAAGAGCTGACTCACTGGTAAAGACTCTGATGCTGGGAGGGATTGGGGCAGGAGGAGAAGGGAATGACAGAGGATGAGATGGCTGAATGGCATCACTGACTCGATGGACGTGAGTCTGAGTGAACTCCGGGAGTTGGTGATGGACAGGGAGGCCTGGCGTGCTGTGATTCATGGGGTCGCAAAGACTCTGACACGACTGAGCAACTGAACTGAACCCCGACAACACACGCACTGCCTTGGTGACCAGGTCACCCCCATGTCTATGGGAAACCAGCGTAATGCTTAATTAGCTCTTGACATCACTGTCTCCCAGGATGCACTTGTCAAAGTGACCTGCCGTGCCAGAGCCAGGACGCTTGCACAAGTTGCTAACGTGGTCACCCAGTTCTTTGATGGATTTCACCTGCTCATTCAGGTCACGAGTCTCAGTGAAGTTACCCGAAAGTGAAAGTGAAGGTGCTCAGTTGTGTCCAACTCTTTGCTACCCCATGGACTGTAGCCCACCAGGCTCCTCCATCCATGGGATTTTCCAGGCAAGAGTACAGGAGTGGGTTGCCATTTCCTTCCCCAGATGACCTTCCTGACCCAGNGCAACTTGCACTTTCACTTTATGTAAAATATTATATATAAATAAGTTATCTATGTATAAATTATACTACATAATTATTATTGTATCTACAAAAAAATACTATCATATGAGTCTATGCATTATATTTGTAATGTGTAAATGGTTTGATACTTCAATGAGCTGACTTAGAAAAAGAAAACATCAGAGGTGGGGGAGGGTTGTTCCTAGTGAAGCTGCCGCCTGTCCACTCTTCTGGGCAACTCACCCCTCCCAAGTTGAAACAAGAGGACATTGGAATAAATAAGGATACCCTCAAGGGTCTCCCTGGCCAAGACATCCACCTGGTTCTGTCCCCTCCAGCACCCGTACACCTCTCGGCTGTATCTGAGAAGACCGAGCAGCATCAAGTCCCCGCGGACCAGAGGCAGGGCCGCCCGGAGGTGCCTGCTCCACAGGAGATCTTCAGGCAAAGAGACTCCCAGCCCAGGCGTCCCAGCTCCTAGTTACCGTGACGCTGATCGTGACCGGACCTGTGGTCTAGACCTCTGCTTCCCTCGCTGTGTCATGGGTCTTCCTGCCGTCTGGGCTTTTCATCATTTTCATCACTTCCCTCGGTAGCTACACAGCAGACACTTGTACCCCTAAAAGCACATCCCGGAATTTACCACTGAGAAAGCAGAGGCCTCTTCACAGAGTGTGAGCTTTCCCGGGAGTGATAGCTTGGCTGATGCAGGAAAAACATGTGGGGCAGGCAAGCAAGTTGAGGGTGAATCTCAACAAAAAGCCTGGCGTCCCTGTGGCCCAGTGGTTAGGACTCCGGCTTCTGCCGCAGGGGGCGTGGCGTCAGTCCCTGGCCCGCGAGCTAAGAGCTCACACGCTGCATGCCACGGGCAAAAAGAAAAAGACTACCTGTTTCCTGCCCCCAGAGAGGAGCTGAAACTGGTTCACTCAAGGCTCCCAATCCTACTTAATTTTGCTCACTCTGGAGCTGAGAAAACCATAAATTTTCTCTTCAGGGTGTGGGTGTGTGTGTTCACAGAGCTACTTGGCAGAATCACTCTGCTTGCCCAATCGCTCTCTAATGCATAGGGATGAGAAAGGAAGTCCAGTTCTGTTTCCCGGGCAGCCTCAGCACGCTTCATTTTTGCACCATGTGGAGTTGCCTCCTCTTTAGATTTGAGTTCCATGCAGAATAACGCTGGGCTAGAAGAAGAACGCACAAGCTGAAATCAAGATTCCCGGGAGAAATATCAGTAACCTCAGATATGCAGATAACACCACCCTTAGGGCAGAAAGTGAAGAACTAAAAAGCCTCTTGATGAAAGTGAAAGAGGGGAGTGAAAAAGTTGGCTTAAAGCTCAACATTCAGAAAACGAAGATCATGGCACCAGGTCCCATCACTTCATGGGAAATAGATGGGGAAACAGTGGCTGACTTTATTTTGGGAGGCTCCAAAATCACTGCAGATGGTGATTGCAGCCATGAAATTAAAAGACGCTTACTAGTTATGGCCAACCAAGACAGCATATTAAAAAGCAGAGACGTTACTTTGCCAACAAAGGTCCATCTAGTCAAGACTGGTTTTTCCAGTGGTCATGTATGGATGTGAGAGTTGGACTATAAAGAAAGCTGAGTGCTGAAGAATTGATGCTTTTGAACTGTGGTGTTGGAGAAGACTCTTGAGAGTCCCTTGGACTGCAAGGAGATCCAACCAGTTCATCCTAAGGGAGATCAGTCCTGGATGTTCATTGGAAGGACTGACATTGAACCTGAAACTCCAACACTTTGGCCACCTGATGAGAAGAGCTAGGAAAGATTGAAGGCGGGAGGAGAAGGGGACAACAGAGGATGAGATGGTTGGATGGCACCACTGACTCAATGGACACAAGTTTGAGTAAACTGAGGGAGTTGGTGATGGACAGGGAGGCCTGGTGTGCTGCAGTTCATGGGGTCACAAAGAGTCGGACGTGACTGAGCGACTGAACTAAACTGTAGAGTATGAAAAGGCTGTGTGTCTCCCTGGCCTTGCTCCGCCCAGGCCCCAGTCTGGAGAAAGATCTGACTCCATGCCCGGCCCTGAGCACATGCTGGGGACCACTTCCCAGGGGTTAGGAAGGCCTTCCAGGTCCTCGTGGTTCACCTGGGCTCGGAGATTCCAGCAGGCTCCTCCCACTCCCAAGGGCTCCTGTCCCTGCGGCATTTTTCTGACAGGCAGCCACTCTGGGCAGGGCCTTCTGGGGTCAGTCACCTCTCCCTGCACCTACTGTCGCCCTGTCCACTACCAGCCCTGGGCCCGCACCCCAGACAGTCACGGGTCCTCCGCGCCCATCTCATCCTCTGTGATCCTAGACTCCTGTGAGGATGGGGCACCTCTTTAAAGGCACTGACCTGACCGGAACGAGCCTTCATATGTGGCCGCTGTGCCCTCAGCATCCCAAGCCTGTGGCGGAGGCATGTGGGGGGGATGCTGGGAAAAGAGGGGGTGCACAGAAGAAGAAGCGGGCGTGGAAAGGGGCAAATTGCACTGGCTTCATCACTTCTCGTGTAGGAAGAGTTTCTAAAATGGCTTACTTTTTAAAAAGCCAAACAGATCCCAAAGCCTCCGCTTTTTATAGAACATCAGCCCTGGTTCCAAATTAGCAAGCCTTAATCTTCCGCCTGGTCTAGTTCTGAAGTGACTGTTAAGCTGCTGGGTTAGGACGATCATCCTTGCCGAGGTGGGGGAGGCGGGGAAGGGGCGGGGTGTGGGCCAGAGTGCAGGGAGACGTCACCCAGCCTCTGAGGAGCCCCTGGGAGCCGGAAAGGCACAGCCAGAGGGGGTGGCCTGGGCTCCGGTGCCCGAGGCATCCCCAGCAGTCCCGGGGAAGCCTGCTGAGCCGGCGTCAGTGCGCCGCCCTGAGGCATCTTTTCTTCCGCTTTCTCTTTTGAACATCACTGGGGGATCTTCACCTAGGATCACGCTGGCAGTGCATCGTGCTGGTCGGGAAGAATGCATTTTCCGTGCAAATCAGAAGAAGGTTTCTGAAGAAAAGTAAGATGTTTTCAGAAAGCTGTGCTCGGCCCCTGCCTGGGACTCAGGCACCAAGCTGCTTCCCCTGCTTGCTTCAGAGCAGCCTTGAGCTGGGGCCTCAGCTCCCCAGCGCCGCCCTGGGGGCCGGGCCAGGGACAGCACCCACATGAGAGCTTCCTCCACTTGGACCCTGTGTATTCATTTCCTCAAACACTGTAACAAAGGGCCACAAACTAGGTGACTTCAGTTCAGTCCTTCAGACGTGTCCAACTCTTTGCAACCCCATGGACTGCAGCATGCCAGGCCTCCCTGTCCATCATCAACTCCCAGAGTTTACCCAAACTCATGTCCATTGAGTTGGTGATGCCATCCAACCATCTCATCCTCTGTCATCCCCTTCTCCTCCTGTCTTCCATCCTTCCCAGCATCAGGGTCTTTTCCAAAGAGTCAGTTCTTCACATCAGAAGGCCAAAGTATTGGAGCTTCAGCATCAGTCCTTCCAGTGAATATTCAGGACTGATTTCCTTTACGATGGACTGGTTAGATCTCCTTGTGGTCCAAGAGGCTCTCAAGAGTCCTCTCTGATACCACAGTTCAAAAGCATCAATTATTTGGAGCTCAGCTTTCTTTATAGTCCAACTCTCATATCCATACGTGACCACTGGAAAAACCATAGCTTTGACTAGACAAGCCTTTGTCAGCAAAGTAATGTCTCTGCTTTTTAATATGCTTTCTGGGTTGGTCATAACTTTTCTTCCAAGGAACAAGCATCTTTTAATTCCATGGCTGCAGTGACCATCACTTAAGAGAAATGACTTCTTGCAGTTCTGGATCAAGGTGTCATCAGGGTTGAGTCCCTGCCTCTTTTCTGGCCCTGGGGGCTGCCAGCGATCCTTGGGGTTCCCTCGCTTGCAGAAGCATCAGCCTGGTCTCCAACATCATGTGGCCTTCTCCTCTGTGGGGCTGTCTCCACATGGCCTTCTTCTTACAAAGACGCTGGTTGTGCTGGGTGAGGGGCCCTCTCTCATTCAGCATGACCCTCTGCGATCTCAACTTGATTCCGTCTGCAGAGACTCTGCTTCCAAATAAGGCCATGTTCTGAGGTTCCAAGCAGACAGGAGTTGGAGGTACAGGGGACACTAGTCAACCCCATACACCCAACAGTAACACCCACAGCTCCAGACAGAAAGGGGCCAGTTTCCTTTAACAGGATGTGTCCAAGAGCCGGGTCATGCCCAGAGAAAGTCTTGAGATCTAAGGGCATGGAGGGGTCATGAAGACTGAGTCTCCTGAAGGCCAGGGCCAGGGCTGGGCCCTCCAGCAGCCAGCTTCCCTCCCTCTGGACACCCCGTCTCCTCTGGCCTGGCCTCTCCCAACACCCTGGGGGCTCTCCTCCCTGTCCCCCCAAGAGATGGTGTCCCCATCTTCAGAACTTTTCCCATCTTTAAGTGAAAGGACTATCATTCTCTCTGCACATTGTGCAAACCTTGGACAAATTCTCAGACCTCCACGCTTGACTACCATCCCACCACTCAGCATTCTAGTGGATTCCACTTTAGCCATGTTTAAATACTTGAAAATTATTTTGGAGGTGGGTGCTTTCCCTGGGGATCCAGTGAAGACTCCACCTTTCAGTGCCAGGGGCTGCTGTTTTGTCCTGGTTGGGGAACAAAGATCCCCCCTGCCACAGGGTGCAGTCAAAAATGAAACTAAATGAATAAATAGAGCAAAGTCAAGCAATGAAGCCATCCACTTATTTTATTTTATTTTTTTTTTGTACAACACAAACGAACCTGTCTATGAAACAGAAACTGACTCACAGACACAGAAATCAGACTTTTGGTTGCCAAGGGGGAGGGGCTGGGGGAGGGAAGGCGTGGGAGTTTGGGAATAGCAGATGCAGACAAGTATATATAGGATGGATAACAACGAGGTCCCAGTGTGGAGCACAGGGAACTATTTTCAATATCCAGGAATAAACAGTAATGGAAAGGAATATGAAAATAAACATATTAATATGTATGTATAGCTGAATCACTTTGCTGTACTGCAGACAGTAACAGAACACCGCAAATCAACTGCACTTCAATAAAAGATAAAAATGAAGACTATTTTTTGGACCTGGGATTTGCAGCATCAGGTCCATCATCACCCTTGGCTCGGCACGCATCATTGTGGTAGTGGTTGTTGCTCAGTCGTGTCTGACTCTTTGCGACCCCCATGGACTGTAGCCCGCCAGGCTCCTCTGTCCATGGGATTCTCCAGGCGAGAACGCTGGAGTGGGTTGCCATTTCCTCCTCCAGGAGATCTTCCTGACCCAGGGATCGAACCCGGGTCTCCCACATTGCAGGCAGATTCTTTACCAGCTGAGCCTCCAGGGAGGCCAGCACATCACCGCGGTGCCTTGCTTCTGCTACTTCACTGCTGTCACGTGTCTCAGAACATAACAGCGTGGCGATGATGGCTGATGCTTGTCTTTTGTGTTGGGTGTTGCTCCCAGTGTTTCGTGCGCATATTCACTGAATCCCCATGTACCCTTGGCCGTGGTGTGCTTCGCCAGCACCCCTTCATCCCGATGAGCTTGTGAGGAGAGTAACTGTTACATTCTCGGGAATTTTGTGAGTCGTTCTTAACCACTGGGAGCTTGAAATGGTCATTATGGAAATATTTACCTCCACGGAAACCAGCAGACGCCACAGGTCAAGGTCCTTGAATTGAGAGCCCCTTTAGCTTCATGCCATTGCCTGTGGGGTTGGGACTCTGATGTTCCCACTTTACAGATGAAGAAACTGAGATGCCTGCCAAGGGCACACAGCCAGCATAGGGCGAGCCTGAATTTGACCCCAGGAAGGCAGCCAGCCTCACGACTCCGTAGCCACTGTCCACCCCCTGGTGTCTGCCACCCACCACAGGCAGCCTCCTCAGGTGTTAATAACTCCTCAAGATGGAAATTCCAATGACTGCAAAATATCCCATTATATTATCCCTCAGGAGAGCAGAGACCATTCAGTGGGTTTCCTTTCCTGCAATGGTGAACGCAGTTTCACTTCTACAGTGGTAGGAACAAAATCGGGGACGGACTTACTGTGAGAGCTGCCGCTCGGCTCGCTCACACACACACTCACACACCCACATCCACACATTCACACGCATGTGCACACATAGACACATGCAGATACAGGTTCATACACCTACATATGCTCATTTGCTCCCCATATGCACACGGGCTTCTCAGGCGGCGCTGGTGGTAGAGAAGCACCTGCAATGCAGGAGACATAAGAGATGTGGGTTCAATCCCTGGGCGGGGAAGATCCCCTGCAGGAGGAAATGGCAACCCACTCCAGTGTTCTTGCCTGGAGAATCCCATGGACAGAGGCGCCTGGCAGGTTACAGTCCATAGAGTCAAAAACAGACACAAGTGAAGCGACTCAGCACACATACACATGCTTCTACAATCTCCCAGCACTCAGCATGGAGACAGCCTTCAGGACACGTCAAGTTCGGGGGTTCTTTCTCTTCCCAAGAATTAGGGTTCCTGGTGGGCAGGGAAGCCAGGATCAGTTTCCTGAAGTGCTCAGCAAGGTTCCCAGCCTGTATAAAGAGCCCCACGGCTGTTCTCAGATGAAGGCAGAAATCATGAAGAAATGAGCACACGTATCTCCGACTTGGAAAACTCCTTGTGACACCTTAGTTATCAACGTCTCTTTCCTCGTGGGGTGTATTAGTTTACTCACACTGCTATAACAAAACCCTGCAGACTGGATGACTTAAACAACAGGAATGTATCATCTCCCAGGTCTGGAGAAAGAAATCCAAGGTCCAGCAGTGGGCACGTCTGACTCCTGCTGAGGCTGTGGGGGAGAACCTGGTCCGTGTCTCTCTCCCGGCTTCTGGAGGTTTGCTGGCCATCTTGCTGTTCCCTGACTTGCAGGCACTGCACCCCAGTGTCTGTCCTTACGTCCCGTGACTTTCCCTCCACGTGTGTGTCTGTGTGCAGATTTCCTCTTTTCGTAGCAGGCCCATTGGACCAGGGATCACCCCTCACTCTAGAATCACCTCATCTTAGCTAATCGCATCTCTGACAGCCCATCTCTGAGTCAAGTCACAGCCTTGGGGACCAGAGTTTAGGGCTTCAGCTCTGAATTTGGGGCAGAGCTTCCTCAGTGGCTCAGTGGGAAAATAATCTGTCTTCAATGCAGGAGACACAGGAGATGCGAGTTCAATCCCTGGGTCAGGAAGATCCCGTAGAGGAAGAAGTGGTAACCCATGGAAGTGCTCTTGCCTGAAAAATCTGTTGGACAGAGGAACCTGGTGGGCTGCAGTTCATGGGGTCACAAAGAGTCGGACCTGACTGAGCAACTGAGGAGGCTTGACAAAATTCAACTTTAGACCTACGGTGCTGGGGAAGACTCTTGAGAGCCCCTTGGACTGCAAGAAGATCAAACCAATCAAGCCTAAAAGAAATCAACCCTGAATATTCATTGGAAGGACTGATGCTGAAGCTCCAATATTTTTGCCACCCATGCAAAGAGCTGACTCATTGGAAAAATCCCTGATGCTGGGAAAGATGGAAGGCAGAAGAAGAGGTCGACAGAGGATGAGATGGTTGGATGGCATCAGGACAATTGGGTGGTATCACTGACTCAATGGACACGAGTTTGAGCCAACTCTAGGAGATGGTGAAGGGCAGGGAAGCCTGGTGTGCTGCAGTCCACGGGGTCACAAAGAGTCGGACACGACTTGGCGACTGAACAGCAACGTGGGCGTCTCACCTTCTCTCTCTCCTGCAGCTCCCCACGCCATTTGAGACAATAACACAGAAGACAACTGTGTACTCTCCCATCTCTTAACTGCCCGCTAAACTTTCCTCCAAATACCCTGCATCCATTCACTGGGTCACGATACAGCTTTCCGGATTCATTTGGTAGAAATGAAGCTAACTGAAAAGACTGTAAGGTAACGTGTATTTCTACACCGTATCTGAGGCTCCGACCTTGAGCTATCTTTCCGCACATCTGACATGAGAAAGACTATGGTGTGATTGTCTTCGGGGTTACTTAATCATAAATCTGCTAAATCCTCTCAAGAAGAGAGGAGGATTAAACAGATGGCCCCTTCAGTCTGTTCCTTGTGAGCACAGCATTAGTTTAATCACGATAGAAATCTCACATCTATTAATGTCTCTTTCAACAGTTCCTAATTCACATTCTCCATAAATATTCCAGAGAGCAATGCAGCAATTTTCTTAAGAATTTTCACAAGAGGAGAAATTTGAGAGCCTTCTAAGAAGTTATCAAATTTGCCCCCGGCTCCCCTCCCCTGCCCCCCAAATTGTAGGCTTCTAAGGTTGGGCTCTTCTCTGATAGATTTCCATCAAAAACTTGTGACTCATATCTTTCCAGGCACAAGACAAGAGATTAGGGCTGTAGGAGGGATCTGTTCCACCAGCTGTGTGACTTTGGGCAAATTACCCAACCTCTCTGAGAGTTATGGCCGACATGCGTAAGTATAAGAGGCACCTAGAATCGTCAAATTCATAGCGTCAGAGAGTACATTCGTTGGCAGCTGCCAGAGGCTGGGAGTGAGGTGGACTGGCCAGTTAGTGTTCGATGGGGTCAGAGTTTCCGTTTAGGAAGGTGAAAAACTCAGGAGATGCGTGATAAGAGTTGTAGGACACAAATGCAGTTAGTGCCGCTGAACTGTGCAGTCAAATAAGGTTAACATAGTGTGTTTTTATATTATGTGACTTTATCACAATTAAAAAAAATTTTAATAAGAAAAAAGAGAGAGGGAGCACAAAACTTCCTTGTCATGGTGGGTGTGGGGATTAAATGAAGTGATATGGGTGGAATCTCTGACACAGAGCAGGCCCACACTAAACACTGGATCCCTTGCACCCCTCCCCTGAGAAGGGGTCTTAACCAGCCTCCCATCCCCTCCCCGCTACCCACAAGGAAATTACAGCCTCCCAAGCACAAGTCACTTGCAAATATAAAATGTTAGTATACAACTGCTCTAATGCATTTTTAAATAAGAAACTCATAATTATGTTAGAACTCTGGATTCTAGAATTCTGTCAAGACAAGAATTATCAGCCTTGAAGTTCTGCAGTTCTCCACCACCTTTCCTCTAAACAAACAGCCTCAGTTCAGGCTTGGAAATGCCCACCTGCCTGCCTACCTGCCTGCCTGATGACTGGGCCTGCCACATGTTCACTAAGTAAGGGAGTAGACAGTGGGTGAGGTCCGGCGGTGCCAGGTGCAGAGAGCCTGACCACCGGCGCAGACAGCCTTGTGGTTCCTGTGTGCTCAGAAGCCCAGAAGTCTAAGGCTGCTGGACAAAGCCATCAGGGCCCAGGCCTCTCCGACTCTTGTCCAGTGGGCTTTTCTAGTTGCCTCTGGTTTCAAAAGGGCTACTGCAGCTCTGGACAACAGATCTTCTTTCAAGACAGCAAGGAGGGGAAAGGGGAGGCTCTAAGCATGTCTGTGCCTTTTATCAGGAAAGTAAAAGTGTTCCTTGCAACCCCATGGACTGGAACCCGCCAGGCTCCTCTGTCCATGAGATTCTCCCAGCAAGAACCCTGGAGTGTGTAGTCACTCCCTTCTCCAGGACTATCTTCCTGACTCAGGGATCCAACCTGAGGCTCTCACGTTGCGGGAAGATTTCTTACTGTCTGAGCCACCAAAGATTTTGCAAAAGCCAGGGGACTTCTGCTTCCTTCGAGGGCCATATTTTGCTAACAAGGCAGAGGTGAGGCAGGGCTTTTGGATGGATTGCTAAAGAGTCTGCCATAGAAACTCAGGATGTTCTGAAGACAGCCATTTAGGAGAGAGGCTAGTAAATAAGTTGATGACTTTCTGAGATGACAGGAATTGGGCCTAGCCCTGTCCTAGAAGCCTTGTTATTCAGGCGCCTCTATTATTTTTGTGAAGACAGAAAAGACAGTGGAAAATGGTCAGCACACACACATACACACTAATCTGCTGTTTGGTTTTTTTTTTTCTCTTTTTGGAGTGCCACACCGCATATGGGCTCTTAGTTCCCAGCTAGGGATTGAACCCCTGCCCCCTGCAGGGGAAGTGTGGAGTCTTCCAGCAGTATCACCAGGGAAGTCCAATCTATTGCTCTTTAAAAGCAAGGACAGTTTTAGTTTGGTCTAATGTTTTGGAGAGAGCAATACCCTGACCGAAGTTCTGGTACATTCATATTCATTTTGGGAACAATGCTTGTGGCAGTAAATGAAAACGACAAGCTTTTGAGAAACATGCCTAGACTTGCCCATCTAAAAGGAGCTTGTCATGGGGCGTCGGTACATCCTACTTTTCAATAATACAGCTTGCCTTTGCCGAGACATCTACGTGGTCCTTACAACATCCAGGTGAAGAGGCGCGTAAGAAAACCAGTTTGATTGCTTTCCAAAGCTGTCCTCAGTTTTCACCTAAAAATGCCTTATTTAATCCAGATTTGATCGCTCCCCTTTCTCCCCAGAATCTGCTGTGAATGACTCAGCTTTTGCTGGAATTCAAATCACCCTCAGCGTTTGAAGTTGTGCGTTTTTTTTTTTTTTTTAATAATATATCGTAGACAATTTACCACAAGATTGGAAAGCAGTCCAAGTGTTAGGGACGCTGAAATATGCATGTCACTTCTCAAGGTGACTCTCTTTAGGGTCCTTGCTTCTGCAGTGGGTGAACTATCTGCTGTGTAACCGTGACGCATCTCCTGGGCTCCGGAGAAGGCTCATGCGCCTGCCAGGGGCTGGCCACCCTGGGGAGCCCGAGCTCCCATGGAAGAAACGCCCAGAGGGTGAATATGTACCTTGAGGCTCAAAGTGAAAAGTGAAAGTGTTACTTCTTCAGTCCTGTCCAACTCTTGAGACCTCACGGACTGTGGTCTGCCAGGCTCCTCTGTCCATGGAAATTTCCCTGGCAAGAATCCTGGAGTGAGTTGGCATTCATTTCCTCCTCTGGGGGATCTTCCCAACCCAGGGATCGAACCCAGATCTCCTGCATTACAGGCAGATTCTTTACCATCTGAGCCACCAGGGAGACCCTTTGGAGGCTTAAAAGAGTTCCCAAATACAAATCAAAATAGGTGAGTAGTAGGCTGGATCCTGGAACATGTTGACATGGAGAAAGATGAACAAACCTGCTGAGCTGGACAATCCATCCTTGGCTGGATGCTGGGGCCTCTGGGGTCAGGAGCTCCCAGGGCAGGGGGCCAACACTGGGTAAGGTCAACCGTGGACCTGGCCCTAACAGGCCAATTCAGCCACTCCTGTGCTGTTTCCAGGGGAATGAGTTATTCCACTATCACATTCGAGCCCAGGGAGCCCCCTGGGGAAACTGGCAGAAGGATGCAGAGTGGGGCCCAGGTGGCAGGTGCCCCTGAACAGGCTGGCGCAGTGGCTGAGAGGGCAGGTGGCATTCCTCTGACCCTTGCTCTGGGTTTTTTCCCTCCTCTTTGCAAAATCCAGGCACTGAGCAAGCCTGCCCCTTGCACGGGTGGCATTCAAAGTCACAGCTGCTCTGGGCTGAGATCGTTAAATTAGCAAGATTTAATTAGGTCATCATCCCTGCCAGTGCCTTTATTCAATTACTCATTCACTCTCATCCCACAAGCATTTATTAAGTACCGACTATGTGCCAACCACTGGCATGATGGCGCTTAACCGTTTGGGAGCCCAGAGTGATTGTAACATAAATCTTTGGTAAGCCTGAGAGCAGCGTCTGTGATCCTTTATGGAAAAACCATCAAATCATCATCTTTAATAAAGGCAGATGGTACACACAGATTTACAGGCGTGATAGGAGTTCATTATAAGCTTATTACAAGTATTCTCATCAGGGTAATTTCAAGGTCTTTAAAACTATTATAACAGCCCCCCCTCCCCAGGGGTGGCATTTTGCAAGCCTGAATAACGTTGGCTTGGCATCCAAAGTAGTCAGCCCCCCAGCAGGTGATTAGGGAGACCTGGCTACAAGGGAATTGTTATTATTTGGTGACCAGGGAAAGTGGAGCCAGCTCACTTACCCAAGAAGAGAAAGGCCAAGAGAAAAATCAACCTGGGAGCTTGATCAATCCCTCCATCTCGGAGGAAGGGTTCTCCCGGCGAGGGCAGAAGATGGGGGAGGTGCCACGCTCTTGGGGACAGACTTGGGGGTCCTGCCTCTGCGTGTTTCTAGGGCTTCCCTGGTCTCGGTACCCTGCTGCCAGAGACCCTGCACAGAGGGACTTTCCATCATGATTCCTGCAAAGGCCTCGCTTAAAATCCTTTTACTCAGCAACTCTGGGCTGCACCCAGACAAGGCATGTGCCCCTACACGGCCCTTCACTGTCTAAATTTGTCTCCCATCCCGGGGGCTTCTCTCGCTGTTCCCTGGGCCACCCCCAGCCACCCGCCCGCACACACACGCACACATCACTAAGACACCACCATCCCCCGGCCCAGGCCTGGCTCTCTTTCTCTGCAGTTTCCCACCTGCCTGACTCTACTCCCAATTCCCACTGCGTGCTTTTCCCTGGGACCCCACCAGCTCCTCCTCCTCCTCCGAACACAGGATCTTCAGGCCTCATGCCCCCAGCACACAGTGAGAGCCAGGTAACCTGTCTTTCTTCCCCCATCAGGCTCTGCGACAAAGAAATAGAACTGCTTTCCGAGGATAAGGGCCGGTTAGATCAGAACTAATCCTCCTGCGATCAGTTTGGGGCCCATTTCCGTGCGAATCGGAAATGCCTGCCAACACTTACAGAGCGTCCCCAGGAACCAGGATGTTCACACGTAGGCGTATCTCATCCCCATAGCAACCTGTTCACGTGGGGATGATTACTCTCTCCACTCCCCAGAGAGGTTAAGTATATTTCTCAGGGTCACAGAGCTGGTGACGGGCAGAGGCTGGATTCAACCCCGGACAGCCCAAGAGCCCACTCTCTTAGCCAGAGCCTGGAGGGCCTTGTCTCATCGAGGGTCCCCATCCCCACACCTCCATCACCCAATCATCTGTTGCTGCTGGATTTGCCCTGATGTTCAGTGATCCTTGCCATGTAACGAGCATCCCACAGGTAATGACATCAGACAAGAACCATCGTATCATGTTCAGGGATTCTGCAGGTCAAGAGTTTCAACAGGCGGACGGGGGGATGGTTTGAAGGCCCGGCAGGGAAGACCCGAATGGTGTGGGGCTGGGGTCACCTGGATGCTTCTTCACTCTTAGCACCTGAGGTGGGATTGACCTGAGAGTGGGTTCAGCTGAGAATGCATATGGAGCGCCTGCAAGTGATGTCTGTGGGTGCCGTGGGCTTCCTGCAGGGGGTGGCTGGGATCTGAGCGGGACCCTCCTGGGAAGGAAACTGCCAAGGGAACTGAGAAGGAACTTGCCAAGGGAACTGGGCAGAAGCTTGGGCTTGTTGGGACGCAGCCTCAGAATCACACAGCATCCCTGCTGCCGCAGGTAACCGAGGTCCCCAGGGAAGGAGGAGGAGACCCCTCTCCTTTCTTGATGGGAGACTGGCGAGGTCACACTGCAGAAGAATGCGAGAGATGGGAGAGGGCCTGGGGCCACCTTTGGAAACCACAGTCTGTACTCACCGGCCTAGCCCTGCCCTCCCTCCTCCAAACACTTTTTTGGCTTAATACAGTTCACCCTCTGGTCCCAGGATACTAATTTCCCATTCTGTGTTCTTGTTTCCCTGGGAATGGGAAGCCAGCCCTGATGGGTAGCTTACAAGCATCTGTTGGGTGGACTGGGTTTTCTAGAGGTGATACCACCGGGAACAAAAGTGGGCCCTGATCAGAGAGGCCCAGCTGCTCCCCACGGTGGCCTCCTGTTCGTGGTGACCTGGAGTTTTTCCTGGTACTTAGGTGATAGAAGACAACAACACTGCTTCACATCATCAACTCCGGGCATTTCTGACCCGAATCCATCCTCCAGTTTCTGTTGATGGAGGAGCTGGTTAAGAACACAGGTCCCGGGGGCCCACCCACAGGATCTGGTCAAAATGGTCTGAGTTCAGGCAGCACTGGTGGGGGTTTTTGTTTTGTTTTTGTAGTTGTTTTTTGACTGCACTGATTCTTAGTTGTAGCGTAAGCATTCTAGTTTCACGATCAGGGATCAAACTCCGGCCTCCTGCCTTGGGAGAGTGAAGCCTTAACCACCAGACCGCTAGGGAAGTCCCAGCACTGGTGGTTTTTTTCAGGGTTCCTGAGTCTGAGAAAACCTGTGTTAGATGAAGGCCTTTGTGATCACTGGGCTAGACCACCTTCCATCTCCAGAAACCAAGTGGGTACATGATACCTTCACTGGCTGCTAGACACAACATATTCTTTTTAAAGAGTTTGAAAGTGTTGTCACCTGCCCACTGACCAAGGACAAGTAGCTATTTGTGCTGAAAAAAAAATAAAAGGTGAAAATTCAACCTGTTTAGCTACTGTATTCCTTTGTAGCGGCCTGTCAACAAAGAACTGAGATGCAGGCTCCTTGTGTGGTTATAACTCTGAATTATAACTCAAGAGCAGGGGCCACGAGCATTTCTCAAAGGACTTCTGGCCTTTAAAAATGACTCTCCAGTGGGAGACAGGAGGAGGCTCCCTTTAAACTTGCTTTTCCTTGGTCTGGTGCAGTGCACACAGGGCAACTCCACGAATTATGCTCAAAATATGTTTAACAGCAACTTAAAAATGTTGTGTTTGCGTGCCCCGTTGATCAGTTGTGTCTGACTCTTTGTGGCCCCATGGACTGTATTCTGACAGGCTCCTCTGTCCTTGGAATTTTCCAGGCAAGAATACTGGAGTGGGTTGTCATTTCCTCCTCCAGGGAAACTTCCCAACCAGGGATCAAACCTGTCTCTTGCACGTTCTGCATTGGCAGGTTCTTTACCACTAGCGCCACCTGGGAGGGCACAAAAGCTGAAGCTAATACATTGGAATATTTTACATACTCCTAAAATGCCAAGTGGCTAAATCCATCTCTTTTTTCTAATTTGGTGTGAAACTCACAAAGATCACTGTAAGCAGTTTACTCATAACCGAGCAATAAAACTGTGGCAAGATAAGCCTGCTGCCCAAGTGGGGATGGGCTGTATCTCCTTCTGTGTATAAACTCACCATATTGCAAAACTGTCAGCTTGACTCCCGAGGTGAGAAGAGGTCCTCAGTGTTTGCTCAGAGCTGTTTCCTGCAGGCAACTCAAGTCCCAGGATGGGATCAAAAAGGGGCGAGATGCCTCTTCCCGTGCTAGGGAGACTAAGAGCCTCGGGTCTTGGTAGCAGCTGCCCTCGGTGGAGGGGCCTTGGACGGATTCCTCAACCTCCCGTCTGGAAATAGGAGACCGTGGTGGACCTTGTCCCCTGGGGCTGTTAGGAGTTAACACACGTGAAATACTTCAAACGTTCCCTGGCTCAGGTAAACACTGTGAGTCATTCACTATCCTTCCCCGTGTTGAAATGGTCACGAACAGGGAAGTGGTTTCCTCCAGGGAATGAGGTTGCCTTCCCACCCCACCCCCAAAATTTGTAATAACCCATACATAGCATTGCTGCAAAGCTCTGCTGGGTATCCACACCCACTTCACACACACACTCTTCACACACACACCTCATATGCACACAAGCACGCACACCGACCTCACACACACACCCCTCACACACACACACACCCCTCACACACATCACACACACCTCATATACACAAATGCATGCACACAGCTCACACACATGCATACACACACAGCTCACATACACATACATGCACACACACACACGTACCTCACACACACATACACATCTCATACACATGTGCACACATACCTCACACACATACACACACATCTCACACACCTCACACACACATGTGTACACACACACCATGTGCACACATACCACACACACATACACACACAGCTTGCACTCACACACATACACACTCGTGCATACACATACCTTGTGCGTGCATACACACACTCCTTCCCTGATGACCTCCTCACTCTCAGTGGCTACTGCACACAGTAGGTGCTCAATCCATGTACCTTGGCTAGAATTCATGTAACCCTGATCACCTGGGCAGGAAGAAGCAGGCTTGGAAAGTCATGCCTGGCCTCTAAGGCTGAGGACAATGTGAAGCCTCTGGACTCATGGATTCTTCTAGAAGCTCCTGTGGGCTCAAAAGCAATTTCTCCTCTTCCTCACCTTCTTCCAAGAAGTGATGCTCCTCTCTCCCGGGCAAACCCCAGGCCTCAGGGACTCTCTGCTGATGTCAGGGCCAGTTGGAAGTTTGCTCTGTTCTCAGGCCTCCTGGCTGGGAATATTTTTACTTATTTTTTTATAGTATGTTAACTTATTTTAACTTTTTCTCTTTAAATGAATGCAAACTTACAGAAGAGTGGCAAAAACAGTACCAAAATTCCCACATACCCTTCACCCAGATGCATACCTGTTATTAACATTTTGCCCAATTTTGCCACATCATCCCTCTTTTTCTAGATAAATATATAATTTTTCCCTGATCTATTTAAAAGTAGGTTTCAGATATCATGCTCCTCTGTCCATGGAATTCTCCAGGAGAGAATACAGCAGTGGGTAGCCATTCCCTTCTCCAGGATGGAACCCAGGTCTCCTGCATGGCAGGCAGATTCTTTACCATCTGAGCCACCAGGGAAGCCAAATATTCCCAAATATATCTCCTAAGAACAAGGACATTCTTTTTTGTAACCGCAGTGCAGTTATCTGAGTCAGGAAATTTGTCACTGATAGAATATTATTCCTGATCACCAGGTGCCCCAGTGAGGTCGTCATAGCATTTTTCTCCCAGCCCAGGATCCGCACCGGGATGCACGCTATATTTAGTTGCCAACTCTGTCTGGTCTTCTTTCTTCTGACCTCTTTTGTTAGCCTTCTCTTCATCTTGAATGACAATGATATTTTGAAGGGCATAAAAGAACATGACAGTTATTGCCAGAGAGTTGTCAGAGACTAGTATAAAAATTCTGTATAACTTTCACCGAGATGACCTGCAATTTGGGTTTATCTGACGTTTCGGATTTTGAGGGGAGAAGGCACACTTAACCTCTAATTCTTCCATCTGGAGGCACATGGTGTTCATTTTGTCCTTTTTTTTTATTATTATGTTGCCTTTCAGTTTAAGCCTCATCTTTCAATATGCCTGTGGGCCATTTGTATATCATCTCTGAGAAAACATTTATGCAAGTCCTCTGCCCATTTTCAAACTGGGTTGCTTGTCTTGTTAGTGAGTTGTTAGAGATCTTCATGTATTCTGGATACGGGACTCTCCTCAGATACGTTGCTTTGTCAATATCTTCTCTGACTCCGTGGGCTGTCTTTTCACTTTTCTGCTGATGCTGTCACGTTCATCATGATCAAGCACAGCTTATACATGTTTTTTCCTTTGTTGCCTGTGCTTTTGGTGTCATATCTGAGAAACTATTGCCAAATCCAATAACAAAAAGGTTTTCTTTCATGTCTCCTTTTAAGGTTTTTGCTCTTACATATAAATCTTTGGTCCATTTTAAGTTAATTTTTGAATATGTCTAAGGTAAAGATCAGGCTCCTCTGGTAGCTCAGCTGGTAAAGAATCCTCCTGCAAGGCAGGAGACCCCAGTTCGATTCCTGGGTTGGGAAGATCTGCTGGAGAAGGGACAGGCTTCCCACTCCAGTATTCTTGGGCTTCTCTGATGGCTCAGCTGGTAAAGAATCCACCTGCAATACAGGAGACCTGAGTTTGATCCCTGGGTTGGGAAGATCCCCAGGAGAAGGGAAAAGCTACCCACTCCAGTATTCTGGCCTGGAGAAGTCCACGGACAGTCTAGTCCATGGGCTTGCAAAGAGTCAGACATGGCTGAGCCACTTTCACAAGGTAAAGATCACAATTCATTCTTTTGCATGTGGCTCTTCCAGTTATTAAAAAGACATTCTCCTTTTAATATTTATTTATGTGGCTGCACCGGTCTTAGTGGTGGCACTTGGGATCTTTCAGTTTCGTTGCGGCATGTGGGATCTTTAGCTGCAGCATGTGGGATCCAGCTCCCTGACCGAGGATGGAACCCGGGCCCCCTGCATTGGGAGCAGAGTCTCAGCAGAGTCTCAGCCACTGGACTGCCAGGGAAGTTCCGAAAAGACATTCTTTCTTTCATTGAACGCTCTTGGCACCCTTGCTGAAAATCAGTTGACCACAGACACATGGGTCTATTTCTGGAACTCCATATTTCCCTTTTATTGGTCTCTGTATTTTTCCTACATAAGTATCACACTGTCTTGATTATCATTTTGTAGTATGTTTTGTAATCAAGAAGCAGGAGTCCTACCTTTTTGCTTTTTTACAAGAATTTTTTTCATTATTCTGGATTAGTACTCATTGGGTTGGGAAGATCCCCTGGAGAAGGGAATGGCTACACACTCCAGTATTCCAGCCTGGAGAATTCCATGGACTGTATAGTCCATGGGGTCACAAAGAGTCGAACATGACTGAGCAACTTTCACTTTTTCACTTGGATTTTAAAATAAATGCTGGATGTTTTGACTAGCAAGCATATTTATAGTTGTTCAGTTACGTTACTCTTTAAATATTTAATTGGTACTTGTGTCTATGTTTGGGCTTCCTAGGTGGTGCTACTGGCAAAGAACTCGCCTGGCAATGAAGGAGGCATAAGAGTTATGGGTTCAATCCCTGGGACGGGAAGATCCCCTGGAGGAGGGCATGGCAATCCACTCCAGTATTCTTGCCTGGAGAATCCCATGAACAGAGGAGCCTGGCAGGCTACAGTCCATAGGGTCGCCAAGAGTCGGGTGCGACTGAAGTAACTTAGCAACAGCAACAGCCTATGATTGTGCTCATCAGTTTTCACATTTAAAAAGATTATAGGTAAACAACCAAATAGACATAGACAAATGAATACATTAAAAGAGAGAAAATGGATTTGAATTGTGCCTATTCGGTTTATGCATACAGAAATATTAAAGACAGATGAAAGGTAGTCAGGTAGATAGACAGAGAGAAGGAGAGAGTGGGTTTGCAATGTGCTTCTGGACTGTGAAACACAGATTTGCACACATGGAGGGGGCTTTGCAGGGCCAGAGGGTACTTTGACCCAAAGTGCTTGCCTGGCTGAACCAGTAATAAGTAACAGAAGTTCGGGGCAGTCCTTGTGGCTTTGACTCCAGTTAGGTAAATTAACTGGAGTTCAGAAATCCCAGAGATTCCAAAAGGCAATGAACCTTGAAATCTGCCCCCCAAGGACCTTTACCCGGCTTACCCCTTCTGCCCTGGCATCACGCTTCCCACAGCATTTCCCAGGTGGGTGGACTCCAGGACTCTGAGCCCAAGAGGAACCCACCCGAAGGGGATTATGGTTGGAGCTCCTGCTTTGCCTGTAATTATTCTGCCCATTGTTCCTCACCACCTGCATTCAGACCTGGAAGGTGCTGGGCTGAGTGAGAGTGTGCAGGGCCTGGACCTTGGTTGGGCAGCATCCAGTAGAATAAAGAGGAACTGGCCTTCGCTCTTTCCTGTTCTGGGCTGGAGGGCCCACACCTCCCTACGTTTGGTGATTTGCTAGGAAGACTGACAAGACTCCACGATGTGATTTATCCTAAGATTTATCTCAGCAGAGGATGCAGAACAGAAATAGGAAGGAAAGATACAAGTTGGCAGAATCCCCAATTGTCCGGCACAGGACCCCCTGCCATGCCTCCTCATCTGAGCCCACTCAGCACAGGCTTTTTCTCCAACAGACAACTGCAGAGTCACTAGTGGAAAAAACCCACACACGCCTGAGGGCCCAGGTGTTAACAGGAGGTGGGTCACATAGACCCATCCGGCTATCAGTCAGCCACAGCAACTGAAATTCCAGGCTCCAGCAGTGAAACCAGGCGCACATCATCAGCCTTGGCATTTGTGCGAAGCCATCCTAACAGGCCCGCAGGGCATGGTCCACTGCTCCCGGCGAANAGGTGTTAACAGGAGGTGGGTCACATAGACCCATCCGGCTATCAGTCAGCCACAGCAACTGAAATTCCAGGCTCCAGCAGTGAAACCAGGCGCACATCATCAGCCTTGGCATTTGTGCGAAGCCATCCTAACAGGCCCACAGGGCATGGTCCACTGCTCCCGGCGAACACAACGCCATCCATCACTGACATCACAGGCCTCCTGAGAACCACGCTCCCAAGGGTGGGCTGAGGACTGGTCAGGGCTCCAGGTTTCCTTGGAGACACGCAGGGAACAAGCAACCAGACTTGCTGTTCAGGTTCCTCCCAGCGTTTTAACATCGTTACACGGTCATCAGCCACAGTCATAGGCGCGTCTAGAGGCTTGGGCCACTGGCACTGCGTCCCCAGTCAAGAAGAAGTGGGAGAACATGCTGGAAAAGCAATCAGCTGCCCTCCTTTCAAGTCGTGTCACTCTCATGTGTTTCATCCAAGGGAATGTTTGTGAACTTGCTCGAGGAGGTGCCCTGCCCTGTAACGAGTTCCTGCTCTCCCTAACCGCTGCATTTCCTCAACATCTGTCTTTCTGCTTTGGCCCCTCATTTCTGAGAAGATCCAGAAATCCATAATCCCCACTTAAGACCGGTTCAAGACATCAGGTCTTGGAGGTCATTTCTTGATCCGTTTTTAGAGGATTTAGCTCAGCTACACTTACCCTCCCCCACCCCCACCCCAGCACTCTTTACTTCCACAAAAATCTTTGTTCCTTTTCAGAGAAGTTGGTAAATCCAGTGTGTCCCACATGTTAGCAATATATTGCAGTATTGAAGAGAGTCCATTTACTGGCAAGAGGGCATTCATTTAGCAAATATTTGCAGAGCATTTCCAGTAATAGTCATCCTTTATGTTTGGTGACTATTTATTGGAGGCACACTCTGTGCAGGGTGCTGTGTCCGGGTGCGGATTCAGGAGATGCTGTGGATTACAGACCCGAGGGTCCCGCTCATGAAGATGTCCATCTGTCTGCTAAGTAGGGTGATCAGCTGTCCCGGTTTGCAAAGGACCGAGGAGCTCCCGGGATGCAGCGTTTCCAGTGCTATCACTGAGGAAATCCTAGACAAACTAGACAGGTTGGTCACCCCACTGCTAAAACAGATAACTACACAATGAACCTCATGGTTAATTACTCCTTTGAACTGTTGCCAGTGCCGCGAGGCTTCCAACAGAAGGCCTACACTCCACGAAACAGCCCCACCAAAGACACTGCGTCCAGTGTCCCAAGAGAACAGCCTCCCCCCCAACTGGCCCCCACACCAGGGCAGACCCAGCCTTTCATGGCCACCACAGTCTGGGACTCCAAGGCTACTGCCATGGAAACCAAGGCCAGAGGCTCAATGTATCAAAGCTGGGGGATAATCTAGAGTAACCCCTAACCCCACCAAATCTCTCTGCAGAGGCCACTGCCACCATGAGAGCTCCCCTGACTCCCCCCAGGGCCCAACAGATTGCTCTCCACACCCACCACCCACCCCCCTGAGCAGGAAGCCCTTCCCATGAAGGGTGACTTCAGGCCCTCTGCTGTGCAGACTCGGTGAGTCTCCTGCTGCTCCAATGGCAGAGAAACTTAAGGACCAGCCTTTTGTATGAGGCTCTTCTCCCTGAGATGTGTTCCTTCCCAGGAGCGCCCCCCCCCCCACCGACCACCCTGCCAGGCCCCCTGGACTGGCCCTCTCAGGGGTGGGTGCCAAGCAAGTCTGACCCTTCTCCCATGCCCCAGCCCTGGGTATATGATATTCTTCTGTAAACAGACTTGTATGCTTTATAATCAGAAAGAAAAAGGTTTATTTTAAATAAGCAAAAAAAGCACAACTTCCCTGGTGGTCCCGTGGTTAAGGCTCTGCACTCCCAAAGCAGCAGGCATGGGTTCAATCCCTGGGCAGGGAGCTGGCTCCTACAGGCAGTGACTGAAAGATCCCACAAGCCTCAACTAAGACCCGTGCCACCCAATACATACAAAATAAATATAATTTTTTAAAGAGATGCTTAATTGCCTAAAATATACACAAGTTCCCTGTTTCTACACCTACTGTAGCCATAGCCACAGAGGAGAAATAATGCTACTGTCTAACCAGTTCACTCTGTCTTGAATTATTTATCAACTTTAAGGTGAACTAGGAAATAAAATTGAGATGACTTTGGGAAATGAAATCCAGACTTCTTTTTTTCCTTCTTTCTTTGTCCTGGGGGGTTGCATCCTGGCTTCCCCGGGCTCAAGCTGTGCTGAGCTGCACGCCCTGCTCTGGACACCTTCACAGCTGTGCTGACCCCGGTGCTCTGCTTACAACGGCTTTGTCTCTTAATCCCCAAGTTTAGGATGGAGAACACTGGCTGTTCTGATTTCAGGAGGCCAGCAGATTGCTTTCACAAATAACCTGGACAGTCTCCTGAAGGTGCCTGTGAAGTAAATGCTGTTCAACATGTTTGAAATGACCCAGATCCTCTGGGGGAGGGAAAGGCAACCCACTCTAGTATTCTTGCCAGGGACATCCCAAGGACTGAGGAGTTCGGCAGGCTACAGTCCATGTGGTCACAAAGAGTTGGACACGACTGAGTCACTAACACACACACACACACACACACACACACACACATACATACACACACACAGGGAGAGGCTGTGACGGCTTGCGGTCTATCAGGTTGCATGTATGGGAACAGTAAGGCAGGCCTGGCCCTGAGGAACACTGTGAAACTACCACACGGCCCCTGGAGCATATCGATTTTATTCACTCAATAATCACATGAGATGTAGTGCGTGCCTGGCCTTTTGCCACCAGTTGGAGGCGAAGAAAGAATGAAATATAGACTTTATATTAGTGAACGCTTTTGGCTGAAGAATAAAAGGAACCGGAGGGAAGGCTCATCAGTTCAGTTCAGTTGCTCAGTCGTGTCCGACTCTTTGCAACCCCATGAATCGCAGCACACCAGGCCTCCCTGTCCATCACCAACTCCCGGAGTTCACTCAGACTCATGCCCATCGAGTCAGTGATGCCATCCAGCCATCTCATCCTCTCTCATCCCCTTCTCTTCCTGCCCCCAATCCCTCCCAGCATCAGAGTCTTTTCCAATGAGTCAACTCTTCGCATGAGGTGGCCAAAGTACTGGAGTTTCAGCTTTAGTATCATTCCTTCCAAAGAAATGCCAGGGCCGATCTCCTTCAGAATGGACTGGTTGGATCTCCTTGCAGTCCAAGGGACTCTCAAGAGTCTTCTCCAACACCACAGTTCAAAAGCATCAATTCTTCGGCGCTCAGCCTTCTTTACAGTCCAACTCTCACGTCCATACATGACCACAGGAAAAACCATAGCATCCAAGAATGATTCAGGGCCTAGCTGGGCCTCTGAGCATTTGGGACTAAGCCGATTCTCTCCAGGGCTTATCTCAGCCTCTGAGTTCACCTTCTCCTATACCCCAGCCCAGGCTCCTTCTCCAGAAAGGACCCTGGGTACTCACCAGCAGAGTATAACAGCATCAGCGGCTCCCTCCCAAATTCAGGAATCTCAGGGAAGGGCTCTGATTGGCCCAGCTGAGATCAGGTGCCCACATTCAACCAATCAGTGGTGGCCATGTGAGTGGCATCTGTAACCGCTCCCGTTGGCACCTTCTAGTGGAAAGCACACGCCCCAGGAGGAGGCTGGCTCCCACTCTCAGCAGAAAAAGAGCAATGCCCACCTCAGCGCTGCTCCAGAATGTCCCAGCCTAGCTGGGGAAAGAGTCGGAGGCCCTGTGAGGAGTCCGTGACAGCCGCGTGCACGAGGCCGCCATTAGTGCGAAGTGTGAGTGCATCAGCTTCCCACGTGGCTACCTGGAAGGTTTCATCCAGAATCTGCCCAGTGGAGTGGTGGAGAGGGGTGGACAGCTGGCCTTCCAGGAGGGGCCTGTATGAAAGAAAACTCCTGGTGTTTAAGTGCCCATCTGCGGTGTTCTGTTATGCAGACCGAGCATGTCCCTGAAATGAGTGCAAAGACGGCTCCCAGCCATCGTGTCCGTGGCCCCCCGGCCTCATTCTTTGTTCCAGTCCTGCTCCCTGAGAATCTGAGGGCAGGCTTCACAGCAGTGCCGCCCAGAGGACGTGAGAAGCCGGCATCCCCCAGGGCTTCTTGTCGCCCAGGGAAGCGGTTTCTTAACAGGGAGGGAGGTTGTAGGAAGAGCTCTTTCTGCTCAGGCTCTGCTCCTAGACGAGGGTGAGGCTGGGGGCAGTCACAGCGGGGACTCGGGTATCACCTCCAGTGAGCATCAGAGAGGGTCGTTTTCCTGCAACCCCAGCCCAGCCTGGTTCCCTCTCACCTGCCCCCTCCCCTCAGAGACGAGTGTGTCCAAAGCCACCCCCCATTCTGGGGACTCTGGTACCCCAAACCCACCACGAGCTCTGGAGCTCAGTCTTGCTGCCGCTGTGTCCATCTGAGCACTCAGCTGATGCAAACCCTTTCGGCTTGCGGTGGCCAGACGACAAGGCACCCGGGCTCCAGCACTTCGGAGCATCCCTTCTCTGGGATGCAGGCTTGGGGCTCAGGCAGGAGGCTCTTTGATTTCTCCTCCACCAGCCAGCCTCGGCCTCTGCCTGTCCTGAGATCCAGAGTGTAATCTTCCCAGTGATAACCATTTCCAGGTCACCTGGGGAGACAACCCTCTCAAGACAGGTTTACCTACTAGGGTTGAAGGATTTCCACAAGCATGACAGGGAACAAATTTCCCTAGCAAGTTTACTCTGATCTTGTTACTTTTGTGATTGTATAATTCTGTATGTTATTAAAGTTACCTCTTTATTCCACCTTCATTCATGGCCCAGCACATACCGTGTCTGAAAGTGTGTGTTAGTCGTTCAGTCATGTCCGACTCTTGCGCCCGCCAAGCTCGTCTGTCCATGGGGATTCTCCAGGCAAGAATACTTGAGTGGGTTGCCATTCCCTTCTCCAGGGAATCTTTCTCACCCAGGGATCGAGCCCAGGTCTCCTGGATTGCAGGCAGATTCTTTCCCATCTGGACCATCTGTGCCAAGNAGTGCCGCCCAGAGGACGTGAGAAGCCGGCATCCCCCAGGGCTTCTTGTCGCCCAGGGAAGCGGTTTCTCAACAGGGAGGGAGGTTGTAGGAAGAGCTCTTTTTGCTCAGGCTCTGCTCCTAGACGAGGGTGAGGCTGGGGACTCTGGTACCCCAAACCCACCACGAGCTCTGGAGCTCAGTCCTGCTGCCGCTGCGTCCATCTGAGCACTCAGCTGATGCAAACCCGCTCTGCTTGCGGTGGCCAGACGACAAGGCACCCGGGCTCCAGCACTTCAGAGCATCCCTTCTCTGGGATGCAGGCTTGGGGCTCAGGCAGGAGGCTCTTTGATTTCTCCTCCACCAGCCAGCCTCGGCCTCTGCCTGTCCTGAGATCCAGAGTGTAATCTTCCCAGTGATAACCATTTCCAGGTCACCTGGGGAGACAGCCCTCTCAAGACAGGTTTACCTACTAGGANGCTCAGGCAGGAGGCTCTTTGATTTCTCCTCCACCAGCCAGCCTCGGCCTCTGCCTGTCCTGAGATCCAGAGTGTAATCTTCCCAGTGATAACCATTTCCAGGTCACCTGGGGAGACAGCCCTCTCAAGACAGGTTTACCTACTAGGATTGAAGGATTTCCACAAGCATGACAGGGAACAAATTTCCCTAGCAAGTTCACTCTGATCTTGTTACTATTATGATTGTATAATTATGTATGTTATTAAAGTTACCTCTTTATTCCACCTTCATTCATGGCCCAGCACATACCGTGTCTGAAAATGTGTGTTAGTGACTCAGTCATGTCCAACTCTCGCGCCCGCCGAGCTCTTCTGTCCATGGGGATTCTCCAGGCAAGAATACTTGAGTGGGTTACCATTCCCTTCTCCAGGGAATCTTTCTGACCCAGGGATCGAGCCCAGGTCTCCTGGATTGCAGGCAGATTCTTTCCCATCTGGACCATCTGTGCCAA
>SJYA01002536.1:0-13762 GCA_006410615.1 Neotragus moschatus
AGGTCTCATTTTTAAAGAAGCGCCCCCCTCCCCCTGTTTCACTTCCTCTCCTCACAAGCTTACTCATTTACAGCGCGGTGCCACATTCTCGGATGTGAGTGAAGCCAGTGCCTTGGGCTGGAGGGATGGAGGGGCCAGCACGCCCAGCATCCGCTGACCCCACCGCCCCTGGCCCGACAGAGCGGACGCACAGCTGGGGTGCAGTGGGCAGGGACAGCTGTCTCCTAGCTGGGAGGCAGTTAGTATGTGAGCCTGCGACCTGAGGCTCACAGGTGAGCATCTCCGGCCTGAGGCTCACAGGTGAGCATCTCCGGCCAGCTCACGAGGCCCCGCTGGGAACCTGAACCAGGGAAGAGCGCAGCCTGGAGGGGACCAGATGCCACCTCCAGCACCCAGGGCCCCGCGGTGCTCAGAGACACCAGAGCCCACAGGCGGCACGCAGCTGGGCGGGATGGGGGTCTGAGGCCTCCAGGGTAAGGGCGGTGGGCAGGCTGGCACACAGTGTTTTAGGGAGTGGATCACCTTAGGACAAGGCTTCCCAGGCAGCTCAGATGATAAAGCATCTGCCTGTAACGCAGGAGACCTGTCTTCAATCCCTGGGTCAGGAAGATCCCCTGGAGAAGGAAATGGCAACACACTCAAGTACTCTCACCAGGAGAATTCCATGGATGGAGGAGCCTGGTGGGCTACAGTCCATGGGGTTGCAGAGTCAGACATGACTGAGCGACTTCATTTTCTTTCTTCTTTGCACTTTAAGGGTATAAAATGGTATCGAAGAGAAGGCCGAGGAGTTGCCACTCTCTCAGGTGTGTCCCAGCCTGTGGGCGGCACACTGCCTGGGCTACAGAGTCACCACAGGGGTCCCTCCACCCCCCCCACCCCGTGTCCACCAGGAGTGGCGGCTCCCGAGCCCGTGGTCTGAGTTCGAATCCCACCCCGCCGCCTCCCCCTGCCCTCCGCTCTGCTCAGCCCTCCAGCCCACGGGTTCTGAGACCAGGGCTTTCCTCAGAGGGCTGCTCGGAGGATTAAAGAGAAAATAGACAAGGGCTCCGAACATTCCCACACCTGGTGACAACACTGGAAACGACCACACGTAAGCAATACGTCCAGATTTCACACGTGTATTTGCNGCTCAGCCCTCCAGCCCACGGGTTCTGAGACCAGGGCTTTCCTCAGAGGGCTGCTCGGAGGATTAAAGAGAAAATAGACAAGGGCTCCGAACATTCCCACACCTGGTGACAACACTGGAAACGACCACACGTAAGCAATACGTCCAGATTTCACACGTGTATTTGCGGCTGTACACACGGAGGGACACTCCCGTGAGTGACGAAGTTCAAAAGCCTTTCAAAGATGAGCCCGAGCTGGGGGAGCAGCTTGTCCCTGCAGACTTTCCTCAGTCCCATGTGGGGCCACTGGGAAGGCGGACTTGGTCCACAACTGTTTGCTATTGTTCAGTCGCTCAGTCGTGTCCGATTCTTTGCGGCCCCATGGACTGCAGCACGCCAGGCCTCCCTGTCCATCACCTCCCAGAACCTACTCAAACTCATCTCCATCACATTGGTGATGCCATCCAACCATCTCATTCTCTGTCACCCCCTTCTCCTCCTGCACTCAATCTTTCCCAGCGTCAGGGTCTTTTCCAGTGAGTCAGTTCTTCACATCAGGAGGCCAAGTATTGGAGTTTCAGCTTCAGCATCAGTCCTTCCAACGAATATTCAGGACTGATTTCCTTTAGGATGGACTGCTTTGATCTCCTTGCTGTGCAAGGGACTCTTAAGAAAGTCTTCTCCACACCACAGTTCAAAAGCATCGATTCTTCAGTGCTCAGTCTTCCTTATGGTCCACTTTCAACTTTTTCATGTTATAAAAAAGATCTCCATACTTAAAAAAAGATGAAAAATGTTGATCCACCTCTTCGGACACTGATGGGGCAGCAGAAATGTAAGGTGAAGGTCACAGCACAGACTTGTGGTCATCTCACCCAGCGATCGTGCCCCGCCCCCAGTTGCATCTAAAGCTTCCACTCGAGAACCAGAGCAGCACTTGGGGCTCAGAGGATATACCAGATGTCACCTACGGGATGTCGAGATCCCCTGGCACTCAGAGCAAAGCCTACACCAAGCTGCAATCGACAGACATCCGTGGAAGAAATGAGACATATGGCTCGGAAATCTCAGAGAAGGTTCCAGTCTTTGCAGAGGACTCAACCCATCCAACTAGAGAGACTCCAAAGAGATCCTGAAAAGCCACAAGCCATGAGACACCGCAGGTGGAGCAGCGGGAGTCGCTGCGTCACAGCGAGGCAGAGTGACCAGATACCAGCTTCACGGCAGTCTAGCGTGCGGAGAAGTGGACTGCAGTCATCCATGGGAAATTCCTCCTCATCCCGCTTCAGTTCTTCACTGGCTCCTTTCTGAACGTTTCCTTCTTCTAAGCAAAAAGACGAGTGCTAAGGTGCCAATCTGCCTGAAGAGCTGTCTCCCGGAAGTCACAGCGCTGGGCTTTTGGGACGTCTCCAAGCTGTCCCGCCAACACGGGCATCGGTGGGTCAACAGAACACATGTCCCCTTGGGCCTGGCCCATCACGGCCCCCGTGGACCACAGCTAGCCCTGCCTTGGCTTTTTTTTGAGGTGGGAGGGGGCAGGCCAGGACAGAGCGGGCACCCCAGGCTCTGAATTCTGCCTGGCAGAGGAACAGGGGACTTTCACACCTGAACCCCCTCCCCAGGGTTGGCTTCCCTCAGAGAAATAGGAGAGAGTCAACGGCCCACAGCAAAGAGTCCGGGCCCAAGTGGCTTAGTCAGGGACCAGTGCCAGACCCCCATGGGCTGACGGGCTGAGCAACACGTTCTGGGAAGAAGAGAGAAGCAAGTGTGCTCTTTCCCTGTCGCTTGCCCAGGCTTCAGTCTGGAAGGGAAGCTCCATCCTTAACAAATGTCTCCATCTAGCGTCAAGCCCCACGCACGGCTAAGAGGCCTCCTCTTGGCAAAACACGAGCTGGTCTGGTTTGAAATCTAGCACCCGAGTCTTCTGATTTGGGAGGGAGCACTTACAAAGATGGATCCCCCAAAGATGAAATATTCTGATTTCCCATCTTTATAAAAATCTAAGCCTCATAAGCCAAGTTTAGAGGAACAAACCATCAGATCAAATAGTAGGTATTCATTTTGTGTCATTAAAATCTCCCTTTCCCGGAGCTCCGGATGAACAAAGCCACATAGAATTTCCTCCAGTAACTAAATGCATCTTTGTCCTTCTCAGTGACACCCCGCTGCGGTTCTCCTTAGTGGCCTTGGAGCCCAGAGACAGGTGGCAACAGGGTCTGGGTTGTCCAGCCCAGGGCTGGCGGGAAACGCCATCTGTGGGCAAGGATACCACGAAAGGGAGCAGCCAGCCTGACCCCTGACTTTTCTGGGGTTTCCGAGGTTCTCACTGGGGCCATGAACAGAGCTGGTTAAGTGCGCAACATCTGCAGAGCGGGCACTACGCAGCAGAGGCGGGTGAATGAACCATAGCGTCTATAGCCAGGCCGACGAACAAAGAGAAATCGAATTTGGAATCAAAGAAAAGTTCCAGAAGATTAGTGACAACATAAAGCTGAAACCAGCTAAAACTAAATCCAGTATTTCTTGGGGGTCCATATGCACTCAACAGGAAGCAGGAGCTCAGGGCAGCCGATGCTTGACGCGGAGGGCAGTGTGGGGATAGGATGGAAGGTTAGCTGCAGGCAGTCAGTTGTCAGTGGTCCTGTGAGGTACTGTCAGACAAAGTACTTCTAAAGAATTAAAACAGAATCAAGGAGGCTTGTGCGGGGACCCAAGATGAGGGTGCCCGATGAAGCAAGGACTAAGGATTAGCCAGGTATGTGCTCTGGGGTTGAAAGACTGAAGGGATGGGGTTGCACGCCTGGTCTCGGCGGTAAAGGGAGCTGGCTCTTTTCTCAGTCCTTTTCTTCACACACTGACAGTGGACTTCACCCCTGTGTCTCACATGGCGACTCAAATTCTAGAGCTGAAGACAGGCTCTAGACTTCCAGCCTCTCCCCACCACACCTACCGCCCTTCTCAGTTCACAGACTGGAGGGATGTCTGTGTCTTCAGTCCTAAACTTGTATGGGTTATACTTCTTAACATCAGCAAGGTGTCTGCTTTAAGTTACTAATAATCAATTTTAACTAAAATAGAAGATAACTTGATTTCTTTTTGCACAAGAGGGAAGCCTATCAATTTGTCAAATGATGTATAGTTTAATAAAAGTCATTGATGTATTCTTTTAAACACTAAACATATTTTCACGGTATCTACATGTTTTATCTACTGTTAACATCTTTTACATTGAGGCACTCATAAGTATTTAACTTCGGTAAGTCAAAGTAACTATAAGCCTAAAATATAATAAGCATCTGAAAAAAATTGCCTAAGACAAAATGACTAAAATCATGAGAGTTACTAAAGTGATGAGAGTGCTCTTACAGTTACTGAAACACCTGAATTATTTGGACAGCAGGCCTATGATCACTCAGAATTATTAACAGGCTACTTGTAGGTACGTACCCCACCAAGCATGCTGCATCCAAGTGCTAAAAATTTTATCCACTCGATTTTGTCTTCGCAAGGATCCAGCTGCAGGAGAGCTTTGAATTTTTCTATAGGCAGGCACAAATTTTTCCATTTCTGCTCAAGATCTGCTAAGTCCACATATTCCTTGTGGCTACACTATTTGGAAAACACAGCATGACATAATTGATGTTAAGCTGAGGACCCAAGAAATCATATAATGCTTGCGAAGACTTAACTAGAGTACCCACCCCCGTTCAAAGATGAACTCTGAATTCACTACACCGTTAGCCCACCGCTAGGGGAGGGGAGGGGGTGGGAGTGTATGTGTGTGCATGTGTCGTGGGAGCTGGGGTACATGAGCAGGGAGGCAGAGTGGGGGCTAGTACTGGGAACTAGACTGGCAACAAGTTACTTCTTGAGAGAAAAAAGGACTGTGAAGCGAACATGGCATAATGTTATGACTTAATGAAATGAGCACACGGATGTGAGGAGCCTGATTTGCTACTGTCTGTCTGCAATCCTTCACAACACAAATAAACTTCAACAGACCAAATGAAATCCAACTCCACAACACGCTGACAGTTAAATGGGAGAAATCTTAACCCAGAAGCAAAGGTATTCCTTCTACTGTTTCAAGACAACGTGATGGAAACGGGTGACTTCTGTGATCTGCTAGCAGGATTCTGCGTGGAGAGCTTTGAGCAATTTTCGCCTGTCTTTCCCCAGACTCCCTCTCCCTTTCAGTGGTTGTTTGTTTTCCCTTAAGCGAGAAAGCCAGGGGAGAATCCCGTGTGTAGAAGTCAGCACCCTGGTCAGGAACACGTAATAGGGACAGGCCACTTTAAAACTCGGGGCTCTACCGCTGATCTGTTTTGGCAGTACAGCCCGATCATTCCGATAAAACACACTTTCTATGAACTCTCCGAGTGAGCTGGTGGGTCTCAAGGGCTTTCAGGAGGGCTGGAAACCAGATACCCCTTCAGATGAAGAAGGTGGCAGCTTATCATGTTTAGCATAGTTTTTACAAACTCATATTTCAAAAAGCATCTTGCAACCCCCATGTCTGAAATTCCGTATTTTCAAAACTTTCATTTCAGCCCAACAGCCTCTTGCATCTTAACGCAAGTACTTAAAAAAAGAAAGTGTATGTCTATATAACTGTGAACAGTGATCTTGGGTTCTTTAAACCAGAGGAAGGTCACTGAATTCAAGATTGCCTCCTCGATTAAACCTCAAAGGTTCCCTGCAGGGGACACAGGGCTGTGGATGGATGACCGTGGAGGTCCTGCAGCTGTATCTCAAGCTCAGCTGACTGATCACAGACTCTGATACCTGCTTGTGCAAAACTTTAAGGAGTCCTTGAGTCAGGCCTGTGTCTGTTTTCTGAGTGGCCATGGGCATTTCAATTCTGTCCTTCACGGGCAGTGGATCTCCTCTTGACAAAGCTGAAAAATACCTGAAACAACAACAGACGTCTCTGAAGCTTCATCGACACACGCTGCTGTTGTTCAGTTGCTCAGTCGTGTCCGACTCTTTGTAACCCCATTAACTGTAGCCCTTCAGGCTCCTCTGTCCGTGGGATTCACCAGGCAAGAATACTGGGGTGGATTGCCACTTCCTTCTCCAGCGGGTCTTCCCAACCCAGGGACTGAACCCACGTCTCCTGCGTTGGCAGGAGGATTCATCGACATACAAGCAGCCCTCAAATTCAGGCACTTTCATCACTGACTCCAGAGGGAGGCCATGACGAGGGAGGACCAGGCTGGGGCCCCTGACCNCCAGGCAAGAATACTGGGGTGGATTGCCACTTCCTTCTCCAGCGGGTCTTCCCAACCCAGGGACTGAACCCACGTCTCCTGCGTTGGCAGGAGGATTCATCGACATACAAGCAGCCCTCAAATTCAGGCACTTTCATCACTGACTCCAGAGGGAGGCCATGACGAGGGAGGACCAGGCTGGGGCCCCTGACCCAGGCTCCCCTGCTGGTTCCTCCACTCAGCTCTTGGACTTCACCTTCTCCTGTGCCTCAGTTTTCCTGTCTGCACAATGGGGACAATGGCAGCTCCAGACTCAGGGACCCCCCCTCGTCTGGCATGCTTGGGGGTCTCCAGTAACACGTGCTACTTTTATCAAGCAAACACCCATCCAGGTCTAGAGATGTTTCCAGAGGAGGTGGAGGTCAGGGCCCCACATGAACCCGAGTGCAAGGCTGCGTGCAAGGTCATGCCACTCGGACAGTTGCAGACTTGGCCCTGCCGCTTTTTGAGGGACAGGATTTCAAGCATCTCTGCCTATTCAGGTCTGAGAAACCCCCTGGAGCAGCGCAGTCACCTGACTGGCTGAGTCAGGTGCCGACATTCCCTACCCTTCACTTTTCCTGCTTGGTACTTTTTTTCCACTTAATTGTTCTTTTCTGGGACACGGACATGGCTGCTAATTCTGGGAACAAGCAGGGCATGGAGATAGTTTGGGGCAATAACTCAGGAGGGGGTGCAGATCGGGTTTCTCGCGGGAGCGGGAGGGGTGCCACGCGGGGTCTCTGCAAAGCATGTGTCAGTGGAGACTGGCTCCTGAAACAATGACATTTGCTGCCCACATCACTCTCCCACCATCAAAGAAATGACATATCCAGGAAAATAAAACACGAAATCATCCAGGGTCACAGGAAATAATATAAAAGATATGAAAAACTATGGTTACCCAAGGGGAAATGTTGAGAGAAGGGATAAACTGGGAGACTGACATACACCCACTACTACATAAAAATATATATAGCAAGGACCTACTGTATAGAACAGGGAACTCTACTCAGTATTCTCTAACAACCTATAGGGGTAAAGGGTGCTTCCCAGGTAGCTCAGATGATAAAGAATCTGCCTGCAATGCAGAAGACCTGGATTCGATCCTTGGGTTGGGAAGATCCTGTGGAGAAGGGAATGGCTACCCACAACAGCATTCTTGCCTGGAAAATTCCATGGACAGAGAAACCTGGCAGGCTATATAGTCCACGGGTCACAAAGAATTGGACACAACTGAGCAACTAATCAGAGAAGGCAATGGCACCCCACTCTAGTACTCTTGCCTGGAAAATCCCATGGATGGAGGAGCCTGGTGGGCTGCAGTCCAAGGGGTAGCAACCGAGCGACTTCACTGTCACTTCTCACTTTCATGCATTGGAGAAGGAAATGGCAATCCACTCCAGTGTTCTTGCCTGGAGAATCCCAGGGACGGCGGAGCCTGGTGGGCTGCCATCTATGGGGTCGCACAGAGTCGGACACGACTGAAGTGACTTAGCAGCAGCAGCAGCAGAGCGACTAATACACACACATACATACATATGGGTAAAGAATCAACAATGGATATATATATAACTGAATCACTTCTCTATACACTCGAAACCAGAGTGTATACACTGTAAATAAACTCTACTCCAACAAAAATTTTTATATATGAATAATTAGAAACATCTCAGAGCATGTAACAAAGTGTAGGTAAATAGACATTCACCAGACTAAAAGGAATTTTATATCTCACACTCTTTTTCTCTCTCCAACCCTCAAATTCAATTTTGTTTTCATGCCTTTAGGACAAATACAGTCATATTTCGTTAACTTGATGGTTTGAGGGAAAGTTAAAAGGCAGGTAGCTGTGAGTTAGACAAATGTAGATCCGAAGCCCTAAAGGGCCAGGCTGGGGGAAGGGTGCTTCATGTGACCATGTTAATCCTAACTGGGGTTTTCATCTATTGTCATCCTGCTTATTTAACCTATATGCAGAGTACATCATGAAAAATGCTGGGCTGGATGAAGCACAAGCTGGAATCAAGACTGTAGGGAGAAATATCAATAGCCTCAGATATGCAGATGACAACACCTTTATGGCAGAAAGTGAAGAAGAACTAAAGAGCCTCTTCATGAAAGCAAAAAAAGAGAGTGAAAAAGTTGGCTTAAAACTCAACATTCAAAAAACTAAGATCATGGCATCTGGTCCCGTCACTTCATGGCAAATAGATGGGGAAACAATGGAAACAATGACAGACTTCATTTGAGGGGGCTCCAAAATCACTGTGGATACTGACTGCAACCAAGAAATTAAAAGACGCTTGCTCCTTGGAAGAAAAGCTATGACCAACCTAGACAGCATATTAAAAATCATCAGTTTGCTGACAAATGTCTGTATAGTCAAAGCTATGGGTTTTCCAATGGTCATGTATGGATGAGAGAGTTGGACCATAAGGAAGGCTGAGCACCAAAGAATTGATGCTTTTGAATTGTGGTTCTGGAGAAGACTCTTTAGAGTCCCTTGGACTGCAAGGAGATCCAACCAGTCCATTCTAAAGGGGATCAATCCTGAATATTCACTGGAAGGACTGATGCTTAAGCTGAAACACCAATACTTTGGACACCTGATGCAAAGAGCTGACTCATTGAAAAATACCCTGATGCTGGGAAAGATTGAGGGCAGGAAGAGAAGGGGACGACAGAGGATGGGATGGTTGGATGGTATCACTGACTTGATGGACATGAGTTTGAGCAAGCTCTGGGAGTTGGTGATGGATAGGGAGGACTAGANATTCGCTGTCTCTTATACACATCTTGAGGGAAAGTTAAAAGGCAGGTAGCTGTGAGTTAGACAAATGTAGATCCGAAGCCCTAAAGGGCCAGGCTGGGGGAAGGGTGCTTCATGTGACCATGTTAATCCTAACTGGGGTTTTCATCTATTGTCATCCTGCTTATTTAACCTATATGCAGAGTACATCATGAAAAATGCTGGGCTGGATGAAGCACAAGCTGGAATCAAGACTGTAGGGAGAAATATCAATAGCCTCAGATATGCAGATGACACCACCTTTATGGCAGAAAGTGAAGAAGAACTAAAGAGCCTCTTCATGAAAGCAAAAAAAGAGAGTGAAAAAGTTGGCTTAAAACTCAACATTCAAAAAACTAAGATCATGGCATCTGGTCCCGTCACTTCATGGCAAATAGATGGGGAAACAATGTAAACAATGACAGACTTCATTTGAGGGGGCTCCAAAATCACTGTGGATACTGACTGCAACCAAGAAATTAAAAGACGTTTGCTCCTTGGAAGAAAAGCTATGACCAACCTAGACAGCATATTAAAAATCATCAGTTTGCTGACAAATGTCTGTATAGTCAAAGCTATGGGTTTTCCAATGGTCATGTATGGATGAGAGAGTTGGACCATAAGGAAGGCTGAGCACCAAAGAATTGATGCTTTTGAATTGTGGTTCTGGAGAAGACTCTTGAGAGTCCCTTGGACTACAAGGAGATCCAACCAGTCCATCCTAAAGGGGATCAATCCTGAATATTCACTGGAAGGACTGATGCTTAAGCTGAAACACCAATACTTTGGACACTGATGCAAAGAGCTGACTCATTGAAAAATACCCTGATGCTGGGAAAGATTGAGGGCAGGAAGAGAAGGGGATGACAGAGGATGGGATGGTTGGATGATATCACTGACTTGATGGACATGAGTTTGAGCAAGCTCTGGGAGTTGGTGATGGATAGGGAGGACTAGCATGCTGTAGACCATGGGGTCGAAGAGTCGGACACGACTGAGCGACTGAACAACAACAACCCAGACTATTCCTCATCAGCCATCAGAGCAGGCCCCAGGCTCGGGGAAGTCTCTAGAGCAGTGCCCCCTCCCCAAGAAGGCACAGGCAGTGCCTGGAGGCACCGCTGGTTTCCACAACCAGGGCTGACTGGTATTACTGGCACCTGGTGGGTGCAGGTCGACAGGCTGCTAAGGACCCTACAATGCACAGGACAGCCTCACACTCCCCCAAAGAGCTTTTGGTGACTGCAGCCAAGAAATTAAAAGATGCTCCTTGGAAGAAAAGCTATGCTCAACCTAGACAGTGTATTAAAATGCGTCATTTTGCTGACAAAGGTCTGTATAGTCAAAGCATCATCAGAGCCAAGGTGGAGGAGACCTGCTTGAGTGGCCAGGCCAATTTATGTCACATGCACGGAGGGCGCATGTGAGCAAAAGCCTTTAGGGCTCAATGACATAATAAGGTACAGCCAATGGGCTGCGGAGTCACAGCAGCGGCTGGGAGCCAGGCTGGACCACCTTTGCCTCCTGAAAACCTCGTCTGACAAGAACCTTCCCGTGAGTGCCTGCTAGAGCCTTCCACAGCAGTCACTTGCACGCGCATCCTGGCTCCCTGCTTGGTTTCTCGTTGTTTTTCCTTCCTATCATGGTCCTTGTGTCACAGGCTATTTCCTCTCCTGCCTTGTCTTAACT
The DNA here is from genome assembly GCA_006410615.1 of Neotragus moschatus. NCBI lineage: Eukaryota > Metazoa > Chordata > Mammalia > Artiodactyla > Bovidae > Neotragus > Neotragus moschatus. Next base: position 10,839 of record SJYA01002536.1, read on the forward strand.
CCAATCGCTGCAAAATCTTTCAAAGATCACTTTACGCTCTCCTGAACAACATCTCTGCCTAACAGATTCTGTTCTGAGTGAGCAGAGACATGTGAACAATGCCTGCGTTTTCTCCTCAACTCCAAAATTGTTCTTAAAAACAAAATTAGCTGCATGGAACATTCAGAAGGTTCTTGATTAAGCCTTTTCAATTAAAGTGAAGCTCAAAAGAGCTGCCTCTAAAGTGTTACCAAATATAACATTCCAAGAAAAAAAAAAAAAAAACAGATTAAATCTTGCAAGGTTTGGTAGAGTATGAATAAACTCTTTTGAAACAGCTGTTATCTTTTATTTAGGCTTGAATAATGGTTAAAACCAGAGGCCACAGACTTCCCTGGTGACCCAATAGACGGGAATCTGCCTGCCAATGCAGGAAACATGGGTTGAGTCCCGGATCCAGGAAGATCCCACATGCCACAGAGCAACTAAGCCCGTGCACCACAACTACTGAGCCCATATTCTACAGCCCAGGAGCCGCAACTACGGAGCCCAAATGCTGCTACTACTGAAGCCTGTGCGCCCTAGAGCCTGTGCTCTGCAACAAGAGAAGCCACCCCAGTGAGAAGCCCGAGCACAGCAACTAGAGAGTAACGTCAGCTCTCCGCAACCAGGGAAAGCCAGTGTACAGCAAGAAAGACAGCATAACTAAAAAGGAAAAAGAAAAAAAAAAACAGATAAATAAAATGAATTATTAAAAAAAAAAACCCAACAAAACCCAGAGACCACAACTTTGGGCAAGAACCTTGAGAGAGTCTTTCAGAAGCATTTGTCAGAGGTAAAGTGCTGGTTAACCAGCAGCCTCATTTGGTAGGTGCAGTGAGGGCCCCAAAGATACCCTGGCCCTGATCCCGGAAGCTGAGATCTTACTTTACATGGCATCAGGGAGTTTGCATGTATTTTGAGCAAATACATGCTCAAATTTTCTCACGTATTTGAGAGAGGATGTTGAGCTTGGAACACCATCCAGGACTATCTGGATGGTTCCTAAACGCAATCGCAAGTGTTCCCAGAGGAGGGAGGCAGAGGTACGGGGTCGTGGTGGAGGAAGGGCCCAGGACCCAGCAACACGAGGAATGCAGCTCCAGAAGCTGGAAAAGGCAAGGGGAGGGGTCCGACTCTTCCTGGAGTCTCCAGAGAGAGCAAGTAAAAGTGAAAGCCGCTCAGTCCTGTCCAGCTCTTTGCGACCCCATGGCCAATACAGTCCGTGGAATTCTCCAGGCCAGAATACTGGAGTGGGTAACCTTTCCCTTCTCCAGGAGATCTTTGCAACAACCCAGGGGTCGAACCGAGGTCTCCCACAGTGCAGGCAGATTCTTTAACCAGCTGAGAGCAAAGCCCTGGCAATATCCTGAGGGTAGCCTGGTGAAACTGATTTTGGACTTTCGGCTTCCAGAACTGTGAGAACAGAGATGTTTGTTGTTTTAAGCCATCACCTTTGATGGTTATCTGTTACAGCCGTCCTAGTAATAATTCACTTTGGTCATACAATTTATAGAGAAGTTCAGCAAAATTTGACACTCATTACTAAAAAAAAAAAAAAGTTAAATTTCTACTGATTCTTGTGACCACAGATTTGAGTTTCTGAGTCTAAGTCTGTTTACTACAAAAGGGCAAAGAGCTTTCTTGTAAAAGCATAAGGATTTATCTTAATGATTCTAAAGTCGGCTAGGGCAAAGAATACGCCAACCAAGGCAGAGGACCCAGGAGACTTGGGTTCGATCTCTGGGTAGAGATCCCTGCCTGGAGAAGAAACGGCAACCCACCCCAGTATTCTTCCAGGAAAATTCCGCGGACAGAGGAACCTGGTGGGCTACATACAGTCCACAGAGTCGCAAAGAGTCCGACATAACTGAGCAGGGCGCGCGCGCACGCACGTGCGCGCACACACACATACACACACACACACACACACAAGGTCTGTTGACTTGTGACTTTAAAAGTATTGATAATCTGTTCCTGGAAATGGTTAGAATATTTGCTGCAAGAAACTGGCAAGTCTCTTGTGCTGTGAACTACGATGGACAGAGTTTAACCTTATTGCATTCTTGGAATGTTTAACTGGAGCCAGTCCCTCCGATTCCAAAAAACTCAACAAGTACCTAATCCTGGAGGATTCTCTGATGACAGGGAACATAAGCGTAAGATGTCTCTTTGTAAATCATTTCACAAGTAAGATAAAGGGACTGTGATAGTTTGACTTTTATAACACAATGCAAAAACTTTTTATCCCGTGTTACTGCTTTATAAATTTTAGTCTACCTGCATAAATACCACTCTCCAAGAATGGTGTCACTACCTCGTAGATAAATGGGCATTGTGCAGTAATTTCTGGTCTCATGGTCTATAATGCATGATGTTTCCTAGACAGATACTTAGGTGTAGATGTCACCAATGCTAAGTTTTGTCGGTACTCGGTCTGTGTCCTTAGGGTTGGACCACTGGTCGAGGTAGAAGGGTTCACTAGGCACGACTGGACATGCCGACGGGCCGGCTCTTGCAGGTGCTGGCCCAAGAGGGGCTTACCCCGCGGACCACTGGAGCACGTCGGCGGGCTGGGTGCGGATCGCAGCCTTGGTGAACTGCTTCAGGATGTCCGGCAGTTCGGGGGGGATGTGGATCTGCTGCGCGCAGAACATGGTGTCGGGAAGCGGCATCGCTCTCCGCAGACCAGAACCAAGCTGGAAGAACCAAGCTGGAAGAACCAAGCTGTGCTGCGGAGGAAAGGGGGAGAGGAAGGGCGAATCGGTCAGCCTGGGGTGCGCGGGAGGCGCGCCTGCCAAGGGGCTCCGGGGCCAGGGTCCCAGGTCCCGAGTTTAGAGCCCGGCCGGGGCCCTCGGTCTGAGGAGGGGTAGGCGGGGAGGGGGGAGGGGGACGGGGAGGGGGGG
>SJYA01002537.1:0-39238 GCA_006410615.1 Neotragus moschatus
AAAAAAAAAAAAAATCAATCATTAAAAATAGTGATAGTAAAGAGTAAGTGTTACACAATAATGTTTAAAGTTTAGATTCTCTCTAGATTTACTTACTTGTGTTTATTGAATGAGCTTAGATGTTTGAAAAAAAGGGGGGAAGGAACCCAGAAAAGATCTCCAAAATTATAATAGAGAATTTTTTTTGACCTAGAATTTCAAAATTCATTGAATCTGTTCATGAAAATGAAGTTTTGGGGGTACATGCTTTTTGAAATTAAAAGGACTTTTCAGTGGAGTACATACTTCAATGCTATGAATAGCAAACTAACAACCAATTTTTTAAAAACACAAATTCAAGAGTCTTCGAAAGGACAAAATCTTCAATCTGGCCATGAAGGGAAAATATGAAGTAAGGGTCAATATATAGCCATTCCTTATCCTCTTACCAGAACAGGCAGGAATAGATTTGGAAATGGGGCCCAAAAGTTGAGGTTTTCTTTCAAACCAGTACTTGTGTTAATTTAAGTATCCTCTATAGCCTTGTACCAAAAATTTACAGTAACTTCAATGGCTGTTTTCAAATGTCAAGTCAAAACAGAAAGATAGGAACAGATTTTGTGTAATACAAATTGCTTATATCTGTGTATAAAATATTCAAAGCAAGTATGTTTATAGCAAAGTAAAACTGACAGAAGTTTTACTGCCAATTGTCTGTAGATGAGAAAATAGATTCATAAATTAAAGGCCTCCTTACTAGTGTGCTTAAAAACAGGGTAGTTCAACACCTTCCTACATGAAGACAGTCATAGGCACACTGCTAACTTAAAGAAAGAAGCATGACACAGATTTTAATTGTGTGTGAGTGTACGTGCAAACAAGTCAGAACAGAAATCAGGCTTGTTACCTGTTACTTAAATCCTCAAAGTCTTTACTTAATTTTTGATTATTTGATCTACTGATTTCAGAGAAGTGTATTAGTTTTCCACTATGGCTGTGAATGTTTTACATTCTAAGTCCTGTTTGCTGATGCATAAAAATTCTTACGTTTTCTTTTATTAATATGAAATAAAATTGCTTTTCCTCATTTAAAGTGTTTCATCTTGAAGAATACCTGGCTGGTGAATCGTGTTCCTGTGTTTTGTTTGCTAACAAATCTCTCTAACATCAGCCCTGGCTGTTTTGTACTTCTTTCTCATAGTGGAACACTTTCACATGTACACAGTTATCAGAGCTACTGTGATCGCTTTTACTCCCCTTTCTCTGTCCTCTCTTCTTGTCTTTCCTGTCCTTTGGTGGACTTCAAATTTTATTCACTGTCTCCTATTCCTACTCCCTAGGATAAAAACTCACCATCTTACTTCTACTCTCCAAGTGGTTACCTCTAAGTTTTGTTACTTTTTTATTAAGGTAAAATAAATAAAATAAATCTTAAGTGTATCTGAGTAAATTTTCACATCACTATATATCCAAGTAACTGCCACGCAGATAAGATTCTCCACATTTCTAGCTCTCCAGAAGGCTCCTTCAAGCCACTTCCTAGTCAGTATCTCCAGCACAAGGTAACCACTATTCTGATCTCTATCACTGCAGGTCAGTTTGGCCTATTTTAAAAAGTCACATAAATGCAATCATACAATTCATACTCTTTGTGCCTGGCTTCTTTTTCTCAAAGAAGTGAAGTTCATCCATGTTATCCTATGTCACGACAGCCAGCTCTTTTGTCATCACTATGTAGAATTCCATTATAGGGATAAGTGCACAGTATCCATTCTACTGTTACTTGGTTGGTTCCAGTTTTAAACTACTATCTGCAGAGCTGCAGGGATCACACTATTATATACAAGTCTTTCAGTGGACACAAGGCTGTGTCCTGTGACTATTTCTGTAATCAATATTCCCAGAAATAGAACTGCTGGGTCATAATGTATTTAGAATATTAACCACTGACAGATAATGCCAAACAGCTTCCCAAGGTGGTTATACTATATTTATATTCACTACTACTGATGAATACATGTTTCAGATGATCCACATCCTAATAAAAAGCATTTGGCACTGTTTTTTTCCCTTAACTTCAGCTATTCTGCTGATTCTGTAGAGTACCTTTCTTGTACCTTCCCCAATGACTAATGATACTACACATCTTGTCCTGTGCTTACTGGCTATTTAATCTTCTTTCCAGAAACACCTGTTCCCATCTGCTGTCCATGTTTTAATTGGCTTGTCTTTCTCTTAGATTTAATAGTTCTTTCATTACATGCTCCTTGCATATATCCTGTATACAAGTCCTTTGTTAGATATGTGAACTGCAGATACCTTCTCTCACTCTGTAGCCTGCCTTTCTCTCTTAAGGGTGTCTAAGCATGAATTAAAAACCTTAACTTTAATTAAGTCAAATTTCTCAATGTTTTCTTCTACAGTTATTCTAGTATATTATCTTTTAGAAATTTTTAAAATTTTAATGTTCACAATCAGACTTATGATCTATCTAAAATTAACTTGGGTCAGGTGGGAGATGATGGTATGGTTCGTTTTTCTCCATATGCCCAGCTGGTTGATGCTATACCATTTATTGAAATGACCATCTTTCCTCCCCTGAACAGTGGTGGCACCTCTGCTGTTAATCACTTTTGCGAGTTTAGGACTCTTACTTGGCTAGGCCTATATTTCTTGTTTTGTCTAAAGCATCTATAATTTCCCCACAAGTAAGACAAATAATCTAAAAGGCTCTCACTTCTATCCTCCCCTCACAAGATTCTTTCATGTGAAGATCACCTAGAATTTTAGTTTCAGACTGACACCTAAAAAACTGCAGTGCATGCATGCTCAGTCGTGTCCAACTCTTTGCAACCCCATGGACTGTAGCCACCAGGCTCCTCTGTCCATGGAATTTTCTGGGCAGGAATACTGGAATGGGCAGCCATTTCCTACTCCAATTATTGTAGATTAACAACAATTATAATTTAGCTATAAGAAGCACTTGTTTTTCTTTGTAAATCACACCTTTCTCTTTGATTCCTTGCTCTCCTTAGTAAAATAGGTCTTCAAACACTATTTCATAAATAATTTGAAGTAGTAAACTTTCCAACTCCTTGCCTCTACTGAAATGTCTGTATTTGTCCTTCTATCTGAGAATAATTTTAGAAGATTTTAGGTTCAAAAATTTTGTCAAATTTGAAGCTTCAGCTGTCTTCTAACATTCAGCCAGCCTGACTGCCATTATTTTGTAGGATAATCTGAAAGCATAATATCTATACACTACCCTATCCAGCACTGGAAAACTTTAGAATGGGCCTAGCTTTGCCTTTTTCCTTTATCAGAGTCAGCTCTCTTTCACCTTCTGAACTAAATACTAGTCAGATACTGAAACAACAAGATGTGGCCTCTATCTCTCAATTTTTTCCCTCATACTTACAACTTCTTGTCTCTGTGTCATATCCTAGAGAATCCTTGCTCAATCTTCTAGCTCACTAATTCATTCTTCAAGTGAATAGTACCTATTCTGCTATTCTCATAAGATTTTCATAATTCATCAAGCTTATTTATTTTGAGAAGATATGAGGATATTAATCACACTTATGTAAAAATCTTGTTTGCATTTAACTCTAAAGAATCCTATCTACATACTCTGGCACATATACTACTGACTCCTCTCCACGTCTTGAAGAACACAAAGAACCTAGAGAGAATCAACTAAGAGTTAGTATATCAACTTCCCAGAAAGTACTCCTATATTCGAAAAATACATTTCTCAACTCTTCAGGACCATTGGGGATGTGTTTTTTAAAGGGAGATTACAAAAAAAATCTCAAAAAAGTACATCTTTTGCCATTTTTGAAAGTTCTGATAAACTTCAAAGAGTAAAAGTCAATTTCCTTTCAATTATGCTTTGATTTTCGTTTTTCAATTCTCTCATGAACTTTCATTATTAGCCTCTGAATGCTATGTTTCTTTCCCACATTCATTTAAGAAGCTCACCTGTTAAAAAAATGGCTTTTCATTCAGGTAAATAACATGTTCTAAATGAGGCTTTCCTAATATACAACATTATAATATCTAATAAACATCACTGAACAAAAATACTTTATAATATTAAACAGTTGTGTAATATTTAAATAACTCCAGCAACAGGGAAATGAATACTCACATGCTGTAAGAGGAACAACTCCCAACCATGCAAAGGCCACAAGTGTATAATGAAACCAATATCGTATTGCAGTGCCAATACTTGTAACCAGTCCAGCAAATATGTCCTGGATTGGAAGCCGCGAAGGCATATCTGGAGAATAAACTGTAAGGGGGGAAAAGGAAAAAGTTCACACAACTTCATGAAGATTCAAAAACAGGTTACTTTGTAGGCATAGAGAACTACCTAACTTTTGACCCTTGCATTGCACTTAAGTATTTTGTCCCATACGAAAAATAATTCAAATAGTTACAACATAATACTACACGCACCCAGAAGTCATTTATGAGAGCAAATTACATAAATATAGAAGCCAATAAAATAGGCCTCTGAGCAGGAAAAAATATTCAAGAGATGTACACACCCCCTCACTCAAGAGCCAGGAACTTTATGCAAGGCTAACCCACACACATTTCAGCATTCAAACAATATAACCAACTAGTTTCCAGAGTTATCAAAGATCACATAAAGCACACAGGCGCAAACGATGGAGCCGACAGAGGTCTTCAAGAAAGAACCCTCCTCCAGTACTAGCCTCAGCAGCAGCGCTCACAGTGCGCAGAATCTGCTGCAGAGCCACTTCCTACAGGAGCAGGAGCCCACTGGGGTCCTCAGCCACTCCCCGCTCCCATTCTAGCACAACCAACATTCAAATGGCAAACTGTTATGATTTTAATCATATATACTCATTACGTAAAAACAAAGTAAAATTAACACTAGTTCACAGAATTTACACTCAGCACTTCAAGATGCTTAAAACAAACACACACCAAAGCATAAAAAGCTTTGGGAGAGGGGGTAGAAGAGGAAGAAGAGCAATGTACTAGGATCCCAGAATGAAAATATGCTTCAAATTCTTGATACCAGTATGAACATCTACTTATTTATAAGGTGCATAATATTAAGTATAAATCAGTAGGCAAAAGACTTATAAAATATAATTGGAATTCTAAAGATCTGCAAAATATTTACCATAGATTTACAAAATACTGAGCTTAAAAAGTCTTGTTTTTAAAAAGTGAATTAAATATTTGTCGTTATTAGTGCTATTATTACCACCAAAAATGACACTGGGGCTCTAGCTGACAAGACTGACTACTAGCGTATGGGAGATGCTGAGCCAGAGACATCCAACAAAGGTCGGTCCAGATTCTGGACCCACAGAATCTATGAGATAATGAATGTTTGCTGTTAAAGAGCACAGGGGACTACATGTAAGGGCTATGGGTTGAAAATGGTCACAACTGAGTGATGGATACACACAGGTTCATAATACCTTTGTGTATGTTTGAACTCATCTAAAATATAAAAAAGAAAGGAAAAAATATCTCACAAACTAAATCAAACATGCATGTGTTAAAAACTAACATGAAGTTTTAAAAAATGCTTTCCAAAATGCTATAGCAATACCTTCTATTACTATCAAAAACAAATTAAATCAAACATAGTTGCTTTAAAACTGTTTAAACACCATTAGGTAGCCAGTTATAATCTAGAAATGTCATGTAAACTTCTGAAGAACTTACTTGGTGTGAAAGCAAATCTGTGCTTGCATAATTCACAGTATTCTTTTCGACTGTGTTTCAGCCACTGAACTAAGCTGCAATTACAAACATATTCATAAGTATAGTATTCATGACAAGGAAATTTTGAGGTTTCACTGAAAACTAATATTGCTTTACTAAAGCTTTACATATCACAGAACTTCTACAATTTTAAATTCTGAGTATCTTTAACTTTTTTTTTAATCACTGATGCCCTCGAAGAGTACAGTATAACAAATAAAGATAAAAAACACGTTTCTACTACTAAAAAGCAATTGAGATTAAACTGAACTATTAATTAATGTAAACTGTAATCTCCTCAAAGATAACTGAATAGAAAAAGAATCTCCAAGCATCAGCATCAGTTCTAACAGTGGTTTAATAACACTGCTGCCTGGTGGCCAGGCCTATCACTAATTGGCTGGCTGTGCCACCGAGAAATTAACCTTTCCATGCTTCAGTTTCCTCATGTGAATGACAGTAATACGTCACCTCACAGTTCTGCTGTAAGGATTAAATGAGTTAAAATGTACAGATCCACTGAGTATTCCCTGACACAAAGCATTTCCTCAATGTAAGCTATAACCATCCTAAGCAAAACCAGAAAACCGTAATACTCCCCATGAGCATATAAGCTCCCCACAGTAGAAACAAACAAATGGGCAAAAGACAATATACCAAAATGACATGGCTTGGTAATAAGGAATAGGGATAATCTCCAAACACAGTAAAAAAAATTTTTAAAATATCTAGTTACAGAAAAAGTCATTGAAACACTTCCCTTTATTATACAGATGACAAAATTGAAGCTCAGGCAAAAATTTTCCAAAAGGATGACTCACCATTCTTGATGGATAAACTTAATACTGCCAGTACACACACAAGGATGATAAAGAGGTTTCTCAGGTGTTCCTTCTGACCGACACACTCTACATATGTCTATTAATGAAAAAAGAAAAACTGAATTATTTTGGTTGTAACTTATAAACAATGAATAGACCACCAAAAACTAAAATAATATTTGTCAAAGTAAGACTCTGTCACTACATAAAACAACATCAACATCATGGAGAACTGAAAAGGGTAATCAAGATGATAATCAAATATATCTGAAACTTAAAATCCCTATTATATAAAAAGGTCAATTGTTTGAGAGTTCTGTTAATAAATAAAAATTGAAAATGACAGAAACAGTGGTTTTCTTTAAAACTGCATGGTGCCTAATCGCTCAGTCGTGACACCTCTTTGCGACCAACCCAACAGACTATCCAGGCTCCTCTGTCCATGGAATTCTCCAAGCAAAAATACTGGAGTGTGTTGCCACGCCCATCTCTAGGGGAGCTTACTGACTCCAGGATCGAACCCAGGTCCCCTGCATTGCAGGCGAATTCTTTACCGTCTAAGCCACCAGTGAAACTGCAAAAATCAATCACCACTCTTCTCCTAACATTTTAAAGTCCTAAGTCCAGTCCTGTTTATAAACTTCACAAAAACGTTCCTCAGGACTTAACAGAAACAGCAGTGAGCGGCCCTGGGGACAACCCTCCACTAGAGGAAGACACTATAACAGATACATACACACAATCAGGGTGTGGAGGGGGCACCCCAAGACCGACCACGAAGGCCAGAGAGAACAGCCAGAAGCAGCCTTAAGCAGAAACTACGGGAGCGCAGGGATACGGGTCTGCCGCCAGAGGGCAGCAGCTCCTCCTCACGCTCCTGCCCCAAGTGGTAGTAACTGCACGCCGTCTGTCTGCCTGGGGTGGTGGGTGACATACAGAAGACTGAAAGCGTGCCATCAAGCTGTCTCGTTCATCAATGCGGTCCTTCCGCAGGGCCACCTACCAAAACGTGGTAGTGACTTTCATTCAGAACGGCTTCTCAGCGAACCACCAAGGCCAAGTACCAACCCCAAGGTAGGAATGTGAGGGGCAACGGGCAATGTGAACAAGGGGCAGGGACTCGATGCAAACTTCTGATCTACTCTCTTACAGGGAGTTCCTCATCAATGAGTAGCAACTGCAACCCAGAGCCTATCTCTAACGGACTTAATAATGAAATCTCCGGCACCCGTCCGACTGGAAGCACACATGCTGAGCAGTGTGGTGCGGTTCTGGCCACTTGAGAGCATCACAGACTTGTGACTGCTCAATCTTGGGCGGCTAAACAATATTTGTCGAAGTTAAGGCTATCAAGCCCTCGGGGTAACCTATGGTTAGCATACTAGTCTCCCTGTTATCTATAAACCAGACAAATGGCTCCAGCAAGACAGAAAAGCCACTCACTACCACCTAGGAAAAAGCTATCAAAAGTGTCAGTCCTGGTTCCCATGGAATAGAGTTATCTGAATTGTATCAAATTAAGCACAGATTGCACCACTGTGCCTTTAAATTTCACTTCTAGAACCAGACACTGCAGCTACCATCATCCGAAGGACTCTGCTTTCCGGTAAGCTACCTGCACATTACCAGAAATAACGCTGGCAGTCGGCATCGTTTATGGAGAGACAATATGGTATCTGAATCTCTTTGAATCTCCCTTTTACACCTTCATCCTTAATAAAAACATCCATGGCAACAGCTTTCACTCTGGTCCGTTCTGCATCAATCTAAGACTTTGAGCTCCAGCGATGCAGTAGGAACTTTCCAGCCATCACATCTAATCGGTCTCCGCAAAGTTCCAACACGAAACAGAATCACGGTCCCACGCCATGATTTACAGCGGCACTGTGCAGGCAGCTCCCGCACTTCAGCCCAGGAAAACCAGGCTAGGAGCCAGGAGGGCGAGGAGAAGCAGGGCGTGGGGATAGGGACGGAGGATTCCCCATCCATAAACCTGCGCGGCAGTCACACGGTATTTTAACTGCACTGAACTCAACACCCTGCCACTGAAGCTGGAGACTACCTCGGCTGCTTCCCTCATTCCTCAGTCGGTAAACAATCTGCCTACAATGCAAAAGACCCAAGGTCAATCCCTGAGTCAGGAAGATCCCCCTAGAGAAGGAAATGGCAATCCACTCCAGTATTCTTGCCTGGAGAATTCCAGAGACAGAAGAGGCTGGTACATGGGGTCACAAGAGTTGGACACAACTTAGCAACTAAACCACCACCACCTTGGCTGCAGGTACTAGACGTGCCATGCAGTGGATCCGCCTTAAAGAATTTTAAGTGGACTCATTCCAATCACCAGACCTCCAGAGACCAGTTTTGTTTTTCATCACTGCCTCCCCACCTTTGGTCAAGCATAACAAGTCTGCTACCCCTTGGTTGGGGTAGTCCATTACCAGGCTTCCTCTATGGAAGCAAATCTGGGTTCCCCCTCACCCAATTCCCAGTCGCCCTGGCCGGCACAACTTAAAGGGGCCACAGGACATGCACTTCTGGTGACCTAGAATCATCAGAGCTGAGCTGCGGATGCCCACAGGCATGGATGAATTCTAGAATGACCACGGTTCTGCAGGTAAGAGCCAAACCTGAACTCATAAAGTCATTCGCTATGTAGGGGTACCAGCGGAAATGCCTAGACGTTTGTGGATTAACTTTAGAGACAGGCATATCCCATCGCAAGATCCCCCACTTAGGGGGCGTTTGAGTGTAAGTGTGGGTGGGCAGGTGCAGTCACAGGGCAAGTGGTTCCACCTCTTCCTGTCTCCCCCACCAGCTCTCAAGCAGCCGCGGGGGGCAAGAAGTAGGGGGCAGCAGAGACAGCGTGGCAGGCAGAACACAGGGCAGAGGGAAGCGGTGGCAACACCGCTGGCCTCCCATCTCCCTGCAGAAACATGGCGACTGGCAGCCAGCAGTTATGCGGCGAAGGACTGGGGTTGGGCCAGGGAGAGCCTTTGTTGGCACACTAGGCCAACGGAACACAGGGAGGTAACCGCGGAACATCACCAAGGAGCGGGCAAATGGCAGACGGTCAGCCTGACTCCTCCTAGATACGTGCCTAGGGCTCGCGGGCGCTGTAGGCGGGAATACCACAGAGACTGCGGGGTGCGCCCATCCACCTGAGCACTACAGTTCCCCACACTCCAGCACTACAGTTCCCCACACTCCACAGGACGGCCAAAAGAGGGCAGGCAGGGCTGGAGTTGAGCGCGATTGCGAAGACCGGATCTCCATTAGATCCAGACACTGGTTTTCAGAAGATTCCATCCTTCTAAAGGAGAAACCAAGGAACACAAAACTAAGCAAACACAACAAATCTACATCAAGCCCCAGAGCTCTGCTCAACAGAGTCTACAGTACAGCTGGGACTCACCGGGGCCCTGCAAGGTCAAAACTCTCTCTGCTCTAACACTAGGAGTCTCCTCTCACTGTCTTGCCAGTGTACAGTGGCGGTTTCCAGAGGATACAGAACACAACTGTTTGAATGTAGCTGCTTCCCACTAAACCAAACATTTAAAAGACATGCAAATATAAAACAAATCTGCTNCACCGGGGCCCTGCAAGGTCAAAACTCTCTCTGCTCTAACACTAGGAGTCTCCTCTCACTGTCTTGCCAGTGTACAGTGGCGGTTTCCAGAGGATACAGAACACAACTGTTTGAATGTAGCTGCTTCCCACTAAACCAAACATTTAAAAGACATGCAAATATAAAACAAATCTGCTCTTCTCACCAATGTTCTGGCTTTAGAATATATGGTTATCTTCATGAAGAAAAATGTATATTAACACATAATGAGTGTGTTAAGTGAATAAAAATTTCTAAATGTTTTTATTCTCTTATATGGAAAATAAAAAGTTCTTCTGAGTCTTTCAGAAGACTTTACAGGGATCCTGAGACCAAAAAAGTTTGAGAACCACTGCCCTATATAATTTTTTTCCCCACAGTAAAATTGACAGTAACTATGACTCTCTCAAAATACACATGTACACAATATTATTATTTTATCAGGGGCTTCACAAGCTCCACTGATTATATAAAAAGAAAGAGAAGGGAACATTTAGGCTTCTAAATCATCTTGTTTTAGAATCATGGAACTCTTTTACATAATAAAAGTGGGAACCAAACCAGTCAAAGTAGAAAATAAGCCAAAAACAAATGAACCTGTGTATATCAAACTTAATCACAGAAAATAATTATTTTAGAGACTTTATAATATGATCATACATCCCTAGTAGGCTATATCCAAAGACAGACTATAGAAATAACCTAAAGAGAATTCAGTGATCATTATGTTAATAGCAATAATACTGACAGGCATTTTTATTTTTTTAATTATTTATTTTTTTGGCTGTACCAAACAGCATGTGGGGTCTTAGTCCCCCAACCAGGCACAAAACATGTGCCCCCTGCAGAGGAAGTGTGGAGTCTTAACCACTGGGCTTCCAGGGAAGCCCCTTGACAGGCCTTTTAAAAGTTGGGAGGATAAAGACAGTAAACAGTATGATAGTGGTATTATGGTTAGTTTTTTTTAATAAGTTATCTCTTAGAATACATAAGCACTTACTGATGAAAAGATATCATATTTGGGATTTCCTTTAAAACAATCCAGTAGAAATGTGGGGAAGCAAGAGGGAGAGTTGAGATAAAAGAACTGTCAGCCCTGCTTGTATCTGTTGAATCTAGATGCTGGCAATCTGATGGCTTACTACATTGATCTACTTGTGAGAGTTTGAAATTTATATAATTAAACTTTTAAACTATATAAATCAAAGATCAAACATGCAATTTGGAAGTATCACAGCTGAACTTTTACTAAACATTACCAAGTCCAATTTTATCACAAAGTTCTTTAGTAGGGGGACTTAGCATGTGGTTTATTTAATATACACACACAAATGTGAAAACTATTGTTAGCAATTTTCCTGTTTTAGTGAACATGTTTTAAAAAATGTGTTAAAGGATTTCCCTGGTAGTCCAGTGGTTATGGTTTGGAGCTCCTAATGCAAGGGACATGGATTCAATTCCTGGTCAGGAAACTAGAATTTCACATGCCACACAGCAAGGCCAAAAAAAAAATGTGTTCAAACTTCACTGTCTATATCCTCATCAGGGAAAGAAAGCAGAATAAGATCTAAATAATCTGTCTCAACATTCCTAAAGGTCTATTTCTATGAAACCAACAATCCAATTCTAATTTAAAACTGTTTAATCTAAATGACTCTAAAGAGAATTTGATCCAAGAAACAATATCACACATCTGTTCTGCAGTACTGACTCTCTGTCTTTTCCCACATGATAAAGTTGTGACTACATGAGTTTTGCTCAAGTGTACTTTCTCTATGAATATTTCCCTAAATGGAAAGGCAAAGATTGTTTCTCTAAATCAACCAGAATGGTGATAAGCCTCAGCTATATAACACTTTAAGGCAAACACTGACCGTTTAGTAGGCCCCGAGCCACACACCTGATTAGGTGTGGCTTATCCCCTTTATCAAAGAACTGGAGGCCAAGAAAAGCTGCCTAAGAGCTAGGCTGCGCCTAGTCTATATCCTCAACTGAGTTTCCTTCACTAGTCTGTGCGCATGGAGTAGAAGGCATGGAAGCTTCTTCCCTGTCAATCTATATTTCAGCAGAATAACCTGAAACAAAGCATAGGTCATGGCTGAACATTTATTCTGAAAGAATAAGCTAAGCTAAATCACTTCAGTCCTGTCCAACTCTGTGCAACCCCACAGACAGCAGCCCACCAGGCTCCCTCGTCCCTGGGATTCTCCAGGCAAAAACACTGGAGTGGGTTGCCATTTCCCTCTCCAATGCATGGAAGTGAAAAGTGAAAGTGAAGATGCTCAGTCGCGTCTGACCCTCATTGACCCATGGACTGCAGCCCACCAGGCTCCTCCGTCCATGGGATTTTCCAGGCAAGAGTACTGGAGTCGGGTAAGAGCTATTAACAGTTGCTACTTTGCAGGGATCACAGTTGGAAAAAGAAGTTCTTTCCTTAATTTTGCGATGGCACCCCACTCCAGTACTCTTGCCTGGAAAATCCATGGACAGAGGAGCCTTGTGGGCTGCAGTTCATGGGGTCGCGACTTCACTTTCACTTTTCACTTTCATGCATTGGAGAAGGAAATGGCAACCCACTCTGATGTTCTTGCCTGGAGAATCCCATGGACAGCGGAGCCTGGTGGGCTGCCGTCTATGGGGTCGCACAGAGTCGGACACGACTGAAGTGACTTAGCAGCAGTAGCTGCCTATAGTACAGCTGTACCTCAGTATCCCTGGATGGATTGCTTCCAGGAGACCCCACGTACAGCAAAACTCCAGAGCACTCAAGTCCTAAAGTCAGCCCTCGACATCTGCAAGTTCTGTCTGCATCCACGGATTCAAGCAAAGGCAGGTGAAAATTTTGATCTGCAGTTGGTTGAGCTTACAGACATGAAACCCACAAATGGGGATGAGGGGCAACACCATATAATTACTGGAAGAAATCTGCATAAAAGTGGACCCAAGTAGTTCAAACCAGTGTTGTTCCAGGATCAACTGCACATATTTGTGTATGTGTCCATATATAATGGACATGAATTTGAGCAAAGTCCAGAAGACACGGAAAGACAGGGAAGCCTCGCATGCTGGAGTCCATGGGGTCGCAAAGAGTTGGACACAACTTAGCAAATGAACAGCAACAACACAAAATGATGCTGAGTGATAAAGAACCCCAGACACAAAAAGTTATTTACTCTTTGTAATTCCAAATGTAAAAAAATACAAAAATGTGAAAAACACGTATCACTAGAAAATCAGGATAAAGTTTCCTCCTGGAGAAAGACAGCAGTAAAGACTAGAAAAGAATGGAAAGTTCTAGATCAAGATAAAATATTCTCTCTATTCCTCCTGCCAAGGACAGCTAAAAATACAGGATATTATATACGAAACACATATAAGAAGACTAAAGAGTGAAGGAAAGGCAGACCAGCAAAAGGAGCTCGGGCCACAAAGAACTACACACACGGCAGTGAGTAGCTGAGTTCTCTGCGTTTTGTGTTTTGCCTTAAGTATCCTGGACTAGTCAGTTCTTCGCATCAGGTGGCCAAAGTATTGGAGTTTCAGCTTCAGCATCAGTCCTTCCAATGAATATTCAGGACTGATTTCCTTTAGGATTGACTGGTTGGATCACCTCTAGCCAAAGGACCAGAAAAGGGGCAACTCAGTAAGCCAAAAACTTTATAGACAATAACTGCTGCTGTAATCCAGCCAAACAGTACAAGAAAAACTTCAACCCTACCACTATCTCTGACACCAAGGCCAAGTGGGGCGCAGACGGAGATCAGCTAACTCCAGTTCTAAACTAACCCAACGATGTTATCAACCAAGTTTATGAAGAAATGAGGATTAAAACAGAGCCCCAAACTCCAAAAAAGAACTTTTCAACTTTATCATGCATACCTTGGTTATATGATCAAGTTTTCTAGAATGTTTTATTTTTTCATAATTTAATGTCAATATCCTATATATCTCTATCTATCCCTCCAACTTTATCTTCTTGCATCTGAATGGTAGATTGCTCCATCTAATAAAAACACACAGCATTACTGAATATAAGGACAAAAATAACTTGTATAATAGCTAATTAATTAGTTTTATTACTAGTGAAGCTAGATTATTTCCACATTCTGCCATGTTCTTTTTCTCTGTGAACTATTCAAGTCCTTCGTCCAGTTTACTAATTGGTGTCTTAACAATAGAAAATAATCCAAAAAGTTTCAGCAAAAGATTTGAACAGATACTTCACCAAAGAAGCTTTCTGATGCTAACCTAGAGAAGTTAGCATCATGAAAGCAATGCAAACATCATTAAGGAAATACAAATTAAAATCACTGTAAGTTGTTGGTAACTGCACAACAATGTGCCTGTATATAATGCCACTGAATTACACACCTAAAAATGGTTGGGATAGTGAGTCTTGTTATGTATGTTTTTCCACATTTAAAAAATGTTTAAACCACAGTAAAGTACCACCAGACTTCCCTGGTGGTTCAGTAGTAAAGAACTCGTCTGCCAATGCGAGAAAGACAGGTTTGCTCCCTGTCTGGAAGATCCCCTGGAGAAGGAAATGGCAACCGACTCCAGTATTCTTGCTTAGGAAATCCCATGGACAGAGCCTGGAGGGGGCTATAGTCCATAGGGTTGCAAAAGAGTCAGACATGACTAAGTGACTAAACAACAAGATACCACTACATACCTGTTAAAATGACAAAAACAAAAACATATATACTTTTATCATACACTCAGGAATCCTATCCCTAGGTATTTGACCTAGTAAAGTGAGAACTTAGGTTCACACAGAAATCTATGTAAATTTCATGTGTAATTCTGCCAAACTTGAAACAAGTAACCCTAAAATTCCACAACTAGGGAATGGATAAACTGTGGCACATTCCTACAACAGAATAACACTCAGCAATTTAAAAAAAAAGATAAGACTACTGATATATGCAACAATGTACATAAATCTCAAATGCATTATGTTAAGTTGAAAGAAATCAGACTCAAACAGCTACATACTGTTTAACTGCATTTATAACATTCTGGAAAGGGCAAAACTATTCGGGTGGTGCACAAGTAATTGCGGTTTTTGCTTTATTGAAATTTGCTGTTTGATGCTGGAATACATTCTTAAATGTGGTTACATTATACATCATTTTAATGCACATTTCTTGGTTTTTGGTTTTTTTTTATTGCTAATGACATTACTTGCTGTCTATTTTATATTTATTTTAGACTACAGAGATGATGTTAGACAAAAAGCAAATTCGAGCTATCTTATTTGAGTACAAAATGGGTCATAAGGCAGACGAGAGAGCTCAACATCAACAATGCATTTGGCTCAGGAACTGCTAATTAATGTACAGTGCAGTGGTGGGTCAAGAAGTTTTGCAAAAGAGATTGAGAGCCTTGAAGATGAGTGTAGCAGCCAGCCATCAGAGGGTGACAACAACTGAGAGTCATCACTGACAATGATCCTCTTACAACTACACAAGAAGTTGCCCAAGAACTCAACGTCGACATTCTACATTCGTTTGGCGTTTGAAGCAAACTGGAAAGGTGAAAAACGTGGCTGCCTCATGAGCTGACCAAAAATCAAAAATAGTTATCATTTTGATTAGTCATCTTCTCTTATCCTACACAACAAGGAATCATTCCTTGATCAGATTGTGATGTGTGATGAAAAGTGGATTTTACACGACAACTGTCGATGACCAGCTCAGCAGCTGGTCCAAGAAGCTCCAAAGCACTTCCCAAAGCCAAACTTGCACCAAAAAAGTCATAGTCACTGTTTGGTGGTCTACTGCCCATATGATACCCTACAACTTTCTGAATCTCAGCATAACCCTTACATCTGAGACATATGCTCAGCCAAGCAATGAGAAGCACCAAAAACTGCAAGGCCTGAAACTAGTATTAGTCAACAGAAAGGGCCCAATTACTTTCCATGACAACGTCCATTGGCATGTTGCACAACCAACGCTTCAAAAGTTGAAGGAATTGAGCTATAAAAATCTGCCTCATTCACCATGTTTACCTGACCTCTGGTCAACCGACTACCACTTCTTCAAGCACCTCAACAACTTTTCGTAGGAAAAATGCTTCCACAACCAGCAGGAGAAAGAAAATGCTTTCCAAGAGTTTGTTGAATCACAAAGCATGGACTTTTATGCTACAGGAATAAATAAGCACCTCTCACTGGCAAAAAAACATATTGATTATAATGGTTCCTATTTTGATTAATAAAGATATGTTTGAGCCTAATTATAATGATTTGAAATTCAAGGTCTGAAACCACAATTACGTTTGTACCAACCTAATATATAGGCAAGGTGATCCAACCAGTCCATTCTTAAGGAGATCAGCCCTGGGTGTTCTTTGGAAGGAATGATGCTAAAGCTGAAACTCCAGTACTCTGGCCACATCATGTGAAGAGTTGACTCATTGGAAACGACTCTGATGCTGGGAGGGATTGGGTGCCGGAGAAGAAGGGAACAAGAGAGGAGGAGATGGCTGGATGGCATCACCGACTCGATGGACGTGAGTTTGAGTGAACTCTGGGAGATGGTGATGGACAGGGAGGCCTGGCATGCTGCGATTCATGGGGTCACAGAGAGTCGGACACCACTG
Organism: Neotragus moschatus; assembly: GCA_006410615.1. Lineage (NCBI taxonomy): Eukaryota > Metazoa > Chordata > Mammalia > Artiodactyla > Bovidae > Neotragus > Neotragus moschatus. The sequence goes on from SJYA01002537.1 coordinate 16,771, forward strand.
AGCGACTGAACTGAACTGAACTGAATATATAGACAGAAACAGATGAGTGGTTCCAGGGTCTGGAAGGAGAGTTGACCATAAAAAGGCATGAATATTTTGAGTAGTGAACGAAGTATTCTATATCTTCTTGATTGTGGTGGCTACATGGTTACATGCATTTGTCAAAAACTCACAGACATTAAATAAGGTAAATTTTACTTTAATTATACTTAGGGGGGGAATCAAAAGATCTTCTATAGTAGTGACTAAACAGATGTAGGAGATAAGAACAGGAAATGAGAAAAGGTAATGACATGGAAAAAATTGGTTCTCTCTCTAAAATGTGGTCTAATGAAGTTGTAGACTGAAATGTACGGCAGTGAGCACATTTATTCCATCCAACCACGTTGCAAGGGACTGTGTGAATCATCAGTGCTGGTCATCAAATGTGACTGCATTTCCCTCTCACCTCTGAAATCCTACATGGACATGTGACCTGCTATGGGCAATGCAATATGAAGTCTAGCGACGGGCATCACTTCTGGACAGAAGACTCTGGGCACCAATGAACACACTCCATCACACTGCATGCTCCTGCCTCAAAGACTGTGGAATCAAAAACACGGTCTTCCATCTAGATCTCCAGGTGATCCAACTTAGGACCATTTCCAGATATGATGTCAGTGAGAAACGTCAATCTTTTCTTGGTTTAAGCTGCTCAGGTTTGGGGGTAGTTTGTGACTAAGACATAAATTAACCTTTCCTGTTTTATAAAGGATCTTAGCAGATTCACAAAACTAAGACAAGCATAACTACCACCAACAGAGAAATTCAAAGAAAACTCTTTCCACCATCTTTTTATGCTCTCAAGAGCATTAACAATGCTGAAAAGAAAGACCAATACTAGGTCCTTATCAGGCTATGCTCCCAAGTCATCATCTGGTTTCTGACTGTGATGATGAAGCATGCTTACCCTGGTGAATTTCCAATCACTGATGATCTGGGAAAATTACAGTGCATCTCACAGGCAAGTTAACAAATGTGGAGTGACAAGCCCTAGATTTGGAAGTGCAACTTGAAAACCTAGGAAAATGGCAAAGTAACCTACTTCCATTCTGTTAGCTTGGTTTCATTGTCCTGACCACCTCAGGTGGCATGAGGACCATGAAGAAACAAGACAAAAACACACAAGAGAGAAATCCTGGAATTTCTTTCCTAAAGGAGTTTAACACAAGTAAAAAAAATGCCTCAAAGGGGAAGGGGGGGCGGGGAGGGAGTCAAAGATTAATCTTTTGTTTAGTAGTATCAATCCCATCACCTGAAACTTCAACAGAATAACAAGGCCAACAGGTACAACAGGAGAGCAAAGTGTACAAAAGATTCAGCCTGAGGCCCTTCACTAAAAATGAAATGTGGTGGAGTAAGGCTCCATCAAATTTACACACAGTAAAATTACAAATCTTGTTCAGGCCAAAGAAAATCAATGCACTTTGCTGGTTATGAATACAAACCTACCTAGAAATCAAAGCTCTGCAAACCTTCCTAGGAAAAAAAAAGCTCTTAGTGGTTTTCAAGGGCAAACTTCTGTTAAATCCTGTAGCAACTTTTGTTGCTTAGTTGGTTTACTTATTTGAATACTTAGTATCTTCACAAAAGGAAATCAACCCTCAATATTCATTGGGAGGACTGATGGTAAAGCTGAAGCTCCAATACTTTGCCCACCTGATGCAGAGTCGATTCACTGGAAAAGACCTTGATGCTGGGAAAGATTTACGGCAGGAGGAGAAGGGGACAACAGAGGACAAGATGGTTGGATGGCATCATCAACTCAATGGACATGAGTCTGAGCAAACTCTGGGAGACAGTGAAGGACAGGGAAGACTAGTGTGCTGCAGTCCATGAGGTCGTAGAGTCAGACACAACTGAGCGACTGAACAACAAGTATCTTCACAAAGCATACCTTTTGAAAGTTTCTAGCCCAGTACCTAGCTCAATTAAGGTACTTTGAGTGAAACCTTCAAATCCTGAGGGACTGAGCAAGGAGACAGCCTAGGAGATGAAAGAAAGAGGGAAAGCCCAACAGTGTGAGAGGTTACCAAGTCAGCACCCATTTAGGGCTAGCCCATCCCTTTAGTTTTTTTAGCCAACAATCCAGTTCACCACATACATTCTAAGCATCTACTCCAAGGAAAAATACAGACCAACTCATGGCTTTAGGTACATCCTAACTCTTAAATCACTCTACCCAGAAAGCTCTTTAAGACTTCAAAAAGTTTCCACTTTCCTTCTGCTGATAAACGAGTGATGATTTTAATAAACAATGGCTTAATATACTTTATTTTTTAGAACAGATTACATTTACAGAAAATGTGGGAAGACAGTACAGTGTTTCCACATACCCAGTACCCCTATTACTAACATCCTACATTAGGATGTCACACTTCTGTTACATTAGGGTGTTACTTTCATGACACTTAATGAACCCATACTGACACACTATCATCAACTAAAGTCAACAGGCTATTCAGATTTCCTTGATCTTTACTTAAAGGGATTTTTCTGTTCCAGAATCCACATTACATTTAGTCGTTATGTCTCCTTAGGATCCTCTTAGCTTTGGCAGTTTCTCAGACTTTGCTCGTCTTTGACAACTTTTATCATTTCAAGGAGTATTGCAAGATGCCCTTCTATCAGAATTTGTTTACGGTTTTTGCTCATGATTAGAGTGGAGCTATGTATTTTGGGAAGGAAAATCTCACAGGCAGAGTGCCATTTCATCACATAATATAGAGGGTACATATTATCAACGTGATTTGTATGACTGCTAAAGTTGACACTGATTCACTTGGTTTCAGTAACAGGGATTTTCAATATCTGATTATTGACAAAAATCTTATAATTAGCAGCTATGATTACAGTAAACAATTATTGAAAAGTATTACTCGGGACTTTCCTGCAGTCAAGTGATTAAGATTCCTCGATTCCAATGCAGGGGTGTGGGTTCGATCCCTGGTTCGGGAAATCCCACATGTCTCTTGGCAGGGCCACAATACTCAAAATATTACAGCCAAGATCAGGAGTGTGGCTACATAAACTGCGGTACATCCAGTACTTGGAATGTCTATTTGTTGCTGTTCAGTCACTCAGTCATGTCCGACTTGGAATATCTACAGTTCCTTAAAAACAGCAAATTTTGCACGGGGATGATCCAGAGAGTTGATATGGGGTGGGAGGTGGGGGGGAGGGTTCGAGATTGGGAACTCATGCACACCTGAGACGGGAAAAAAAAAAAAACAGCAAATTTAACAACTATATGACAATACAGAAAAAACGTTTAATGTTAAATACGCAAAGCACAAATTTAAAAAATGAATATACACTGTTCTTCCAACTAGGTAAGAAACCTAAAACAGCCTAAAAGAGAAAACACACACACAAGATGAGAGCCACTATAATTGGTTAGATGAGACTATGGGTGATTTTCTCCTCTTTCCCCAGTTTCTACTATTTCATTGCTACTTTTACAACTGTAAGAAAAAAAAGTGCTAAAATTTTGTGGACAACACTTCCTTTTTGACTGTGGAAATATATATATATATATATATATATATATATACACACACACACACATACTTTTAAAATGTGGATTTGGTAGTTAGGCCTTGAAAATTTTAAATTCCAATTTAAACTGGATTTAAAATTCCAATCCATATATCCCAAAGCTTAGTTATTTCTTATCCCTTCAGATTACAGGTCATTACAAAACTAACATTGACCTGCACTACTGCTCCTGGAAGCCCCAAAACTAGTTTCCAGCCTGAAAACTACTGCTAGGCTTGAGTTACGTTCTGTTAGTGAGACACTCTTCTGTGGGATCAGAAGACGGAGGGAAAGGGCACCGTCGTTTTCTACTTCTGGCTTTGCCCAGCAGTGGGCAAATTCAAGTTCAGCAGCAGAGGCAGTAACTCCCAAGTGCCAGCAGGAGTGTGCCGAGTATCAGTCTAATTCCTCTCAGCTCCAAACTTATCCTTCAGTACTACCTGTTCAGTAGTAAGAGACTGACTCTTAAACAGTTCTCAGAAAAGGATTTGTCAGTAGAGGGTGCTGGAGGGACAACACAGGAGGCCTGGAGCAAGCTGCTCCTGCGGCACTCTCGGTGGGTTTGCCAGCTTCTCACAGCCCCGCTGATAAGACCTCAACACACTCCAGGCCTTGCAACCACAGTGGTACCCTAACTCTCCGTGCATGTCTACCCACCCACCAATCTTGGGTTTCCTGCATGCGCCCTGGGGCAGGGGGAGGGGGAAGGGTGTTTCCTGCTCACCCAGAACCTGTGGGCTGGCTCTGGCTTGGACAACTCCATCCTTCTTCAAAGCAGTCTAAACCACAGCTGTGAGGAAGAGTCCCACCCCTCCCAAGTCTTCCTACCTGCACTTTCCCTCAGGCCCAGCGTACCCTTTATAGCAGTCCTGGCATCTTTGTAATTATTCTCTTACCACAGCTTAATAATTCTTTCAACTTCCTCTAATTAAGTTACTGTGTTTTCAGTCTCCTCACTGGACCCAAAGTACAAAGAAAAAAGAAGATTTAAAGAACCAAGTGAAAATTTTAAGAACTGAAAAATACAAGGGATCTAGGCTAATTCTTGGGCTCAGGCTCGATAGCAATGATTGTCTCAAGAAAAAGCACTTGTATTATTCTTTAGTGTGACAAGTTGGAACTGCGTTTACCCCACTGAAACACCATCTTTACTATGGAAGAAAAAAAAAGTCTGACAGACAACAGTTACTCAGGCAGGTATGTGGCAGGCACTGTCACAAAAGAATGAAGTGAGTCTAAGAACCAAAGAAACCAACTGACAATATTTGTTGCCAATGACAAAACTTTCAAGCAAAAATTAGGATTTTAGAAAACCTGTTTCCACCACAATAGCATGACAGTTTCCCAAATATCTAAAACCCTTCTGAGATAAGTGGTGTCCTTAATCAATGTGACTTTTATATTATACAGGAAAACATGTCAACATTTGAAAGATTTGCATAACTTGATCCAATAGCTACCAAATGATCACTACATGATGATACAAAGCCATGCGTAAGTAAAAGACAATGGATTTTTTAAGACAGCTTTACTGAGGGATAACTGACATACAATCAGATGCACTTAAGAGGATACCACTTGATATGCTTGACACTGGTAAAACTGTCACCACATTCAAGATAATGACAGATCCATCACCACCAGAATTAACTCAGGCCCCTTTGTAATCCTCCTTCATCTCTCATCCTTCTCTCACCCATGTCATTCCCTCTGAACTGACTGTTCTCCACAGCATGTATAACTGTCTTGTCTTGCCATATAATTTATTACGTTTATTTTCTGTTCTCCCTTCCCATCTTTACGAAGCCAAAGACAAGATCGCAGGCTCTATGAAAAAAGGGATTTTGTCTATTTTGCTACCCGCCTACCCCAGGTGCATAAAATAGTGCCTGGCTCGTAACAGCTGCTCAGTAAGCACTCGTCAAATAACTACATGTAGCAAGCCTCGGTAGCGAGGAAAAAAAAAAATAACAACTGCATGTATGCCTGGCCATAGGCATGCCAAAGCAGTGACAGCTGATTTGTGGCAAAAACGAGGCAGACATTACTGGAAGCAGATAAAAGACCATGTGGTTCTAGAAAGACAGTAACTAGCTGTCTGCTTCTAACAACTTCCTATCCTTTAACTCACTGCTTCCAAATCTAAGTCATCTGAAGGTTTCGCCATACTACAGAACATGATCAATATGATACACTTGAGCTTCATCCCTTCCCAATGAATGCAATTCACAAAGCATTAAGAATTGCTTCGGCAGTCCATAAAAAACTGCTAAGATTTTATATTATGTTTTGCTAGTTTGAGCAGTAATTTAGAAAAATGAAAAAGAAAAACGTCAGCTCTATGTATCACTGGGCTGAAATAAGAGCACTCCACTATGGCAAAATGTTTAATATCTTAATGAGAGTTTCATACATCAATACTTGCTTGCAACATCAATTCCAATACTGCAGTGCTTTTACTTTTTAAAAGTGCACACCCTTTGGCAAAGGACAGCATTTTTTCTTTGAAACTGAAAAACCTCAGTGCGTTGCAGAATCAGACTCCTGACTGACAAAATGAGAAGGATATAAGGTCTTCTCAAGCTCTGACATTTAAAGATTTAATGAGAGAGCAGTTTACCTAACAGAACATCTTTTGAAAGTGGAATCAATTCTCTTAAACCCTGCCCCTGCTTTACGGACTAGGTTTATATAATATTCTAAATGCTATGTTGTCATTTCAACAACTTTCACAACATCTTCAGTAGGAATATATTTTGTCTCAAGAAACTACTTTCTTTGCTCACCCCTTTGCAACTCATTTGTTAATATTTTACCGTGAAATTACAAAATTCAGTCTCATCTTCAGACTCCACTTCTAAATCTAGGCTTTTTGCCATTTACACCACATCTGCAATTACTTCCTCCACTGAAGTCTTGAACCGCTCAAAATCAACAAACCAAAGGCTTCTAAATTCCTGTTGACATTGATGTTTTTACCTCTTCCTGTGAATCATAAATGTTCTCTTTTAAAATTTTTATTTATTCTTTTAATTGAGTGATGGTTGATTTACTATGTTGTTCTAGTATCACAAAGGTTCTTAATGGCATCTACAATGGTGAACCCTTTCCATAATGTCTTCAATTTACTTTGCCCAGATCCATCAAAGGAATCATTATCTCCACATCAGCTTGCTGAAGCAACAGAGGATGAGATGATTAGATAACATCACCAACTCAATGGACATGAATGAGGGCAAATTCCAGGAGACAATGAAAGACAGGGGAGTCTGGCATGCTGCAGTCCAAGGAGTTGCAAAGAATAAGACATGCCTTTATGACTGAACCACAACAACAAATGGCAGCTATAGGTTTAAGAAATTTCTTCTGAAATAATAAGACTTTGACTTTCCAAGTCAAAATTATTAGTACTTTTTGATCCACTAGCTACAGAATGGATTTTGTTTGTCAGCAGGTATGAAAACAACATTCATCTCACTGCACATCTCCATCAGAACTCTTCGGTGATCAGGTACATTGTCAATGAGCAGTAATATTTTGAAAGAAATCTGAGCAGTAGGTCTCACCAGTGGGTTTAAAATTTTCAGTAAACCGTGTTGTAAACACTTGTGCTGTCATCTAGGTCTTGTTGTTCCATTTACATAGCACAGGCAGAGTAGAATTAGCATATTTCTTAAGAGCCCTAGGATTTTCAGAATGGTAAATGAGCAACAGCTTCAACTTAAAATGACCAGCTACATTAGCCCCTAACACAAGTCAGTCTGTCCTTTGAAGCTTTGAAGTCAAGCACTGACTTCTCTTCAGCTATTAAAATCCTAGTTGGCATTTTCTATCAATATAAGGCTGTATCCTGGATAGTGAAAATCTGCTCTTCAGTGTGACTCACCTTCAAGAATTATCTCATCTAGATCTTCTAGATATCTAGCATTTTAACTTTGCACTTTGCCGTTAAAGAGAGAGCTTCTTTCCTTAAAACTCATGAACCAAGCTCTGCTAGCTTTAAAAGTTTCTTCTGCAGCTTCCTCCATTCTCTCAGCCTTCAGAGAACTGAAGAGTGAGAGCCTTGCTCTGGGTAGGCTTTGGCTTCAGGGAGTGTGCGCGTGATCTGATCTCTCCAGACCACTAAGACTCTATTAGCAATACAGCTGCTTCTCTTTCTTATCATCTGTATGTTCACTGCAGCAGCACTTTTTTCTTCATCAACTTTATCTTTGCATTCACACCTTGGCTAGCTGGAGCAAGAGGCCTAGTTTTCGGCCTATCTTGGATTTCAACATACTTTCCTCACTAAGCTTAATCATTTCTAACTTGTGATTTAAAGTGAGAGACAGGCAACTATTCTTTCACTTGAACACTTAAAAGAGATCATTACAGGGTTATTAAATGGCCTAATTTCAATATTATAGTGTCTTTGGGAATAGCGAGGCCCTGAGGAGGAAAAAAAGAAATGGCAACAGCAGTGAGTGGGGTAGTCAGAAAACACACAATCATCAGTTAAGTTTGCTCTCTTTGTGGGCACAATTCATGGTGCCCCAAAACAACTGTAATAGTAGTAAATCACAGATCACTATAACAAATACAGTAATAATGAGAAAGTTTGAAATACGGAAAGAATTACTAAGATGTGATACAGAGGCATGCAAGTGAGCAAATGTTTTTAGAAAAACAGCACCTACAGACTTGGTGCAGGGTTGCCACAAACCCTCAATAATTGTTTAAAAAAAAAATCATTATCTACAGAGCTCAATAAAGTGAAACACAATAAAATCAAGGCATGCCTGTATTATGAGAATGATGATAAACCTGTTGGTTTTGCAAAACTAAGATTTAATATACTGAACACTTTCATACAGAACGAACAATACGAAGGGTCAAAATCTGGTAAATAATCAACTTTGTAACAATTCAGGGTTTTTACTACAAATATGAAACATTCTGAGCATAAAACATCATATATTGACTTCCCTGGTGGCTCAGACGGTAAAAGCATCTGCCTACAAAGCGGGAGACCCAGGTTCAATCCCTGGGTTGGGAAGATCCTCTGGAGAAGGAAATGGCAACCCACTCCAGTATTCTTGCCTGGAAAATCCCATGGACGGAGGAGCCTGGCAGGCTACAGTCCGTGGGGATGCAAAGAGTTGGACAGGACTGAGCAACTTCACAACAACAACAATGGTACCACTAGGGGAAAGCAACAAGCAATTTTAAAAGAGATGGAAGAGTTAACACTATTTGTTGGTTGGTATTTCAGTAACAATCTATTCATATTAACATAATAAAAAACAGATAAGTAAACAATGTATTTGGTGTTATTAACAATGAGTGATAAAATTTAAAGATTTTTAAAATTTTTATGTTCTTTCTGTTTAGCCATATTTTCCAAGTCTCCTACAAAAACAAAGTTTCTTTTATAATCAGATAAAAATCCAACTGCATTTTTTTAATTTAAGAAATAACCTGTAGTAACTCATTTAGCAAACAAGTTGCTTCCAAGCTTTTTGGTATCGTCATTGCATCATTTTATCATGAAATCTTCTGTAATTCTCTCACTCTTTTCAGCCTTTTTTCTATTTGGTTTTTTTTTTTTTTCAGCCTTTTTTCAAGTTAAGTTTACATTAATTTGAAATTTTCAGACGACTTCCAATTTGGAATTTGCAAAATTACACATGAGAACTAGTAAAAGCCACTTTCATTTCACAGCTAAGTGTCATAAATGCAAAGTGACACTTTACCAATCATGTAAATGATTCATCTTATAAACGGAGTGACAAAAATTCAGTTATCTCAACACTGGATACAAGGTGAAGTGAAAGTTACTCAGTTGTGTCCAACTCTATGACTCCATGGACTACAGTCCGCCAGGTTCCTCTGTCCATGGAATTCTCCAGGTAAGAATACTGGAGTGGTTAGCAATTTCCTTCTCCAGGAGATCTTGCCCACTCAGGGATCAAACCCAGGTCTCCTGCACTGCAGGCAGATTTTTTACCACCTGAGCCACCAAGAAGACACAGGGTATCCACTTATAAATATCTAATTTAAACATGAAGTCTGAAATATCTAACATATTCACGAAGTCCAACAGGACTGAGTTTGAATCTTGCCTCTGACATCGGTCACCTGTTATGACCCTGGCAAAGTTACCTAATCATACTAACCCTCAGTCTCCTCATCTGTGAAAAGAGGATGCTACCTACTGGTAAGTGTGTGTAAAATATGAGTTGTAAAATGTTTAGTGAAGGACATGCTATACATCAAGCCCTCAGTAAATGTTAGTTATTTCAATAGAGAATAGTGTTCGAGTTAGTACGTGAACATCATTTATACCTCATCCTGATTATAATTTTACACAGAAAAGAAAAAAACAAACAGTGCATTAAGAAGCACATTGAAAATATGTCTTCCACGATTCCACACAGACTGAGATTCTGCAATTCCTGAATCACCACTATCACATGGTAAGTGTATGCAGGTACTAAGTGCATAAGCCCAAAGAATGAGAACTTAATAAAACATGCCAGTATATATCAAGTGATAAATCAGTAAACACATATATTACTAGGTTGAGTCATTAAAATTTGAACCCAAAAGGATGTATGGATGTAGACAGAAACTTACACACTAGGACCACCAGTCCAGAAAAAGTCATTCTTAATCTCAGCAGTTTCACTTGACTGTTCCCAAGGGGTCTCCTGCAGCAATGACCTTTCCCTCACAGTACATAATAGAAACATCCGAAACACAATGAAAGGAAAATTATTTGTAATTAGAATACCTAGGTTTAAATCTTTCTTATTCGGGTGTGAAATCTGGACAAACTTTAACTAAAGTAACTACCAATAACTTCCACATCTATAAAAGATAATACCACCTACCTACTCCACAAGGCTCTTAGTAAGATCAAGTGTGAAGGCATGCAACTATGCTTTGTAAACTGTCAAGTATAACATGCAAATATCATTAAGGCTGAGGTTCTTTTATTATCCAAGGAAAGACTTCTTTAAAAAATGATACACTGATTCCCCTCCACTCATTACATATATGGACAATATCATCTTTTCTACCACTAATTATTGCATACCACGACAGTCCTCAACGATCTTCATCTAAAATCACCAAGACTCACAATCTGAAAGGCTGAAAGACGCTTATCACATCCCCACGTAAGATACCTCAAGCCTAAATGTATCTCCACTGATAATCGAAACAAGAAACAAACTAGTTAAGTTTATCTATACACTCACTCAATATCCGATAGACTCTAGGAACATAAAATTGCTTATAAACAACCTAACTACCTCCACTGAATAAAGCAAACGCATGTCAATAGCCACAGATGTTCAGTTGTGTCTTCACTTCTGTATTCTGCTTACGAGTCAGCTGGTGTCAAAGCACACGCACCCACCAGGCAAACACACACACACACACACACAAACTCGGCTTATCGGTGTCAGTGGCTGAGCACAAAATAAACTGCACCCAAACAAAAGGAGTCTCTTCAGAGCCTTCCTGCTTCGAATAACCTCGCTGGGCCTGCTCCTTCCTCGTCTGTGGACAAATTATCGGTGAGGGGCACGCAAACAAGAGGGCGAGGGCTTCAAAGAGGGTCACTCGGCCATCACCTGGCGAGGTGTTTTTCGCGAAGTTTCATGGTCAACAAAGAAGTTTCGTCGCGAAGGGGTCGGGCCGCTGGAACGGCCGGGCGAAGCAACGTTAAAAGATGGACAAAACCGAGTGTGGCGGGGTCGGGGGGAGGAGGACGTAGAAAACGCCCCCTCAGACTTCGAGCCGCAACGACTGCGCCGTCGCCCCCCAGGGCTGGCGGGACGGAATGGGGGGGTCGGGGAGCCACGCCGGCCACCGCAGCCCGACGCCCCCAGCCCACGACCGGCGCTAGCGCGCGGGGAACGGCTGGAGGCGCCGACGGGTCCCCCGCAGGCTCCCCGCCGCCCCTCGCGCCCCGCTGCTCCGCGGGGCAAACGGCCCGGGTGCCGGCCCCGCCACGGTCCCGCCCGCTCGCGACGCTGTCACCGCGAGCCCCTGACCCGAGCGGAGGCGCCCCCCGCCCACCCCGCCACCTCACGCGCCGCCCGGGCCCCGCCGCCCTCCTCGAGCGCCGCACGGAACCAGAACGGGCCCGATCCGAACGCGGGCGCCGCAAGCACAGGGCGCGGGCGCCGCCGACTTACCTTCCTCCGCGGTGTCCATCTTGTCTGGGGGGGCGGCGGTGACGCAGCCGCGAGGCTCCAGCGGCCGCGGCCGGAACCTTCCGGCCGGGGCGGGGAAGGGGGAGGGAAGGGGAGGAAGGAGGAGGGAGCGGAGCCGGGCCCGGGCAGGTGCGTGTGCTCAGGTGCGAGAGAGGAAGAGAGAGAGGGGGAGAGGGAGAGAAGCTGACAGAAAGCGGGCGAGAGAGGGGAGGGGGAGGGGCGGGGAGAGCGGAGGGGCGAGGCCTGGGCGGGGCGTGCGGGCGGAAGGGGCGGGGCACCTCAGCGACGTCTGTTGTCACTTCCGGCAGCACCGCTGTGCGCGTGCTCAGTGGGCAGCGGCCCCGGGGGCGTTGCGGGACATTCACTCCCCAGCCCCCAGCTCCCTCCTCAGGCCGCGTGGTGGCCACTGTCGTGGGCCGCGGGCCACCTGGGCTTTGTCCAGAGGGCTGAGCGGCCGGAGAGGCTGAAACCGTAGAAGGAGCTGAACTCTAATGACACCGAGGTGGGGGCGGGGGAGCGGCGACAGAGAAGGCACGGAGCCGAGGGAGGAGAGCAGCGGGAGCGAGCCCTGCACCCGCCACACAGACGGGCCTCGGGGCTGAAGAGCTACCTGGGCGCCGGTGAAAAGACGGGTCCTGTGCCCGGCTCCACTCCCCTCTTCCTGCCCAAGACTCCAGTGTCGCGTGTCTTGAGTCGGTCCAGGAATAGGCACTTTTGTTCCGCACCTGTGGGCAGTTCTGATGCACGTTTTGAAGAAGTGCTAAAATGTCATTAGTATGAGAAAGGCAAGTCCTAACTTTATCGAGATCCCTCCCCCAGGAGACTTCATTTGACTGGAAGGACCGCTTCAATAAACTGCTTAGGCTGGAGGCTGTAACATCGCCCTCTAAGGGAAATTGGTTCAAACTGTGAAGTGAAAATTTGTTATTAAGGAGGCTTCCATGGTGGTCAGATGATAAAGCGTCTGCCTGCAATGCAGGAGACAAGGGTTTGATCCCTGGGTCGGGAATATCCCCTGCAGAAGGAAATGGCAACCCACTCCAATACTCTTGCCTGGAAAATTCCATGGGCAGAGGAATGGAATGTAGCCCCCTAGTGGGCTACAGTCTGTGGGATCGCAAAGAGTCGGTCACGACTGAGCGACTTCACTCACTTTGTTATTAAGTGTCACAGCCATCAGTGATTTTTGGCCTCCAAATATGAATCCCAAACTGCAATCCGCTGGATGTTGCTACCCCAACCCCGCCTTTGATTGCTCTGGAGCTAGAGGAAATGCAAGATGAATGAGGAAACGGAGTTGACCCTCCCGCCCCCCATAGCTGAGGTGCATGTGAAAAGAATGAATTTAGTGAGCCTCTCAGAGGGTTGCATCTTACCATACCTGGAATGCAAAATTCCTTAACTTGATAATCTAATCTTTGATCAGACCGCGTGTTCCCTTGGTTGCAAACTTGTATATAGCCTGACTTTCCCACCTGCCTCCTTGGAGCAGTTTTCTCAGAGCTACCAAGACGCTGTCTCCCTGGCTCTGAGTCCTAAACATTCCCACTAGGTAACTCTATTTTCAGGTTGTGATTACATCTTTTTAGTCGACAAGTTGTGCACAGGGCTTGATACATTGAGCTGTGGATGTTTACCTGGCCAGAGGTGAATTGCTTCTGCCTGATGAAGGAAAGCCCTGCCTGGATCAGCACACAGCTTTCCTCACTGTAATTCCTGCTTTTTACTCTAAAGGAAGAACTGTCACACAACATTGTAAATCAACCATACTCCAATTTAAAAGGAAAAAAAAAACTATTTAGAAAATAGAAGTTATGTCACCATCTTTGAATTGCCTGAGTAGAACTAGAGAGAGATCGGTAATCCCAAGAAAATATATTTTAAAGACTATGTAAATGAATTGCAAAAATAATTAAGAATGCTAGCAATACTTTTTCTGTCTGTGAGAGTGAAGGAATTGGGAAGATCCCTGCTTCCTGCAAACCTCATCAATCAGGAGACTTAGATTAAAGATAATGGAGGCCTTCCAGGAAAACAGAAGCCTTTGAAGACTAATGCCACTGATTTTTCCAGTCACTCGTGTTGCCCAAGGTGGGAAAGAATTCAAATTCTTGACGCAATAATGGAGGCCCACTAATTTCAAAGGCTGACCTTGAGAGTTGAACATATTTAAACTTTTCCTTAAATATGTTTGGACTGTATTGTCTCCCAAGAAATTGTATCTGAAGGAGGCTCCTATATCAGTACCCACTCCTCCCACCCAACATGTGGAGCAGACACGTCCCCTCTAAGGCCTGTGGAAGGGTACGTCCCACTCAGCTCAGACCAGGGGCACAGTTCACCACCACCCGTTCACACCCAGGCTCAGGTGTCATGAAGCAAAAGTGGGGAAGATTCTGAGAGGTAGACTTTGAGATTTACTGAGGGACGTGCTAGCGGTCTGTCAGAGCAGGTATGTGAACCTCCAGGCTACTGGAGGGTTAGAATTGGAGGAATGTATGCGGTGTGGGTGGAGGGCTCCCCGCCTTTGTCTTTATGTCTTTCTGTGGTGCTCTAAGGAAAGTTACTTCAAGAATCAAGCACTCCCCCAACGTTTTTTCATTCAGCCTTTGGAACTTAAAGATAAGAGTAATCAACCAACATTTGCTGAGTCCTTACTATCTGTCAGGCAGTGGTTCTTACAACAAGGCCTTGGAATTAAAGTCACTCAGACATTGGATGCAGTTAACCATTGACAGGAACCCAACTAAGTCCGTAGACAAAAGGGAGGAGTGTACTGTTGACATGAACAAACTGTGACAAGTGTAGTGGTCCAGTGGGCCTCCAGAACTGCTGGAACTAGAGTCCTCTCTCTGCCTGCACCCCTCAGCTCTGCTTTGTTCTGTACATCAGCTTACTGTCAGACCAGCTTCCTCCACATAGCTGGGGACTGATAGCTCTCAAGGTCATATTTTCAGCTTCTCCATCAGGCAGGCTGAGGGTGACGCTGTCCAGCCCCAAGTCTAATTCTCAGGGAAGGACAGTTAATTGGTCCAGCAAGGGGCACATCCCTGAACCCAATGATGAGGGTCTGTAAGAATATGTACACTGTCATTGAACTCGGTTACTGAAGTGCAGAAAAAGTATTTCCCAGGAGAAAGGGGAGCCCAAAACTATAGATAGGCATTATGGTTAGAATTCTCACTGTTTTCAAACAAGTACACCAAGATTGTAAAGAAATATTTTCATTTGCCACACTTTTAACCAATTAGAATTCATACAGAATTTCACCCTGAGAAGAGTTATTTTAGTCAAAGTGAAAGTGAAGTCACTCAATTGTGTCCGACTCTCAGCAACTCCAGGNTGGTTAGAATTCTCACTGTTTTCAAACAAGTACACCAAGATTGTAAAGAAATATTTTCATTTGCCACACTTTTAACCAATTAGAATTCATACAGAATTTCACCCTGAGAAGAGTTATTTTAGTCAAAGTGAAAGTGAAGTCACTCAATTGTGTCCGACTCTCAGCAACTCCAGGGACTGCAGCCTACCAGGCTCCTCCATCCATGGGATTTTCCAGGCAAGAGTACCGGAGTGGGTTGCCATTGCCTTCTAGAGACACTTAAAGGTATAGCATATATGTGGTTCTAGCCTGAGCGTGTGTGTGTGTGTGTTACTCTGCCATGAGAAAACTGGTAATTCTGGGTTTCCATATAGCAATAAAATGAGCAACAGAGCTTGTATGGGAAGACAACTATAAATTTTTGAGCAGTAACTCTAACACACTAACAATAACAATAATTAACTCTAATCCCTATTATGAATGAACATTAGTAGCAATTTGTGAAGAAAATATTATACCCATTTTATAGATGAGGAAACTGAGACTCAGAGTTGGTAGGTAACTTGCTTTTGGCCATACGTAGAAGAGGAACCAGGAGAAGGCAATGGCAACCCACTCCAGTACTCTTGCCTGGAAAATCCTGTGGATGGAGGAACCTGGTGGGCTGCAGTCTATGGGGTCGCTAGGAGTCAGACATGACTGAGTGACTTCACTTTCACTTTTCACTTTCATGCCTTGGAGAAGGAAATGGCAACCCACTCCAGTGTTCTTGCCTGGAGAATCCCAGGGACGGAGGAGCCTGGTGGGCTGCCATCTATGGGGTTGCACAGAGTTGGACACGACTTAAGTGACTTAGCAGCAGCAGCAGCAGAAGAGGAACCAAAATTAAAGCACAGGTCTGTCTGACTCCAAACTTCTGATTTTTAAACCTCACTTGTTTCCCATTAATAGCCATACTCTTAACACTACCATTACTCTCTCAACTTTTTACTGTGAGCCTGTGTTTATAGAGAACCCAAGACTTTGCAACAGTTGCACAGAATTGCTACTGATACAGTAATTAAGCAAAATGCCTTGCTATAAGCTTAACATTATTAACATCTACAGATTATTGAAGGCATTATGTTAACATTAAACTCTCCTTTCTTCCTGTTCTTTTTTTCCTCTTATTTCATCTTCCCTTCCATTTTTCTATTCCATTTCTCTCCCTTTCCTGTAATGAGATACAACAGGAATGTGGGCAAGAACATGGGTGCTGAAGGGAAAGGCATGTAGCAGGCAGAAAAAAGGGAAGACTGGTGGGGTTGGACAATTTATTACATTGAATAATAATGATGATCAGATTTTCCATTGTTGGAGAAAATACTAACGTGGAAAAGGGGAAGGCTAAGAAGAACCCTGAGTCTTGGATTGGAACTATAGGTATCATTAGGAACTCATTTTTAAACATATAAACAGATATAAAAATATATACAGTTGATCTCTGAACAATGTAGAGGTTGGAGGCACTGACACACCCCCTCCACGCAGTCCAAAAGCTGACTATAACTTTACAGTCAGCCTGCATATCTGTGGTCCCACATCCTTGGAGTCAACCAACCTCGGATCGTATAATACTATAGTACATATTTATTGAAAAAGTCTAAGTGAATCCATGCAGTTCAAAGCTATGTTGTTCAAAGCTCAACTTCATATGTGTGTCTACAAACATCACATGTAATACATATCAGATATTAAGTACATAGACTGGTAAATATATATTATGTAATGTTATATATATATATGTTGTATATATTTCTTAGTTCTGTCCCCTGAGAGGATTTCCATGCAGCGATGTCTCAGTAGCTATGAGCACACTGAAAATGCAGACTTTGGTCTCTAATACCATGCTCCACTAAAAGGAACCAAGACTGTACAATACCATAATGATAGACGTATGTCATTATACATTTGCTCAAACCCATAGAGTGAAGTGCAATGCAAGCCATGGACTTGAGGTGATTATGATGTGTCAGTTCTAGCAAATGTAGCAAATACACTATGGGAGAATGTTGATGGCAGGGGCACTATACAGGGAAGCCTGGTGTGCGAAAGTTCATGGGGTCACAAAGCGCTGAACATAACTTAGTGGCAGAGCGACAGCAGCAAGCATGGGTGCGTGGGAATCTCGGTACCTTCCTCTCACTCTCTGTGAACCTTGCTGCCGCTTCAGTCGTGTCCAGCTCTGTGCGACCCTATGGACAGCAGCCCACCAGGCTCCTCCGTCCACAGGATTCTCTAGGCAAGAATGCTGGAGTGGGTTGCCATTTCCTCCTCCACTGGAAATGCTTTACTCAGAGAATAAATTACTGTAGACAAAGTCAGCCACACAACAAGTCACTCTTAGATGCTTGCGCACTTTCCTGAAAGAGACAGACAAGCAGGTTTCAGCCGTCGGTACCATCGTGAGCATCCTGGGTCCTTAAACTGCTCTAAAAAAATAAAGTTCAAACTTTTCCAAAAAAAGATTTATATGAAAAAGAGGAACCAAGACGCTGAAGAAATGTCAAATTTTAGGGCTAAAGAAGGAAAACTAAAGATAAGCCTAGAACATTGTGAAGAAACTAAGGAAATGCTCAAAAATTGACAGGGTTATGCTAAAAGGATATAGAAACTAGCCTAAAGAGGCTCCCACTTGCCATGGTGGGGACAATTTGAACATGAAAATACATACTACAGTAACAGATTATAGCCTATTGAATAAAACAGGAATCCATGAGCTCATTGTGATATAAACCAGTAGGCAGAGAAAGAACTTCTTCCTTTGCAGTACAACGCCATCCAATGAGTGTAAAAAGGAATGATACAAACAGAAAAACCACTTACTAACCTGACGGTGGTTCAGACTGGAGTTGTCGATAAAGGTTAAGAATGGGTAAAGTTTCAATGAGGAAGAGCATTTTAGTATATTACTGCAACATTTCCTAATCATTAAAAAGAAAAATAATAGCTTTACAGTGACTGCTGCTGCTGCTGCTAAGTCACTTCAGTCTTGTCCGACTCTGTGCGACCCCATAGATGGCAGCCCACCAGGCTCCGCCGTCCCTGGGATTCTCCAGGCAAGAACACCGGAGTGGGTTGCCATTTCCTTCTCCAATGCATGAAAGTGAAAAGTGAAAGGGAAGCCGCTCACTCGTGTCCGACTCTTGGCGACCCCATGGACTGCAGCCCACCAGGCTTCTCTGTCCATGGGATTTTCCAGGCAAGAGTACTGGAGTGGGTTGCCATTGCCTTCTCCGTTTACAGTGACTATACCAACATAACTAGATGATCAAGGTTACCATCATCAGCTATGGGAAAGACTGACATAATGAGAAAACCAAAGTTTATCAGGAATGCATGCCTGAGTCTGGGAATAAGGACACAGCCAGTGGGACTGGGTTGAGTGCCAGTCTACAGGCCTGTATTCTCTTAAATTCTTAAGGATATGATAGAGAGAATGACTGAGGAGCAGTTCCAGACTGGCGGAGGCAGAAGAAACATGGCAACTAATCACAATGTATGAAAATCCTGGACCTGAAAACCAGAAAAGACATTTTCAAGACAAGTAGCAAAACTGAAATTTGAATAGGTTCTTTGAATGATAGCGTTGTATCAGTGTTGATTTCTTGACCTCTTGAGGGGTCCTCGTTTAGAGAAATGCACATGAGGATATTTAGGGGTGATGTAGAATCAGGTCTGAAGCTTGTAGTCACATGGTTCAGAAAAAGACTAAATGTGTGCTTCTGTGTGCAAGTGTGAGAAAGAGAGAAATGTTAAAAGCTGGTGAATCTGGGTGAAGGAATATGGGAGCTTTTTTGGACTGTATTTGCAACTCTTCTGTGAGTCTGAAATTATGCTGATATCATTTTTTATATGAAAGTTGCTAAGTTCTGATAGAACTGTAAAGCAGTGGTTCTCAAATTTGGGGAATCTCAGTCATAAGCACCTCTGACAATCTAACAAAATCTGCAGCCTTTTTTCCCAGAAAAATTGCATAAACTCAAAATGTTGCATACAGTTTTCTGAAAGTTCATGGAGCCTTCAAGTCTATGCGGAAACCTCAGGTTAAAAGAGTTTCTCATAAACGCACACACCTATGGGCACCTTATCTTTGACAAAGGAGGCAAGAATATACAGTGAGACAAAGATAGTTTCTTCAATAAGTGGTGCTGGGAAAACTGGACAGCTACATGCAAAAGAATGAAATTAAAACACTTCCTAGTGCCAAACACAAAGATAAACTCAAAATGAATTAAAGACCTAAATGTAAGACCAGAAATTACAAAACTCTTAGAGGAAAGCAGAGACAGGACACTATGACATAAATCACAGAAAGATCTTCTATGACCCAGGGTCAGAGTAATGGAAATAAAAACCAAAATAAACAAGGGGGGCCTAATTAAACTTACAAACTTCTGCACAGCAAAGGAAACTATAAACAAGGTGAAAAGACAGTCTTCAGAAAGGAAGAAAATAATAGCAAATGAAGCAACTAACAAAGGAATTTCTGAACTATACAAGCAGCTCATAAAACTGAATATCACAAAAGCAAACAACCCAATCAAAAAGTGGGCAAAAGACCTAAAGAGACAATTCTCCAAAGACATACAAATGGCTAATAAACACAATGATGCTCAACATCACTCATTATGAGAGAAATGCAAATCAAAACTACAGCAAGATACCACCTCACACTGGTTAGAATGTCCTTAATCAAAAAATCCATAGACAAAAAACGCTAGACAGGCTGTGGAGAAAAGGGAAAACTTTTGCCCTGTTGGTGGGAATATAATTTGATACAGCCACTCTGGAAGACAGTATGAAGACTGCTCAAAAAACTGGGAGTAGAACTACCATATGACCCACAGTCCTACTTCGTGGCATATACCCTGAGGAAATCAAAATTGAAAAAGGTCCATGTACCCCAGTGTTCATAGCAGCACTGTTTACGATAGCTGGGACATGGAAGCAACCTAGATGTCCGTCATCAGACGAATGGATAAAGAAACTGTGGTATTTATATACAATGAAATATTACTCATCTGTAAAAGGAATGCGTTTGAGTCAGTTCTAATGAGGTGGATGAGCCTAGAGCCTATTATACAGAGTCAAGTGAGTCAAAGAGAAAAACAATGTATATTAACGCATATATATGGAATCTAGAAAGATGGTACTGATGAACCTATTTGCAAAGCAAAATGGAGATGCAGACAGAGAACAGACTTGTGAGCATGCGCGGGGGAGGGACGAAGAGAATGGGATAAATAGAGAGAGTAACATGGAAGCCTATACAGCGTATGTAAAATAGACAACCAACAGGAATTAGCCGCGTGACTCGGAACTCAAATCGGGGCTCTGTAACAACCTAGAGGGATGGGAAGGGGTGGGAGATGGGAGGGAGTTTAAAGAGGGAGGGGAGACACTTATACCTGTGGCTGACTCATGAGGATGTATGGCAGAGGACGACACAGTGTTGCGAAGCAATTTTCCTTCCATTAAAAATAAATATGTTTGGAGGGGGAAAAAAACACAACACTTCTCATTTAAAGTATTGAGAAAAATGATGATGTTCACTTCCCCTTTCTAAGAATATTTATTTAGACCAACAGTTGAAAATACTTGATAAAATATATTTGTAAAACCACTGACACATGGACAAAAAATAGTAAAACAACTAACAGGCCAGAATCTAAGGACCTGATGTAAACGGAACACAGCCGTGACTTTTGCTCTGCTGATACAGGCAAACTTTGAACTTGTGTATTGACAAATTCCAGGGGCAAGAATAACATCAAAGCCCAGAGCTTGCCCAAGGGGAAGCAGCTATTAAAGAGCTTTCGCAATGGCACCCCACTGCAGTACTCTTGCCTGGAAAATCCCATGGACAGAGGAGCCTGGTAGGCTGCAGTCCATGGGGTCGCCAAGAGTCGGACATGACTGAGCGACTTCACTTTCACTTTTCACTTTCATAAATTGGAGAAGGAAATGGCAGCCCACTCCAGTGTTCTTGCCTGGAGAATCCCAGGGATGGGGATGCCTGGTGGGCTGCCGTCTATGGGGTCGCACGGAGTCGGACACGACTGAAGCGACTTGGCAACAGTACTGGGATCCTCCCCCAAGGCCCGCAGAGCTGCTATCTCAAAAGGATTAGTGAACCAAAAGGCAAGCCCCTCTCTGAAAGTTCTAGGAAAAGTTGGTTTTGCTGAGCCTTCTGAAAATTGTGCCCACGAACCAGCCCTGGCATGGATTGCATCTCAAACTCATGACACCCCAGTGACCAAATTAATCTCAAGCAGTAAACGTCGTTGAAAATGATCTTGTACTGCTGCGACCCCTAAGGATCTGGCAGAAGCAAACACAAATTCTCTCCAGAGGAAAGCACTTGATTCTCGCTGCCTTAGTCTGCTAGGGCTGCCCTAAAAGAATACTACACGCTGGGGTTTCAATAACAGAGATGTATTTCTCACAGTTACGGAGGCTAGAAGTCCAAGACCACGGTGCCATAAAGGTCAGCTTCTCCTGAGGCCTCGCTCCCGGACTTGCAGGTGGAGACCTCTGTGTGTCTTCACATGACCTTTTCTCTGTGCTCATGCCTGTCTGGTGTCTCTCTTCCTGTAAGGACACCAGTTCTATTGGATGAGGGCCCTCCTCTTACGACCTCCTGTAACCTGAATTACCTCCTTAAAGTCTCCATGTCCAAATACAATCACACCGAGGGCTAAGGCTTCAACAAATTAATTTTAGGGAGGCAGATCAGTCTGTAAGACTAGCCTTCAAAGAACTTTTGCAAATGGGCTCACAGAGAAGTTGAGCTGTACATTAAACACGACCAAATATATATGCGAAGAAGAACAGACAACAGATAACAGAACCCACCCAACAAGGACTTCAGATATGGGGATTACCAGACGAAGATTATAAAGAACCTAGGGGGTGGGGGGGAGGTTCAGGTGGGAGGGGACATTTGTACACCTATGGCTGGTTCATCTTGACATGTGGCAGAAACCAATACAACACTGTAAAGTAAATATCCTCCAATTAATAATTTTCAAAAGATTAGAAAGAAATCATACTTACTTGGATCTTTTCTTAAAGTGATGGAACAATTTAAAAATAGCAATTTTACTCCAGAATTATATCTTTCCTACCATTTAAATATACAGTGAGAAACTTTATTTATCAAGAAATGAAGTTAACAATTTTTTAAGGTATGCACAAGCAAAATCTTTAGAGAATTCTGAACTTAGCATAAATGAGGCTACATCTGCCCTTGTGCATTTGAAAGTCTGTGGCCTTGGATCTTCAACAGCAGTGCCTTCACCCACCCACCGCCCCCCAACCA